>CM053594.1:122584144-122602735 GCA_028646575.1 Pseudocheirus occidentalis | reverse complement strand
ATTGCCCTCCAGAATGGTTGTATCAGTTCACAGCTCCACCAACAATGCATTAGAGTTCCAATTTTTCCCCATCCTCTCCAGCACTTGTCATTTTCCTGTTTTGTCATCTTAGCCAATCTGACTGGTGAGATGTGGTACTTCAACTACAACTTGTGGTTTTAAGCCTAAGATTATAATTTACTTGATCGTGCCAGCAATTATAACAATAATGCAATATTCACAACACCCATGGTGGTTAATCACAAAATGTAGCACTCTCCACATGGAGGGCAGAACCAAAGCCTGTATTCAAATACCAGAAAACCGAGTCCCAGAAACAGAAAGCCAATGTCATTAGGGTAGCCATGAAGTTGGTACACATGGTTAGATCACCCACATTCCCAAGCCTTCACAACAGAACAGGATCCCTCAAGCAGGAATCTTCCTCTCTCACTCATGGTAGCTCCTCAGTCTGGTTTTTGGAAGTTCTCAGCAGAAATTCCCAAAGGAAAGGTCTCAGCAGAAGCTCTAGCTTCCAGATCCTTACCCCAGCTGGGGCTTTTCCTTATATATGCCTTAGCTCCTCCCTATCCTGCCACTTCCTATTCCATCAGCAACTTCCTCCCAAGGTGTTAAGTACTTCTGTGTTAATTAGATAGCTTAAACAAGGGGTTAACTTGAAACCCAGTGCTAAGTAACTGCTTACTTGCCAAAACAAAGGGGCATGGAAGATCTTCAGATTCCATTAACATTACAGCAATCTAAAAAGTTCCAACCATACCTGATTTGCATAAATTACCTGGTTACCTGCAAAAATGTTTCTCCTTAATGCTGTCAGTGTAAATAAAAATTGTTCCTTTCATTCAAAGTTGAATATATTGAAGTATTGACATCAAGTCAAAGTTTTTTAGTTTTCCATTTTTAATTAAAAATTTTGCCTTACCTCATCACAAATTCTACCTGGTTATATTAGAATATCATGGAGGGCATCTGTTCTGAATTTTAAGTAGAAGCTAGTATTTGTTATTGTTGACTGTTAATAAGTTTTGTGGTCATATATTATAAAACACTGAGATACTATTCAATAAATGGGATGCTTGCTAAATATAAAGACATCTAAAAATCAGACTTTGAAGGCAAGAAAATAACAATATAAACCAGGAATAAAACAGCAGTACTTAAGTAGTCTTGATTATTCTTTATAAATCAACAAACAAGAGTTAATTTTTCAACATACAAATGTTCCCAAATATCCTATTACTTTACAGGTATAAACAGTGCACTAGATACAAACATAAAAAAATACCAAACCCGGAAGCAGGAAAACAATATACACAATGACAACAACATAAATAAAAAGAAAGAACAGTAAGATGAAACCTAAAGCTGGTTATAATGACCTATTATGACCAAGCCTGAAACTGAAGAAGCTGTCAAAAAATGGCTTTCAATTCTTTCACCATAGAGGCTGGAAACTGGGTGTAGGATTCTGCATATTCCAGTCTGACCCAATGTTAGCTGATTTTGCTGTACTGCCTTTGCCTTCCTTTTCTCTTAATCTTTGTAACAAAGAACGGCTTCCTGAGTGGAAAAAGAGGGGTATATATTTGGAAATGAATGTGATGTAAAAAAACCAAAGGGCACA
The DNA here is from genome assembly GCA_028646575.1 of Pseudocheirus occidentalis. Taxonomy (NCBI): domain Eukaryota; kingdom Metazoa; phylum Chordata; class Mammalia; order Diprotodontia; family Pseudocheiridae; genus Pseudocheirus; species Pseudocheirus occidentalis. Next base: position 122,601,111 of record CM053594.1, on the reverse strand, counting down.
AAAAATATTAATTTTTAAAAACAGAAGACTACTTTCCATTTTGTATCTGAATTAACTATGCTTTATTTAGGATAAATAGCTACATTTCACTTATCAATATTAAATCAATTCTTCTCCTTCAGTCACTTTTGGGCATTTACAAAGTTTATAATCATGTATCACATGATAAGAATATTAATAGAAACCAGAATACATCTTTGTTAAAGATTTTGGCAGCTAACACAGATGTGCCAAAATTACTTTTGAAAAAGTAAACAAATTATATTTTGTTACCTGCATTATATTATAATCTTTCGTGAGGCAATCCTCAGGTTTCAATATATATGTATATACCTATAAATATATATAGATAGATAGTTAACTACATGGAAAAAGGGCCACTTCAGTAAAATGAAAAAATCATAACTCTCCATTTTCAGGAAAAGAGGTTTTTTCTTTTTTGAAAAATGAAATAAAAAGAAGTACCCTCCTCCAAAGTGCTGTGCACATCCAAACAAAATTTTAAAATCTGAAGTTGTTTAAAAAAACCTGACAATTTTTACCCAAGTTTCTGAACCAGAATTAATCTGACCAAAAAGAAATGTCTTTTTCCAAACTACAGGGACAAAAGTTTATGTTCACTCCCCTTTCCTCCCCCATTAGTCTAGTGGCAATTAAAGTAATTTTTTGGGGGGGGGGGAGAAATCCATGTTGCTCTTTTTCTCTATTTTTTCTAAAAAGACTGCAGTAAGAGGTCAAGCTATTTTCTGAGAATCTAATTTTCAAGTATTTCTAGTTGCTTAGAGAAGAATGTTTATCCTGGAAAACAAACCTGAATGGATGTAAATTTCAAGTTGTGAGGTATGTAGAGATACTGAAATGACTGCAAAAAGCAAGTTCTGTCTGAAAGCTGTACTGATGTGTTCAGGAAGTTTCAAAGTTTTTGATATGACTTAGCTTTAATCTAAGAAGTTGCTTTCTAGGCCTCCCTGGCACAGACTATGCCCTCAAATATACTACTATGCCCTCACATAATAGCCTGAAGGTATCTGTAGATAGATTTGTTTAATTTCTGAAAATAAAACGCTATTTTTATTTGTGATACAAATGGTGTTTGTCTCACTACCTGGAAGGCAGTGATAGGACAACAGAAATCTATGGTTAAAGGACCTGGTTAGCGTCTTTAAACCAAGGCCAGTGGTGTCAAGGAGAGAACACTGGGTTTATTGTCAGAAGATCTGGGTTTAAATCTCTACTCTGCCTGAGAATACTTAATCACCTTTATTGTGTGACTATGGCCAAGCCATTAACTTTCCTGGGACTCAGCTTCCTCATGAGTAAAATGATGGAGATGGGTGAGAGGTCCCAATGTCTATGACCCAAAAACCTAAATCTGGGCAATGGGAATGATAATATTTTTAATATATACCTAACAGGTTGTGGGCATGAAAAAAAATCACAAAACATATTCAAGCATAGGCTATAATTATTATTTTTGTTGTTGTTGGAAAATATAGAGCTCTACAAAATTCACCTGAAGATAGGTTCTTAGTTTAAAAAGAAACGTTGCCTTTACAAAGTTAAAATTACTGCACTTATAAAAGTCAGGCTTCTTTCGTGTTAACTAGCAAAATTCTTCCTTTCTTTTTAAGTTGACTATCAAATTTGAAAGGTGTCCTTTTGTCCTCCTAAAGGTAACGATTCACAGTATTTAAATGGGTATAAATTGCAAGTTGGGAGACAAGTAGGGACGATAAAAGGACTATTTGTTTGAAAATAAAGACCTAGTAAAATAAAATCTATAAACTCTAAAATTTCCTTCAAAAATAAAATTCCTACGTTTGAAGAGGCTCCCAGAGAGCAGAGCTGATTTTGATTTTTCAAGTTAACTAACCTCTTTTTATTCAGGTGGCTTAGAAAGCGGTTCGGTACCAACCCTGAGTCCCTTTCACAGACGGTAAAGTTTGGCTTTTAAATCATTTGAAAGGAGAGCCGGCTGGAAGAGGGCCCGGGGAGGGTCCTGCCGCCGCGCCCATCCCCTCGCCTTTAAAACTTTATCCTCAAACTCGAAGGGCAGGACGAGCCCCCTCCGCGGCCTTGCTGGTCCCCGGCCCACCCCCGGCCCCATGCGGAGCCGGGCACCAGACCCGGCGCGGGATGAGGAAGAGCTGGCATCCTGCGGCCCCAGGCTGGGGACCACGGCTCTCCGCCTCCTCTCCCGCTTCTCCCACCTCCCAGCATCGCCCCAACGCTCACCTGAAATGACCGGCCAGGGAGCACCGGCAGCACCACACCGGCATCGGGCGGCGCTGGAGCGGGGATACGCCGCCGCCGCCGCCGCTCCTCCGCCGGCCCGGTCGCCACCGCTGCCCGCCGCCCCGCACTGGGCGCTCCTCCTCGGCGTTGCGGCAGTTGCCCACCTCGTGCCGGCCGGCTGACTCTTCAACAGCCGCGGCGCCTGGGGCAAGAGGAGGCGCTTCCGCTCCTGCCGCCGCTCCGGGAGAGTGGGGCCAAGACCGAGGCGGTGGCGGGTGAGGTGACGACGGGGGCGGGGATGATCTTGGGGCGCCGGGGGGCGGGAGGAGGACGCCGACAAGACGGCGGGCCGCTGGGGCTCCTCCTCGCAGGTGCGGTGGTGGAGGCACGAGAAGGGGATTGGCGGAGAGGAGACCGGCTGCTGGGGGCGGGGAATGACGAAAGGAGGAGGCCGTGACGGAGTTGAGGGCCGAGGAGTCGCTTGTCGGCGGCAGGCCAAGTGTAGGGGCTCTGCAGTAGGCGACTTCCGTCCTCCTCACCTCCCGGGCCTGGTACCCGGTGTTGGGAGGAGGGAGAAGGCGCGAGCCGCGACGTCTGGGCTCGCGCCACCACGGCTGGGGGCCGTGAGGGCTGGGCGCGCGCAGCGGCGGCGGCTGGGATCACGCCGCGCTGCTGGGGGCCGCGGGGTGGGGGTGGTTGTGGTCTAGGTTCGGCTATTGAGGCTGCTGGGGGCCGGGGGAGGAGGAAAAAAAAGGAGAAGCAATATGGGGGGGGGGGCTGTAGGTAGGAGAGGATCTAAATAAGGGAGGGGTGGGTAACAAGATGAGAAATGAAAGAAGCTGCTTCCCTGGTACTGAGTGAGAGGTGAGGAAAACCCCCTTCTCCGGTGCTCACTGTGGCAGCTTCTCTGACTTTCTTCCACTGGAATCTCCCTTTGAGGATCTGCTCAGATGGTTATGGTGCGGGTGGATTTCATAGTGAGCAAGAGGAGCTCGCTTCGCCAGTATACACTGTGAGCAGGGGTTCTTAAATAAGTAATTCAGCTAGCACACACCGGGGCCATCCTTCTGCTGCTCCACTAAAATCAGGATGAATGAGAGCCCGTAGACTGGCTTCAGTATGTACATCCGTATTTCAATTTCCGAGCCTAACGTTGACCCCACGGAGTATCCAAAAAGTACATTCCAAAAAGTATCCAAAAAAATACATGTAGGATGTATTTAACATCCTACTGACGTTTAAAACTTTTACCTTATCTTTCACCACAAAACATTCCCCAAATCTTTTTGGCCTAAAAATAGGGGCAAATGTGGTCTGGTGGAAAGAGCACAGGGCTGGGTGAGCAGCTGTGAGTTTTAGTCTGGCTTTTGCCACCAACCTTGTGTACCTGAGTATGTGGTTAACTTCTCCGCATTTCAGTCTTCCTGTAAAATGAGAGGGGTGGACTGAATGGCTGGTAACGTCTATTCCAGCTTTACAAGTCTGTAACTTCTAACTTTTAAAAAGAATTCCATGAATCAAACAACCTTATTAAGTACCAGCTTTCTGTTTGGTGGGTTAAAAGACAGTCACAGGATGTTTACAATATAAATTTTCAATACAATGTAATCTCACCAAATTCTTTTCACTTTTAGGCTTCCCTTATAGGAAGTCTCAACATCTTGTAATGTTTGTTTTTGTTTGTTCCAGAAACATGTTTGCTACTCAAGTTTGATTTCCTTTAAGTAACCGAATTCAGGAACGTTAAGGCCAATTCAAAAGACTGTTTATTTTAAAAATCTAGAGTTGTAGGAAAACTTTGTGAGCGTTTTTTATATCCTTTTTTATGGTTCTCAAGTAGTATTGTGCAATGGAAAGAGCACTGAACTTGGAGTTTTGGAGCCAGAAATCCTGAGTTCTTGCCACTTGCTATGTGACTTTGGGCAAGTAACAACTTATCTGTGTTGAATTTCATCTGTAAAATGAGGGAATTGGATTAAATGATCTCTAAGTTCTCCTCTACCTCTAGTTCTATAATCTTTAAATTTCACTTTAAAAAATTCAAATGATACCCTCTTTCCCCCCAAAACCAGTGAAATACTCCTAGGATAATATCACAAACTTTTGAGTTTACTCCAGTGTGAATTAAAATCCTTGCACTTGACCATCACCAGTAGTAATGAAAGCAAGTTCACAAAGCTCCTGAGGATGGGAAGGGCCTCCCCTTTGCTAAATATTTCACCCAGTAAATCCTTAATTTCCCTGATTGGAAATTAATTCTTTTGCCTTTTCCCTGCTTGACATCCCAGATACTCTTGGGAAGGGGAGAAGATTAAGTTATGAGAGTCAGTGTGGGATAGACAAGGGACAGGCTTGGAGATGGTGAAGACCTGGTTTCAAGTTCTATTTGGCAAATCATTTAACTTCTCAGGGAAGTCTTTACAAGGAAATGTTGCAGTTAAGTAACAGTTACTGGATTTCTGGACGGAATTTCTACCCAAGTAATTCTCTACACAGATGGAATCACAGGTTCAGGAGGAAAAAAAAATTCTCGGTGATTGTCCAAGTCAACTAAAAGGTGGCCCTGGGGAACCACAAGAAGGTCCTAAAATCACTCTCAGTGTAGTAGATAGTGTTGGACTTTGAGTCAAGTGGACCTGTGTTCAGTTTTGGATTTACACACTAGCTTAGGAATCCTGGGAAAGTCTTTTAGCCTCTACCCGTTGCCTGGTCTAAAATAGGGATAGAAATACTTGCAACATTTACCTCTCAGGGCAGCCGTGATAATCCGTTGAGATAAAGTAAATAAATTCTTTTGCAAACAAAACCCTCCACTAATGTCAGTTATTATTTCTACTTATAATCATATGACCCTCTGAGGCAGCAAGCTCACAATGAGTTCTCTGAAGGAGAACTTTTAGTTCTCCATGCTTTTACTGTCCATGTCACCTCTGTATAATTTAGGGCTCCTCATTTTTGTTTGGATACACTTAGTCCTGCATGATTTATTCTTACTCTGTCCTTACTGGAATGCAATCATGAGTGCCATTAAAAACAGCACTTATCAAGGGATACAGTAGTGAAAAGGATGTCTTGTTCACTTTCTGTATGGGTATATACATGCATGTACATGGAAAAGGCTACAAGAAATGGTAGAGTAAATAGAGTTGGAAAGAACAGTGTAACTGCTGCCTTGGGGGGGTAGGGTGGGGAGTTAGCTTATGTCAGCCATGACAATTGACATGCTCAGCCCAACTCTTGAGGCAAAAGCCAAAAGTACAGTGTAATTATTGCATTAAATTTCTTATATAAAGTTTATACACCCTAACAGAGCACATTTATATTAAGTACAGTTCCTTTGTGTAAACATAGTAAATATAATTGAATTGAATTGTTCATCAAATACAGATTTTAATTAGAAAAACGGGGGAAAAATTACAAATAGACTATTTCCCAACTTTAATTTCCTTAATTTCGGCATTCTAATCTAGTTCCTTAGAGTTATAATTATAAAGTTGAATGTCAAAACAAAATTGCTATTTATTATAGCAGATTGACTTTTTTCTTTCACTTAGGATTCTAATGATGTGCCCTTCTTATGTTCATGGAGAATGTTCATGGAGAAACAATGTGATAAAAAAAAAAGGTATCGAATGTCAAGTCAGGAATAGACTAGTTTTTGACCTTTATTTAGTTATTTAACTAAAGGGAAGGCATTTAACCTCTCTCACTCACTTTTTTCATCTGTAAAATGAAGATAATAATCCCTATGCCACCTTACAGATTCATTATGAGGATATAAGACTTAAAAAGATTTTCAAACTTTAAAGAACTATATAAATATCAGCTCTTATTTTTTATTTCTAAGTAGATTATGGGATTATTATTTTTATAAATATAAATTTTATCTAACATTGAGAACTGGTATCCAAATATATGAAGTAAGAAAATTAAACTTGTAAGGCAGGGGTTCTTGATCTGTATTCCACAAATTTAAAAAAATTTTATATCTCTATTTTAACATAATTGGTTTCTTTCATAATTCTTTTGTATTACAAACATATTTCGTATTTTGTTTGAACAACATCATTCTGAGAAGAAATAGACTGTACTACCTGTCAGAACAGTCCATGACATGGAAGGTTAAGAGCCCTTCTGGGAAAAGGGAGATTATAAAAGACTGTGAACTGATGTGATTTATGGTTAAATTCATCTTAAAAGAAATATATCTTTATTTTACTTCTCACCTGGCTGTACAACTTTGGGACTTCTCTGTCATGGTACAGGAAGCTCATTATTGGGAAAACCTCATCCTCTTGCAAGATCTCATCAGCCTTGGTACTCTGCCTCATCTCTACCCTCTGCCTCTCTGAATGGAGGGTGAGACCACAAACTCCAAATCTCCACTAAAGGAGAGAATTCAGCTCAAACATCTCTTCATTTCTCCCTGGGCTGTACTGCTTTGGGGCTTTTCTGACTGACCATGCTATAGGTTGTATGCTTTCCTCAACCAACCTTTTACCGCTATTCCACTGCCCCTCATCTTCAGCTATCTTTTGTGACTGGTCTTCCCCAATTCTAGTTATCTTGGGGTTAACTGGCTAGATTTCTTTCTTAAAAACCAAGCCTTAACCCAGTTAAATCACTCACTTGGCTAATTGGCCAAAAATAGGTCCCAGCCCAGCCATCACCTAATGGCTATTTTTTGGGCCCTCATAGCTCAGAGTGAATGCAAATGGTAATTGTTTCTCTTTCTCCCAGTTATCCTGAGGGTCTTCCCCTCTCCTTGTGATTTTTTTAAAAATTGTCATTAAAGGGGCTGTCATTTTATTCACTTCTTAAGAAGTCCTAATCACTGAATGGGCTTTGCCACAGTCAAAGTTCTCAAAACTTAGCTTAAAAAGGCCAAGGACTCCCACTGTATCCTGGGCCATCTTTAGTCATCTTGTTCTATATCTGGCCACTGGAGCCAGATGGTTCTGGAGGAGAAAGTGAGGCAGGTGACTTTGTGCAGCCCTCCCTCACTCAAATCCAATTTAATTGCAAGTTTTGGCATCTGCTCTTTGAGAACAAAGGACAAACCACACTAGTCTTCCCAAATTGAATTGTAAGCTCCTTGAGGACAAGAACTTTCTTTTTTCACATTTATATTCCCAGCATTAAGTATAGTGCTTGGCACATAGTAGCCATTTAATAAATGGTTACTGATTAATAATCAAGATTTCATTGTGTGTATGGAGAGGGGGGAGGGAGGGAGGGAGGGAGGTTTATAGAGAAGGGTGAAAGAAGTTTCAGGCCAGTAGAAGTGTCAGAAGCCAGTTTGCCTGGGATCAAGAAGTAAGAGGAAATGGAAGCAACTGTTGCAGACCGTTCTTATGAATGGCAGAAGCTATGGCTATAGATATGCATGTAAAATCACTTAAGGGGGATGGATGGATCAAGTGAAAGCTTTTGTGGTTGTTGTTAAGGGATGAATGAAACCTGGTTATATTAGTAGGAGGCAGAAACCGAGCCAGAGAATAAGGAGAGTTTTAAGGTAGAATGAGGGGGGAAATTTTTTTTTAAATGGCTGTTTTAAGTGCATTTCTCCTAGAAAAAAAAAGAGGAAATGATTGAGGAAAATACCTAAAAGAGTCTGGAGGGAATGTTGTCTTGGGCACTAATTGAGAGATTGGCTATGAAAAGGAGAAGAACCACCTCTTCCTCAGAAACGGGAGCAAAGAGAAAATGATGGATGACCTAGACCAGGGGAATTTTGAGATACGAAATGTTGTATGGCCTTTTTTTTTCAGTAGGAGTCAAATCATTTGCTGAGAAGGAAGAGTGTGAGGACCTTGGGGAGAGGATAAAAAATTTGGAGTAGCTTCTTTGGGAAATGTGATGGGAAGTCAATCTGGTAAGAATAAAAGGATTGTCATGCAGCATTAAGAACTCAGTTGAGAGTAGGTAACAGGTTTGTAGTAGAAACATTTGGCATAGTTGTTTGACTCTAATGGCTAGTAATGGCTTTCTCTAGCTTCATTTATCCAGCCAGTAAGAACAGAAAAGGCAGATGATGGGAATCTTCTTGCTGATTTTCATCCTTTGTTTTTAAAGAAATAACAGAAACAACAAGGGTTCTGCATGAGGTCTCTACACAGAAAGAACTTCCAGAGCCGATAATTCGAGTTAAGCCTTGTCCCACTACTATTATGGTCTGGGTTTTTACCTTACTCTTCTCGTGGATGCTAAGTATTTTTGTGGAAAGGAGCGAAATCAGGTTCTTTGGAGTTTTCTATTACCTGTCTTTACTGTGTTATCTGAGAATAGTAAATAGCTGCCGTCTGGCAACTAGAGCAGAAGTTGGGAAATGGTGCTATTATTTCTTCTTCTCTTCTCTCTTCTCCTTTCTTCTCTTCTTTCTGAAAGCTGGGACTAAAAATTTACTTTTTATTTTTTGCCCTACACACTTGTCATTTTTGATTTCTTGAAATGTAGCTTTCCAAGAATAGACTTTTAAAAATACCATTGTGTTTTAAATAGAACTACTTGAGATGATGGGAATAGCAGAGTTGGAGTGTCAAAGCGTGAGTAGCCAATGATAAGGTCTGGCAGCAAGAGATCCAAGGATTAAACTGAACCAATCAACTACAGGGTCAAGACTCATTGGATGAAAATGAGCCTGGAGCAAAAGACATATTGGGAGAACAGGGAGGAGAAGAAGGACAGGATATAATAGTGAATAGGTTTAGGAGTACTCAGCAAAGGGAAAGAGCAAGATAGAAGGCTGTTGTCAAAGAGGAATTTCAGAGTTTGGGCTATGAAGGTAAAATAGTTACTGATGATAGTGAAAGCAAGGGCAGGACCATTTCACTGTGTGAGGAGATGGAGTGAAAATGTGGGTCATGGCTGTTAAGGATTGAGAGTCTTCGTGACTGAGAATAGGGCAGTAGCTTCAATTTCTGTGACTGGTCACTGAGTCCACTGGCCCACTGAGGATAAGTCCCAAGGTTACACAGGCATTAAATATCTGAGCCATGATTCAAACCTAAGTTATCTGTCTCCAAACCTTGCACTCTCTCCAGTATATCTACTGCCACACAATCCCCAATCTCTAAATGCCCAGAAACACCAGCCAAAGGCTTGATATCCCAGGTGGATATAATCTGCTCAAGATCTTATATGGAATTGGGTCCATTAAGGATGATGGCATTCTAATGGTGCTAGAACCCCAGATCTCAGGAACTAGAATAGGATGCCTAAATTAAGGAAGCCAAAGTTGGGAAATAAGGGACTGTAGGTAAGTCACATATACCAGTTTTTGGTGTATGAGTTCCCTACAGTTCTTAGACACCTGTAGCTGCATATGATTGCTAACTCAAATGAAAATGGCCATTAGAGATAGAGAAATAAGTTCTCAGGAAAAGAAGGGAATGTATCCTACAGTTATTCTAAATGACATCCTTTAAAAAATTATTTTTTGTTTTCAACATTCATTTCTATAAGATTTTTAGTTCTAAATTTTCCCCCACCTTCCCTTTCTCTCTCTCCAAGACAGCATGCAATCTGATATGGGCTCTACATATATGTTCATATTAAACATTTTCACCTAAGTAATTATCCTTCAGCTGAAAAGGAATGAGAAGAGAAAAAATGATGTCTGCCTACTACTGCAGCAAGGCTGCTAGCACAGGTTCTTAGATCTGCTTTTCTAAAGGAAAACAACTCAAAATGTGTTTAATAATCTTACTTTAATCAATCAAACATATATCATTTATCTAGTTCAGAGGAAAAAGTCAGCACCCTGAACTTCAGAGAATATAAACAGAAGTTAGAACAGAAAATAACACAATTCAGCAGACAGAGTTTCCAACTGTCTGACCATTACATCCATGCCTAATTAGTCACCAGAAAGAGAAGCACTAACATCTGGGTTTTTAAAGCCAGGGGGCTTAGTGGCTGCCCAGAGTCTCATCCGGCCAAATCACACAACTCTTCCCAAAGTAAGTCCCCAAGCAAAACCTCACATCAGGGTATATATAGCCTACTCCTGGGACAGAGAATGTTACAACCCTCTTGACCCACTGTCCAATCACAAAGTAACAAGGTGTGGGCATTCCTGAAAAACAAGTGTTCTGCTACAGGCTCTGTGTGACCACATTCAGCCTATTAGAGGGCAGAGTATATTTTCAAATCAGGGAAGGTTCTCAGATTCACTTAAACCTATCAAAGACCAAGAGGCAGGGAAGATCTTCAGATTTCCATTGCCATTACACCTACCAAGCGAGGTATAATTTATAATGAGCAACAGTAACAACAACAACAATTGCATTTATCTAGTACTTTAAAGCTGCAAACACTATGTTATTTTTATTCTCACAACAATCCTAGGAAGTAGGTAATATTATTATTCCCATTTTTATAGATTAGGAAATTGAAGCAGACAAATTTAATGACATACTAAGGGTCACAAACTAGAGTCTGAAGTTGGGTTTGAAATCAGGACTTCCTAAACTCCCAATCCAGTGCTCCAGCCACTGTGCTGTCTAGTGACCTCAGAAGTATCTTGATGTAGGGGTGGGAAGGAAAGAAGGGAATGTATTTTTTGAGTACTTACTCTGTGGCAGATACTGTGCTATATGCTCTGCTCGGGTTGGAAATATAAGAAAGAGTCTCCGACCTCAAGGAATTTACATTCTAATGGAGGAAGACAACATATGAAAGGGAATTGGAAAGGTAAAAGTAGGGGAAGTGGATTACTGCAGGAAGGGACAAAGCAGCAGTCAAGGAGAAAGATTCCAAAGGGAGTCCAACCCTAAATAAAGATTCAACAGGCTCTAAAGTTCTTTCCAGCTCTAAATCTGTGAGTCTTAGAGCACTGGTTCTCAAAGATTATTGTTTTTGCCCTGAAGAATCACTGAATGTTCAACTTGGCTACACTGCTGGGGGTAGCAAGATAGCATACAACTGAAACTATAGATTCTAAACAATTAAAGACATACTTTTTGAAAATCAGGTGGTATATGAAGAAGGTAACCATAAAATGTTGAGATACAGACCCCAAAATACCAACATGCCAGATCCTGCTGAATGAATTTGACTTAAGTCTTCTCTCAGCTAAAGAAAAGCAACATTATTAAAAGTTCGCCTGTATTGTACACAGATCAAATCTGTGCTAGGTCATTCTATGGCCAAAGAAACAAATATTGATAGACTAATATGACAGACTACCATTCAGCAGTATGTCGTTGTCTGAGCAATATGTATTTTTCATTGACTTCGTTGAGGTTTGTTGAATTACTTTTTTCCAGTTTGAATGGCTAGGTCAAACCCTTTTCCACTGCTTTGGATTTCACTAAGGACTTTTTGCAGCATTCTGGTGCTCAGTGTAATGAACATATAATGTTCATATAATAACTTTAAAATTAGAAGTTTCATTTCATTTCCAAAATTTTTTGCACTGACCTCAAAAAGAACTTTTAGTTTACAATCCCTGCAGCTGTGGTTCCTGTCTGACCCAGCCCTAACTGCTTAGCCACTTCCTACATACATTCTACCCTTGAGGTTTTTGCAAACTCTATGTAATGTACTTTACACAGATAACAGGAAGAAATAACTAATCCTTAAAAAAAAAAAAGATCCCACTCTTGTTCATACAAGTTATCCTTTATTTTTGTATCTGACTAGGGATTCACTCTACAACAGTCCTGGCAAGTGACCAATCAGTCTTTGCTTGAAGACCTGCAGAAACCAAAAGTAATAGGAGCATCCCAGGGACAGTGTAGCTGGTACTTCCCACACTGGACTCTGCACACACCACCAATACAAAATAATTACCTTTTTGTAATGTATTGTAGCCTTTTCACATATACTATATGACCTTTGACTTATCCTCAATTTCAATTCTTTGGAGTCTGTTGTGTTCTATGACTTGAAGCTAAATAATATTCCTAGAAAAATATTGATATTAAAAAGATGGATCTTTGTTTTGGAGAGAAGCCTGTGGTCATGAAATAAGTGCAATTTCCCGAAAACAATGTGATAAGAAAACTTATTTTATTAAATGAATCTTCAAACAATTATATTTTGATGCTTGGCATCTAAATCCCTTTGTGTACCACCTATGTTAGCAGTAACTGTTGATCACAACAGTATTATTATGTTGCTATAGACATGGAGTTTCCAGCTATGGTTGCTAGATACATTAGAAAATTTAGAAGTAATGCTATCCACATCAAAATTGAGATCTAATATAGACTTGTTAAAGATAATTCAAACATGACTGACATTAATGAATAAACACAATGCCCTCCAGGAACCTAAATATTCCAGCTTAATTTTAAATTGAACTTAACAAAAGAGAAGCATCCCTAGGACTCTATATAGCTTCTAACAACATCTGGTATCCAGTCTAAAAAAATCAAGAAGAATGAATTGAGATACAATATTTTGCAGAATTTCTTATGACATTAGGATAGCACTGTTTGAAGGGGTCAAGGAACTTTAATTTCATAATGGTTATGACTTTATCTATCTACCTACCTATCTTTCAAAATATTATACTGGCTTCTTTTTTTTCAACATCACTATTTCTAATACTCCCCAACTGACCATTCCTCCAATTAGACTACCTTTGTTATTATCCCTCTTTTCAGAAAAGAACATAAATTTTCTTAAGTTTTCTATTTCTATTACTTAACTGAACTTATAAATACTAAGTAAATTTCCTATAACTCTGTATCTCTGGAACTATCTGATGAGTTCTAAGTGTCATTAAAACTGAGTTCTTTTTCTCAATTAATTCTATAGCCTGAGACAATTGACTTTTGAGTTTTTCCTTGTTGGAGCTATGTGTCTTCTTTCTGTTAGCTATACTTGACTTAAAAAATAATCTGGTAAATTTTCTTGCTTAATTTTCTGAAATATAAGAACAGTGTAGCCTCAGTGTGACTGAGCTCATCATTTAAGTTTTGGAGAGGTTGGTAATTTGCATTGATAGAAATAATTTCCTTATTTGGGAGTTCCCTGTATTAAAATCACAGATCCATTTCCTCTCCCTATCAGATATTTTGTGTGGGGCAGGGTGGAGTGGGGTCTTAGCTTTTGTTTATTTTTTCAATTATCAAGAATTTTCCCTCTCCTAATTCTGTTTTCTGTGTGCCACTAAAAAATAAGGAAAAATAACACTTTCATAGAAAATATGCCTGGTCAAGCAAAACAAATTCTCATATTGGCAATTTATCATATTTAGTACATAACATAACATCTCTGTCAGGAGGTGGGTAGCATTTTTACATCCTTGGTCCTCTGTAATCATCATTGATCACTTCATTGATAGAGCTCTTAAGACTTTCAGAATTATTCATTTTAATAATGTTGTTATATGTATACAATATATAATGTACAATGCTATTATAATATAAATTGTTCTCCTTGTTCTGCTCACTTTACTTAAATTTACTTAAATTTTCTCATGGAGAAAGAAAAAGTCTTCCCAAAGGAGAAACTCTCTCCTTTGTCATTTCTTACAGCACAATAGCATTTCAATTTATTTACACACCATAATTTGTTAAGCCATTCCCCAACTGATGAGAACCTCATTAATTTCTAGTTCTTGGCCACCACAAAAAGAATTACTTCAGATATTTTTGTACATACAAGACTTTTTACTCTTTCTTTGATCTCTTTGGGGTATAGGCTTCATAGTGGTTCAAGAGGTATACAAAGTTTAATGACTCTTGGAATATAGTTTTAGATTGCTTTACAAAATGGTTGAACCATTTCACAGTTCCAGAAACAATACATTAATATACCTGTTTTCCCACAGCCCAACCAACATTTGTCCTCTTTTGTAAACTTTGTCAGTCTGATGGGTATGAGGTGGAAACTCAGATTTCTTTTAATTTTCCTTCCTTAATTATTTGTTGTTAGTTCTTAATTATTAGTTATATAACCTTTTTATATGGCCATAGATAGTTTGGAGTTCTCCCATTGAGAACTACTTCTTCATATTCTTTGACTGTTTATCAATGGAGGAATATTATTCTAGTTAATTTGTATCATTTCCTTATGTAACTTAGAAAATGAGATCTTTATCAGAGAATTTTGCTGTAGAGATTTTCTCCATTTAACTATTTCCCTTATAAATTTTGCTGAATTAAATTTGTTTGTGAAAACCTTTAAAAAATTTTTATGCAATCAGAATTTACTATTTTATCTTTTGTGATCCCATCTCTCGTTTGGTTATGAACTATTTCCTATCCATAGATCTGAAAAAGAAATTTTTTTCTTGCTCTTCTAATTTGATTATGATGTGACATTTTTATCTAGATTATGTATCTACTTGGATCTTTTCTTGCTATATGATGGTGTGAGGTGTTGACACTAAGCCTTGTTTCTGCCAGACTCCTATCCAGTTTTCCCAGAAATTTTTGTCAAATAGTGAGTCCTTACTCTTGTAAGCTGGATCTTCAGTTTCATTGAATACTAGGGTCCTAGGTTTATTCACCTCTATATGTTGTATACCTAATCTATTTCAATGATCAACCTCTCTAATTTTTAATAAGTATCAAATCTTTTTGATGATTACTGTTTTATAGTGTTGTTTGAGATTTGTACTGGAAACCTTTTTTCTTCCCATTATCTCCCTTGAGATTCTTGACCTTTTCCCTTCAAGATCAATTTCATTATCATTTTTAAATACTTAAAAGAACACCTAAGAAAGGCTAGTAAGAATGCATATATTTGGAGTCTTGCAAATTTAAACAAAAGAACTTTAAACTACAAAAGATTGTGGGAGAAAGAAGATTGCCTATATAAATTCACTAAGACAGACACCATAGAAAATAACTACAATGAAGGAGGGAAAATAGCAGTTGAGACACCTTGCTCACAATAGGCAAAACCCATGTAAGGGGCCAGTAGTAAAACTGCCCTAGCCTCAGTATCCCCCAATTGAGGCATCAAGCAATGTCCTAATTCAAGGAGGAAAATTTGACCTTATATATATATATATCACTTAGATTTGTTAGGATGAAACTCATGATTAGAATATGATTCTGAATGGGTATGCCTTATTCCTAAGAAATGGTCATTAAAAGGAGGTATTATATATTGAAAGATTATTGCATATTAAGAAAGTATACAGGAAACATAGGAACAAGGTATGGAATATGGTGAAGAGCGTTTTTATGAAAGCTGGTGGAAGGAAAAACAGAAGTGATTTTGTCACTTGGAGTGTACTATAAACCACTTGGACAGAAAGAACTAGATGAATCTGGGAAATAAACCACAAGTATGGCATAGAGGCATGATATAACAATAATGAAAGGCCTCAATTATCTAAACATCTGGAATTCTCTGTCAAAAGTAGAGAAGCTAATGACTTCTTGACTTAGCTTAGTGATTATTTTATCCTTTAAAATAAGAAGGAATGAACAAAAGGGAATTCTTTTCTAGATCTGATTCTCCATAATAGGGAAGAATTCTTTGCTGAACTTTACTCTCACATCACCAATTGACTAATGGATATTTCAAACTGGATGTCCCAGAGATACCTTAAAAGACTCAACATGTATAAAATTGAACTCGTTATCTTCTACCCTAAACCTTCCCCATCTCTGTTGAAGGCACCATTATCTCTCCATTGCGTCAGGTTGATAATGTTGGTTACATGAGTGGAGAGAAAGGGGTAGAAACTTTCCAAGTGCTGGGAAATATCCCTAACTCCTATTCCTTAAAATATCTTCTGTCCTAACTATGCCTTTGAAGACTTTGTCCATGTTTTAAGATCAAATCAAATGCCATCTCTTGAATGAAGTTTTATCTTACTCCCCTATTCAGAAATGTTTTCCTTCCTTTCCTCTTTTATACCACAACAAAAGACTTCATATATGTTTTATACTCATAAATGTATATATACACATATATATTGGATCACTTTAATATTACTTGTGTGTGTGTGTGTGTGTGTGTGTGTGATATTCTACCTTTTGGATTATAAAACTTTTTGTCTTATTATCTTTGTATCACTTGAAATACCTGACTCCAGTATTTTGTCTTTAGTGCATATCAAAGAAATGGCTAAGTAGATGAATGAATGTATTGGGTTTTTTCCCCTGGTGTGAAAATGAGATTTTTGAATGGTGGTAAATGTAGGGTTTGGAAGAGCAAACGGTAGAGTGAATATAGAGGAATCTCTGGGAGTCAGGAGGATCTTGGTTCGAGTTCGGACTTCAACAATAATTAATAGTAATAATAATAATAGTAGCAACATTTACAGAGCACTTACTATGTGCCAGGCACTGTGCTAAGCACTTTACAATTATTACCTCGTTTGATCTGCACATGTCTGGGAAGTAGGTGCTGTCATGATCCTCATTTTATAAATGATGAAACTAAGACAAAAAGAAATTAAGTGACTTGCCCAGGGTCACTTAACTTAAGTGTTTAAAGCTGGATTTGAATTCGGGTATTCCTGACTCTATCCTGGTGCGTATCACTTAGTCTCTCAGTGTCACAACAATTCTCTAAAGCTATAAATTGCTCAGCAAGTATTATATGCAATGGGGATAAACTAGAACATTTTCAGTATGATCAGGGGTGAAACAAGGATGTCCACTATCACCCCCCTTCTTCAGTCTGGTACTAGAAATGTTAGCAGTAGCAATTAGAGAAGAAAAAGAAATCAAAGGAATCAAATTAGGTCAAGAAGAGACTAAGCTATCACTCTTTGCAGATGATATGATGATATACTTGGAGAATCCTAGAGAATC
>CM053594.1:122551340-122583644 GCA_028646575.1 Pseudocheirus occidentalis | reverse complement strand
ATGCTTCTCAGCATCACACAGTTAAAAGACAACTCTACAAGTCTCAGGATGGAAGGAGATGTCTACACTCAGAGAAAGATCTAGAAAGACCAGAGTTTAAATGGAGACTGAAGCAACACATCCTATTGTTCTTTTCCATGTTTGGTTTTGTTTTTTCTTTTTTTTTTTGTCCCATTGTTCACTCCATTAGTTAACACTTCTATACAACCAGACTATTGTACGATGTGAAAGTGTTTGCAAATCCTATCATGATTGTATGCCACCATGGGGAGGGAGGGGAAGAAAGGAGGGAAGAACATCTGAAACTCAAGTGATTCTGGAACTGAATCTTGTAAACTAAAAGTAAATAAGCAAGTCAATAAATTTAAGAAATAAAGCTATAAATTGCAAAGTAATTGCAATTCTGTAGTGGTAGAAGGAATTCCCTCCCTGGGAGCTGCTTATGCCTGTATAAATCAAGTCTGCTTAAAAAGAAAAAAAAAGATAGGGTATGTGAAGTTTGTAGAATGAAAAAAAATGAGAACATCTGTTCTCATACTGCTTAATATTGTTCCAAACAAGTGCCAGATTTCTATATTATAAAACCAAAAACAAACAAACAAAAAACCAAACCAGACTTATAGACAGCAGAGTAGGTAAATGGTAAATCCAGAAATGATCTTTTCTTTGTAAAACCCTCAAATGTTAATATTACATGTAAATGAGCAGAATCACCTCTGAAAGAAGTGGGGAAGAGGAGACAGAAAAAAATAGAGGGGTAAAAAGAGCACCTTCCTGGAATTACTTTCCACTCCAAGTTGAGTCAAGCTTAGTGACTCATTGGTAACTGCCTCCAACAAAATCTGCATTTAGGTAGCCATAAATAAACAAATGAAGAACTGAAATAAAGGGAAGGTTATTGCTAAGGAAACTCTCAAAATTCAAATTCCATAAAATTTCCTCCATGAGTTTTTCTTTTGTAATAGGGGAAACAGTTACTACATATAAAGTTCAAACAAATATTTAGGTTTGTAATTAGAGGGGATAGTTGCATGCTGGGTAGCCTGTGTTACCTGGAAGAATCCACAACTGAAATATTTCTTTGTTTATGTAGCCAGACTTCAGTTGATGTCTTTCAAATGTGCACTTTTCAGTCAGATAATTGGAAATTAGAACACATTTTCCCATAGAAAATAGTGTTACGTGACATTTAAGTCCCCAGTATAATTCATTTCTTTTGTGTCTTTTATTTCTTTTTATTAAATTAACTTTTGTTTATTTTTAGTTTACATCATTCATTTCCACAAGATTTTGAGTTACAAATGTTCTCCCCATCTTTCCCCTACCCATCACCCCAAAACAGTGATCCCACTGTATACCCCCTCCCCCAATTTGCTCTCTCCTATATCCTCCCCCATCACCCCTCTGACTTTCCAGTAGGGCAAGATGGATCTTCCTACCCCAGTGCCTGTATATCTTATTTCCCAGTTCTATGTAAATAATAATAATTATATATATATATATATATTTAACATTTGATTTTAGAACTTTAAATTCTAGATTCTTTCCCTTCCTCCCTTGTCACCCACCCCCACTGGAAAGACAAGCAGTTCGATATAGCTCATACATGTATAGTTACATAGAACATCTCCACAATGGACATATTGTGAAAGACCAACTATATTACCCTCCTTCCTATCCTGCCCCCCACTTGTTCTATTCTCTACTTTGTCACTGTCCCCCTACAGAACTGTGTGCTTCTAACTACCCTCCCCCTCCAACCTGCCCTCACCTCCATCATCCCCTGTCTCATCCCCTTCCCCCCTATTATAGGGCAAGATACCCAATTTAGAGTGTATGTCTTTCCTTCCCTAAGTCAAATTTACTGAGAGTAAGGTTGACCCATTCCCTTTTGCCTTCCCATTCTTCCCCTCCATTGTAACCGTTATCCCTTGCCTCTTCTGTATGAGATGGTTAACACCATTCTGTCTCTCCCTGTCTCCTCTCATTCTTTTCCTTTCCCACCTCTCGATTTCACCTTTTAAAATATCATCCCTTCCTATTCAATTGATCCTGTGTCCTCTGTCTATGTACACATATATACATACATGCACATATATATTCATACACATATATATCCTCCTATATAGACATATATGTATATATACATATATATATACACAATTATATTCCTTTCCTCTATCCTCATCCTGAGAAAAGTTTCCTAAGTTACAATTATCATTTTTCCATGTTTCCACGTAAATAGTTCAACTTTGATAAGTTCCTTATGAATTCTTTTCCATGTTTACCTTCTCATGCTTCTTGTATTTGAATGTCAAATTTTCTTTTCAGTTCTGTTTTTTCATCAAGAATGCTTGAAAGTCCTCCAGCTCATTGAATGACCATATTTTCCCCTGAAACATTATACTCAATTTTGCTGGGTAGGTGATTCTTGGTTTTAATCCTAGCTCCCTTGATCTCCAGAATATCATATTCCAGGCCTTTTGATTCCTTAATGTAGAAGCTGCTAGATCCTGTGTTATCCTGATTATGTTTCCACAGTATTCAAATTGTTTCTTCTTGGCACTTTTTAACATTTTATCCTTGATCTGGGAAATCCGGAACCTGGGTATAATGTTCCTAGGAGTTTTCTTTTTGAGATCTTTTTGAAGAGGTGATTGGCTAATTCTTTCAAGTTCTATTTTGCCTTCTGGTTCTAAAATATCAGGGAAATTTTCCTTGTGAATTTCTTGATGAATGATTTCTAGGTTCTTTTTTTTGATCATGGCTTTCAGGTAGTCCAATAATTTTAAAATTGTCTCTACTGGATCTATTTTCCAGGTCAGTGTTTTTTTTCAATGAGATATTTCACATTGCCTTCTATTTTTTCATTTGTTTGGATCAGTTTAATAGTATCTTGATTTCTTATAAAGTCATTTGCTACCATTTGCTCCAATCTAATTCTGAAGGAATTGTTCTCTTCATTGAGCTTTTGAGATTCTTTTTCTGTCTGGCAAATTTGACTTTTTAAGGCATTCTTCTCCTCATTGGCTTTTTGGGCCTCTTTTGCCATTTGAGTTAATCTATCTTTTAAGTTGTTATTTTCTTCATTCAGGTTGTTGAATCCCTTTTCATGATTTTCTTGCATCATTCTCATTTCTCATCCCAATTTTTCACTCTCTTACTTGGTATTCAAAATCCTTCTTAAGCTCCTCTATGGCTTGTAAACAGTTTACATTTTTCTTGGAAGCTTTTGGTGTGGGAGTTCTGACTGTGTTGTCTTTCTCTTGTTCCATGCTTTGATCCTTTTTGTCCCAAAAAAGGGATTTAAATTTAAATTGCTGGGCTTGCTTTGCTTCCTTTGCCTGCTCATGTTGCCAGTCAATTACTTGACTTTTGGGCTCAGTAGAATTCTGCTTTCAGAGGGGAGAGCTTTGTCCCAGATCACTGGGGTTTTTGCAGCTGCCAGAGCTATTAGGAGGCCGCCATCTCTGCAGCCCCCCACAAGCTTTGACTCACTGGTCACACACCTCAGGACTACCACCCAAGACCACGATCCTGATCCAGGCAGGTAAAGGCAAGATCACTTAGCCTCTGAATGGTTGCTTGGCCCACCTGCAATCTATAGGCCTGGAACTCTGAAGCAGCCACATGGAGGCAGCTACAGTGCCACTGCTTCCACTGCTTCTTGCTCTGGGGGCAGATGACTGGACCCACTCCTCTCCTCCAAATTTAGCCGAGCTCCACTGACCTTTCACTTTGTCTTTGGCTCTTATGGGTTGATAATTCTGGAAACTGCCACAGCTGCTGGTGATCCCCAATATAATTCATTTCATAGAAACATTTATTGGGTACCAACTCTATATAAAACCTCATGTAAGGTTCTGGGAATACAGGGATAGAACAAGACAAAATAATCTCTTTCTCAGTGATCTAGCATTCTATATTGGGTAGAAGCAGGAGAAGGCTTAGGATAATGACATGTATGTATGCACATAAAGAATTATAACAAAAATAAACATTTATTCAGTGGGCATTTATTAAAAACATGCTATGTGGCAGACATGGTGCTAGATGCTAGAAATACAAAGAAAAAGATGAAAAAGTACTTTCCTTCTTGTTGCTTTCTATTGGGGAATGAGAGAACAAGCATTTATTAAACACCTACTAAGGGCTTTGAAAATTTTTATAAATCTTATGTAAGTGCATCTTTGCAGCAACCCTGTAAGGTAGGTGCTATTATCTTCATTTTATAATTAAGGAAACTGAGGTAGATTGAAGTTGAGGGGCTTTGCCCAGTGTGGGTCAAGCTAATAAATGCTATAGGCTGGATTTGAACTCAGGTCTTCCTAAGCTCAGACCCAATGGTCTATCTACTGAATCACCTAGCTGCTTCTGTACATATACACAGAAAAATAAGTGCAAGGTATATTCAGAATAAATACAAAGTAATTTCTAGGGGCATAGGGGTATTAGATTTGGGTAGTGCAGTAGCAACTGTAGGGATAAGAATAAGCCTTGTGTAGGAGGCAGCATTCAAGTTGTCTTAACCTTGAAGGAAGTTAAGGGCTTTATGAGGCTAAAGAGAAAATACATTCCAGGTATGGGGAGGGAAGCAGTCTGTGACAAAGCACCAATATGGGAGATAGGATGTTATGCCTGAGAGATAGAAAAAGTAGCAGAGTTTGGCTGGAATTAAGAGTGGATTTTTACGAAATCCTAGAGGTAATAGGGAGCAACTGATGTTTACTGATCAGAGGACTGACAGGAATAGACCTAAGATTTCAGAATATTAACTTGGCAGGTATGGATGTGGAGGATGGATGGGAGAAATAAGAGACTTGAGATGCTGGTCTCCAAATACTCTACAATCTGGTGAAATAGGGCCAATACATCATCTTCTGAATCTAAACCTTTTTATTGATCCTGTGCCAAAAATACCCTGGTCCCTCACCTCTACCTCTTGGCTTTCTTGAAAACTCAGACCAAATCTTGCCTGCTGCAGAAAGCCTTTTCAGTTCCCACCTCTTTCCCTGCTTTGTTAGTGCCTTCCTTCTGAGATTACCTTCCTTTTACTTTGTATATATCTTGTATGTAAAGTTTTTATTTTTTCTTTCTCTTTATAATGGCAGCTCCTTGGAAGAAGAAGAGATGTTGCTTTTACCTCTCTTTGTATATCCAGCACTTAGCACCATGCCTGGTACATAGTAAGCAGTTGTTGTGGTGTGGTGGAGAGAAGGGAATGGATGTAAGTGATGTAGAATTTATAAGACTTGTTGCATATTGTTGTGAACCTGCATGATAGGAAGAATGGTACTATACACAATAGAAATAGGTAAAGGAAAGAAGAAGGGCTGGTGGGGGAAAGATAAAAACTTCTGTTTTGAACATGGATTTAAGATGCTTATGGGATGAGAGAGAGAGAGAGAGAGAGAGAGAGAGGCACTAAATAAATAGATCTAGATCTAGGAATCCTCCTCACAGAGATGATAGTTAAACTGATGAAATATAGTAAAGTCACCAAGAGAATGTGGAGAATTAAGAGGGTTCAGGATAGAGCCCTGTAGTGCACTTATACTTAAGAGAGTGGGACATGAATGATGTCCAACAAAAGAGACTGAAGAATGGTTAGACGGATAGAAGGAGAGACAGTATTCTAGAAACCCGGGGAGAAAAGAATATTTATGCTGTTTAATAGAACATATTGTTGTTTTTCCCTACTGACTTCAAACATGTTCAGTTTTCCCCCGTCTTTCAAAAACCTTCACTAGACCCTTTCATCCCTTCATACTCTCAACCTATAGATCTCTCTCTTCCTCTTATTAGCCAAACTCCTAATAAAAGCAGTCTGCATTCATTGCTTCAATTTCCTCTCCTCTCATTCACTTGGCTTCCTTTTGCCATCTGACTTACCGCCTCATCCCTCAAGTGAAACTGCTTACTCCGAGTTTCTAATGATCACTTAATTGCTAATTTTCCCCCTTCAGTCCTCAAATTGTTTGAACTATCTGATCACCTTCTCATCTTGAATATTCTATACTGATTCTCCGCCTACCTGTCCAGCCACTCCTTAGTTTTCATTACCTTCTCCATATCTTGCCCTCTAACTGTAGGTCCCTTGTTTCTGTTTTAAAAAAATTATATTCTTCGTTTATTTATATTCAATCTCATCCCTCAATTATACTTTTCCATACATTCCATTCTTTCCTCTCATGTCCAACTACCCACAGCCTCTCCTTTCCCCAGCTCCCTAGCATATGACCCAAATTCCTACTTCACTGAAAAAATTGATATTAAATATCAGTCCTTGGAGCAGCTAGGTGGTGCAACGAATAGAGCACCAGACCTGGAGTCAGGAGGACCTGAGTTTAAATCCAACCTCAGACACTTAACACTTACTAGCTGTATGACCTTGGGCAAGTCACTTAACCCCAACTGCCCTGCCGTCCTCCCTCCAAAAAGCAAAAAAAAAAAAAAAATCAGTCCTTTAAGCCCCACTACTGCCATTCTATCACTACACTTTCATCTTCCATTCCAATCCCCAAAGAAATATTCCTACTCTTCACTATAGTTAGTCCCATTGCTTTTAATCTTGTTTGGATCCTTCCTGGGTCATTCAGGATGTTACTACTGTATCTAACCCTTACCACAGGCTTTTTGTTGTCATCAAGCGTTCATTTATTACAACGGTCTCCTTTGAAACTCTTAATTAGCTGGGCATTTGACAGCACTGCTATTGATGTCAGCAGTGATAGCCATGAGAAGGCCTGCTGTCAGAGCTGCCTCCCACAGACTGAACTGTCCCAAGGATCTCTTTATTGGTTCCAAGGAGGGTCTCTTGCCAGGGATTTTCACTTGATCTCTCCAGGAATGTTGGTAAGCAAGCTCATCTAGGCTTCTATTTCCCCTGTGCTTAATATTTTTCTGCTTCTTTCTGTCCCAGGGAGAGCCCTTCAGGGTTTGATGATGACTAAAGCAAAGGTACAAGCTCAGTGTGGGCCTGTTTGTTCTAAATGGAGCTCTTTCTAGTCTCTAGTTGTCATGGTGAGATAATCACCAATCTAAAAAGGCTGGTGTTTCTTAGGTTGGCAATTACCTAAGAGACTAGTTTTGGGGGCCAGCACAGATATGATGCCAACTTCACCATCACTGTACCTCAGTCTCATTAGGATCAAACTTGGCATTAGGTAGAACTGGTGGCATTGAAGGTATGGATACAGTCTGCACTCCTTTGTGGTAGCCAGTGTCAGAGAAATCCAGATTTGAGATAAGTTGGGTTGTTCCTTCACAACCCATGAGCTAGGAACCAAGAGTACCATGTGCATTTTCAATCATATGCTTTTCACAAGGTCCTTCCCTTCCCATCTTCCTACACATGCGATCAGGTCTCTGTAGTCCTAAGAAGAAAAGGATAAGAAACTTTCCTTTTACCTTTTTAGCCTATCCAGCTAAATATTCCATTTCTTTCCTTCCCTTTCTTACTAAACTTCTTGAGAAGGTTGTCCATATGCTAGTATCTCTACTATCACTCTCCTTTGAACCTCTTGTGTTCTGTCTTCTTTTCCCAACACTCTACTGAAATTGTTCTCTTAAAGGTTCGTAAGGACCTAATTGCTAAAGAGACTTTTTAGTCCCTGCCCTTTGTGACTTTTCTGGCAACTTTTGACACCATTGACTCCCCCCTCCTATGAAATATTCATATAGTACAAGATAGTACACTTTCTTGATTTTAATAATTTTTTATTGCTCCTTCTGTCTTCTTCATTGGCTCTCCATCTTTATTTCTCCTTAATGCTGGCATTTTTCTCAAGAGTCTCACCCTAGTCCTGCCCTTATTATACTCCTTCCTTTATTTTGAACATGCATATGAATAAAGGAATGAATATGAATAAACAAATTTTTGCTATAAAAACTAGGTGTTTAGTTGTTTCAGTCACATCTGACTCTTTGTGACCCCTTTTTGGGGTCTTATTGGCAGAGACACCAGAGTGGTTTGCCACTTCCTTCTCCTTCTCATTTTACAGATGAAACTAAGACAAACAGAGTTAAGTGACTTGACCAGGGTCAAACAGCTACTAAGTGTCTGAGGCCAGATTTGAACTCAGGTCTTCCTGACTACAGGCCTGGTATACCATCTAGTTACTCCATAAAAATTAGTATGGTGAGGTTAATTTATTTAATTCTCCATGGTTACTGAATTTCCCACAAGTAGAGTTCAGGAAAATACTGCTTTCTTTCCCTTAAAAGTAGCATCTTTAGTTTCAGTTTACATACTGACTTATCAGTTAGTTGGTAAGAATATATGAGCTGCCAACTTCCTTTTTTTAGAATCAGTAGATCTGCTTTGGCAATATAAAAAGAAGTTATTTCCTGGATGTATTAATGGAGGTATTTAAACAAACAAATGGAAAGTTCAGTGATTAAGAACACACTGACCTTGACCATCTGAAAATACTTCTCGACTCTTCTTAATTGTTGTATTGACTTACTTATTATGTATTGCTGCTCTGTATAATGCTTTAGATGATATTTCTATCAATTATAGCATAGTATTAACATCATGTATTTTTTCATTGTATTATATTAAATAACATATGTTGCTGACAATACTACTACCCTGGTGCAGACCTCATTACCTCATACCAAGACTACTGCTGTAGTCCTACCTCAAGTATCCCCCTATTCCAGTTTGTCTTCCACGCTGATATCAACCTGATTTTCCTAAAGTGCAGGTCTGACCACGTTACCCCCAACCCCACCATAAATTCTGCTAGCTCCCTGTTACCCCCAGGATAAATATAAAATTTTCTGTTTAACTTTTAAAGTCTTTCATAACCTGACCCCTTCAGCCTTTCCAGTCTCTTTATACTTTACTCCCATTCATTTGCTCTGTGACCCAAGGACACTGACTCAGGTTCTGGACTTTTTCACTGGCTGTTCCCCATGCCCGGAATGTTCTCTTTCATCATCTCAACACTTTTTGACTTCCCTAGCTGTTTTCACACCCCAGTTAAAATCCCAGCTTCAGCAAGAAACCCTTCCCAAACCCCTTTAATCTTAGTTCCTTCCCTCTAAGCTTATCTTCAATTTATCTTGTCTGTAGCTTGTTTGTACATAGTTATTGGCCATGTTGTCTCCCCCATTAGACTGTCAACTCTTTGAGAGCAGGGACTGGTCTTTTTTATCTTCTTTTGGGGAGGGGTATTCTTAGTGCTAAACACAATGTCTGGTGCATAGAAGGCACTCAATTAATGCTTCTTGACTTGCAACAACTAGATATATTTTTCTGGTTAACTTTTTCCCTTTAAAAATGACCAGAAAAAAGTTTCTCTATTTGTATGGATGCATAGAAAATAAAGCCAAAAGATATTGCATTTAAGCCAACTAGTCTTATATTCAGGTTTAGTAAATGAAACATAGAAATCAGTGTAATAGGACAAAGAAAGAGAAAAGACAGGATCTAGAACAGTGAAAGACTGAGGACAGGAATATTTTTAATCAAACTTGGAATACAATAACATGTTCTCATCTTTCTTGTGTGTGGGCCAAACAAGATAGGAGTTTGCATGAAACAATTCCCATAACATCTCATCTAGTTTCCAAGGTCTTTTTTTCTAGACGATAACCAATACACAAACAACAGTACCAAAGTATGTTACATAAGGTCAAAAGGACCTGAACACTCCATTTAGCCTCTCTACAAATCTATTAAATAGGAATAATAATATTTGTTCTACCTGTGTTGCAGAATTGTTTAGAAAAGAATCCTGTAGGAGCATCTAGGTGGCACAGTGCATAGACCACCAGTCCTGGAGTCAGGTGTTCCTGAGTTCAAATGCAGCCTCAGACACTTAACATTTACTAGCTGTGTGACCTTGTCACTGAACCCCAATTGCCCTGTTCTCCCCCCTCCAGAAAGCAAAAAAATTTTTTTTTAAGATTCATCCTTTATTTTATACTATGCAATAGATATTACAGTGAATTCTGATTATCCCAGGTCCTTTCTGCAACTTGACCTTTAAAAACAATAGAGATCCAAAGAAAGCCAGGTTCCATAGCCCCAGTTCTTCACACTCCAAGTCACATAAGCCCAACATTAATATTCTTCTATTATATTACACTACAAAATACATCTTTGCCTACCCTTTTTGTTCTGGCATTCATCTGGCCTGAAAGTAGCTGTTACTAGCATATAAAAGATATAGAACAATTACACTTTACGTTTTAGTTCATGTAAGGTGCATTTTCCACATATTTTGGGAGTTATAACAAGGTATTGAAGTTGGGAGAAGAAGTAGAAGTATTCAACAGACATTTTTAATCATTAACGGGGAAACTAAGGCTGCTAGGTTGAACAGCAGATAGAGAGCTAGACCTGGAGTCAGGAAGTCCTGAGTTCAAATCCACCTCATACACTAGCTTACTAGTGATCCTGGCTAAGGCTTCTAACCTCTCCTGTCTGTTTCCTCATCTATAAAGCCGAGATAATAACACCTACCTCCTACTCTCAAAAATGACAGAAAATTTGTAAAGCACTTTTATGGACTTTAAAGCCCTATAAAAATGTTAGCTATTATTAGAAAAAATATTGCATTTGGAATCAGAAGATCCAAGTTTGAATCCAAGTTTTGCTGTTTATTGTGTAATATTGGACTAGACACTTAGTCTGTGTGAGCTTCAGTTTCTTCATCTGTAACATGAGAGGGTTGGATTAGAAGACTTTCGAGGTCCTTTCAGCTCTGAATCTATGATCCATCTCTCTGAGCCTCATTTTCTTCATCAGTAAAATGGATCTAGTAATACTTAAAGTGTGATACCACGTGTGATACTAACACTGTGATACCAAGGAATTTGCTACAGGTCAGGCTGTAACAAAAATGATACTTTATAATAATAGTTAGCATTTACATAACGTGGTAAGGTTTGCCCAGTGTTTTACAAATATTCTCTTATTATTACCTATTTTATTATTAACAACTCTGGGAGGGTAGGTGGTATTATTATGTCCCTATTTTACAGATGAGGAAACTGAGGCATACAGATGTTATAAGTAGCTTAATCTGGGTCACATAGCTACTAAGTTACTTAGGTTGGATTTTAACTCAAGTCCGTCCTGACTCCAGACCCAGGGCTTTATCCACTGCACCACCTAGCTGTGTCAACATGATGTATAATAATAAAATAGAAATACATGACAATCATTATGATGAATATGTAGGGGATAAACTCTCCCCTAAAACAGAAGAGGATAGCAGAATGGAATACAAAGAAAAATCCAACAGTATATTGTTCATAAGAAATACACTTGAAAATAAAGATTTATATTGAGTTAAAATAAAGCATCAGAGAAGAATGCTTCTATAGAACTAAAAAAAAAATTTTTAACTGATTGGTTATAGGGACAGCTAGGTGGTGCAGTGAATAGAGAACCAGTCCTGGAGTCAGGAGCACCTGAGTTCAAATCCGGATTCAGACACTTAATACAAAAACTAGCTGTGTGACCTTGGGCAAGTCACTTAACCCTCAATTGCCCTCCAAAAAAAAAAAGAAAAAATGAAAAACTGGTTATAGCAATCATGATTTCAGACAGTGCTACAATAAAAACAGACATGATAAAGAGATAGGAAAACCACATTGTACTTAGTGGAACCATAGATAATGAATTATTATCAAATATATATGTATAATTATATGAATACATGTACACTGAATGATATAGCATCTAAATAAAGAAAAATTAATTGAATTTTTTCAATTAGAATTTTCAGTCAGAAGGAAATAATAAATAATGGAGGAGCTAGCATACCCCTTTCAGATTTAAACAAATCTAACAAAGAGATAAATAAGAAATAATTTAAGAACCTGAATAGAACTTTAGAAAAATTAGAGATGACATCTATGGCAATTACTGAATGGGAGCAAAAAAGAGTTTACATATTTCTAAGTTGTGCAAGATATCTTTACAAAACCTGACCATTTACTAAGCATAAAAATGTTGGAACCAAATGCAGAAATGCTATTCTAAACATCCTCTACTTACTACGATGCAGCAAAAAATAAATTTAAAAAAGTGCTCTTAAGGAAAGGATTAAAAATTAACTGGAAGCTAAATAATTTACTTTTAAAGAATTGGTGTATCAAAGAATAAACCACAGAAAAAATAGAAAGTTTCACTAAAGGAAATTTCATTAAAGGAAATGACAACTATGAGACATAACAAAATTTATGGGATGCAGCAAAAGCATTCCTTAGGGAACATTTTATACTTCTAAATGCTTTCATCCATAAAAGAGAGAAAGAACAAATGGATGTGCAACTAAAAGAACTAAGCAACACATCAGATCCCCATGTTAACACCAAAGTAGAAACTCTGAAAATCAGACAAGATTAACAAAATTTACAACAAAAAACTCCATTGAATTGATACATTTGAACCCATGTCTCTTGTCTCCAAATCTGGTGCTCTTTTCTAGGGCAACCTTCTGTCTTTTAGTTATGAGACAAACTTTTAGAGTAATGGATAGCAAGAAACTATTGTACAATGTACAGAAACTACTGAACTTCGTGAAGATGCAAGAAACATCTTTGACAACAATACTTTTTTTTTTGAAAATTCTTGTATTTAAGAAAGGAATCACATTATTATTATTTTTGCTATTATAATAAAATTGTATGTCATCTCTGTTCCATGTATTTGGAAAATACTTTGCAAAAAAATGAACTTATATAATGATATGGTAATGAATTAGGCAGAGAAGAAGATATGGGTTGAATTATGAGGTTTTATGTAGGTAGAAGGTAGGTGAAGTGGTGCAGAGGATAGTGTACTGGGCCTGGAGTCAGGAAGATCTGAATTCAAAACCAGCCTCAGATACTTCCTAGTTGTGTGACCCTGGGCAAGTCACTTGACCCTGTTTGCTTTAGTTTCTTCATCTGTAAAATGAACTGGAGAAGGAAATGGCAAACCATTCTAGTATCTTTGCCAAGAAAACCCCAAATGTGGTCACAAAGAGTCAAACGTGACCAGAAACAATTGAACCACAAAATGTGTGTAGAACTTATTTCAAAATCTCAACTCTTCAAGTTTGGTGAACTGTGCAATTATATTATGTAAAATACAATAAATTAGCTAAGATGCAGAAAAAAATTGACAGTATCAATTTCCTCATCTGTAAAATGAAGGGGTTGCTCTGTATTAAGGGTTCTTTACCTGGGGTCCACAGAAAGATTTCAGGGAGTACATAAACTTGGATGGGAAAAAAATTACATCTTTTTGGTTTCTTTTGTAATCTTGTGTATTATATGGTTACATTTGTAATTTTTTTAAAAAATTTTATTCTTTTTAAGACATTATTCTCATAAGGGGTGAGTAAGCTGCTAAAGGGTTCTATATAACACAGAAGAGGTTAAGAACACTAGGTTTAGATGATCTCTTAGGTACTTTTTAACTATGAATCTTAGATCCTAAGTCTACCATCATGTGAATACATATTCATCTTAAAAGCAAAAATATTTTCCAGTTCTTCTATCAGAAAAAACAATCAATCAACAAGCATTATCAACTCCCTACTGTGTTCTAGGCACTGTGCCAGGCAATAAGGATATAAATAATGAAACAACTTGGTGATTTCTTCATGTTTATGATCATTCATTTTAACATATCATTGTGTAATCTGTGAAATGTTTTATGAGCTGATACTATAATAAATCTGATATAATTAAAGAATTTGTAATTTTATGCTCACAGAGTTATGCGGGCTGACTAACATAGAAAATGAATTGGATAAGATGATCATTACAGTTCCTTCCAGTTCTACAATTCTTTGGTTATAAGTGGCAATTTAGAATGGAATGGAATGATGAGAATGTGAATAACAAATAATTTTTTCTACATTGCTGAATAACTGGAGGATACTCTCCTAGGACTGTCTGGTGCCTTTAAAGTTTAAACCATACCTATTTAGTTCTAATTAAATCTGGCTGTTGAGACGCTTCAGCAAGCTTGCTCACCTATAAGGCACAAAGGTAATTCTACCCCTTTCATCCTGAATAGGCCTTCCTGGTTCATTTGTAGAAATTCCCCTTTGCCATTTCAGCTGATCCCTTTCCCCACAGATGCTACAGCAGATCCTTTGTCTAAAAACCCTACAGAAACCTAGGTCCCTGCTAATTCTCTGCCTTAGAGTTGTGGTCTAGACCAACACCCCCGTATGTTGCTGCATGGGTCAATGGGGGCAGTTGGAAGCCACACCATACTCTAACCTTGGCTACCTCTCCTCTACTGCATTTGGCTCTAGTATGTGCTGTAGCCATCTTGTACTGGGGGAGGAATTGTTAAATTTTCAATATCAATATTTACCCCTTGAATTTGACAAATGCTAGGGCTTGAATTATTATCTAGTTCATTATCTAGATTTTAAAAAGTGATAGAAAAAGTGTTGATAATGCAGATTAAATTTAGAAGTGGGTCTTGTCTACAGCCCCCACCCCCAGCCTATTGTTAAACAAATATCAGCACATCACTAACTCTGACCATTCCTCATATCAGCTTACCTTTTACCAGAATTTGTTACAGTTGCCTTACTTTTAAGAAAGCATATTGACAAAATGTATTAACTTTGCTTACAGCAGGGGTTCTTAATCATTTTTGTGTGTCTTGGATCTATTTGACAGTCTGGCGAAGTCTATGGGCCCCTTTTCAGAATAATGTTTTAAAATACATAAAATAAAATATGTAGAGATTAAGAAGGAAATTAGATAAATCAATTTTTTTTTTAAAACAAGTTCATGGATCCTTCACCCCACCTTGTCAAAAATGCATGGCTGAGGGACAGGGTAATTAGAAAACTTTTCTATTCCTCTCCAAAGCATCATATTAAAGAATTTTGGATAATAGGATTACAGACTGAGTTCAAAGGAATCTGAGGAGATCTACAGTCAAACCTCAAACCTCTCCTATAGCTAAAAAATTCAGTTAAAATCATTCCAGTGATAAGTGAGCAAACTACCTCATGAGTCAGCCTGTTCCATTTCTAGACAGACCTAGTTATGAAGAAGATTTCCTTTTATTAAATTGTCCTCCATGCAGTTTCTACCAATTGGTCCTAGTTCTACCCTCTGTGGTTAAAAAAAAAAAAAGGGCTGAATTCCTTTTCCTCATGATATCCCTTCAAATATTTGAAGATAGTCTCCCCAACTCTTCTCCAAACTAAACATATCCATATCCTTCAAATGGTCCGTGCCCAATCTAGTTTCAGGTTCCTTCAGCATCTTGGTCAGCCTCTGGGAAGCATCCTTACTTATCAATGGCCCTTACAAACTTTGGCACCCAGAAGAGCACACAGCACGTAGGGTAGAGTACTATAGGATGATTATCTCAAGCATTCTGTATACTATGTCTATTTTTGCCATTTCATAATGATGCGGTACAGGCTCTGGGAACCCTCTTGAACTCTCCTTGAATCTTTACACTGGATCTGGCATTCAACTGAAGCCTTAAGTCTTTCATTATCCCTAAACCCAAATCTCAGTTACCCCTGGATTGCCTCGGGCTACTTCCCACCCTTGATCCTATCCAAATCCCATTCTTTGGGTTCCTGGAGTCCGACCTCTAGTCACCTCAGTCTACTGACCACTCCCATCGAGACCCTCCCTGGACCTTTCCTCCAGTCACCCCAGACTACTGGACCACCCCTAGATCCCACCCACAGTCTTTCTGTATATAAAATCCATCTTGTCTACATGAAGGTGCTTATATTCAATCTGACTCTCATCATAAGGACTTAGATTCATTCTGACCTGCTTGCCAATACAAGTGTCACAAATGCTCAGATTCTTAAGAATTTACCCAATATGGAAGATTTTTAATAAACTTTGTTTTTCTTTGGCTGAAAGAAGGCTTTGATAGAATTCATTTGGGCAGGACCTGGGTGTTGCTATTTTGAGGTCCCAGCACCCCTAAACCTCAACAATATAATCTGCTTTATTTCTAGAAACCCAGATTTGCACTGTGAATCTATTTAATTTCAAGCAGCAAGAACCCATGACATGTTATACATTTCTATTAGTGTGTATGTACACACATATTTTTTAAATGAACATATCCTTTATGTGGGAGATCAGTTACATTTTGGACAGTATCACATTTATTTCTGTTCATGCCACCACCCAGAATCCTTGGAAAAGTCTTCTAACTAGGAAGTCCAGTACCCTGGTACCAAAACTTGTAAACACATTAGCCATAATATGTGGAAAGAAAATTGTACACTCTTTGGGTATATGGAGGCACCTATCATTCCCAGAATCCCACATCAAAACTTGCATCTTCATAAACAGTCTTAGGATCCTCTCTTTGTGGTAAGTCACAGCTCCCATGACTAATGATCCAACTGAGGTTCTCTGCAGCTCAGCTAGCAACTCCTGTCACAGGCATCTTCTTGCAGTATCTTCTCATAAATGTCTTCTGAAAGCCTTTGGAGGATGGCAGTCACTCTCTATGGTTAACCTTGGCTCCAGCCTTGATGAGGTTAAGTGCCTCCTCTTCTGTCTCAGCTGAGGTTACAGCTCTTCCCAGGAGAGATAATGGGTTAAGCAACAACATGCTAGATCAGGGATTTCTCCTTAACATGCCTCATCCAGGGGGAGAGTCTTGCAGAATGTAACTTTGAGAAGTGACACACCCTGCATCCTTTACACTAGGCCT
The DNA here is from genome assembly GCA_028646575.1 of Pseudocheirus occidentalis. NCBI lineage: Eukaryota > Metazoa > Chordata > Mammalia > Diprotodontia > Pseudocheiridae > Pseudocheirus > Pseudocheirus occidentalis. Next base: position 122,566,963 of record CM053594.1, on the reverse strand, counting down.
TTTCAAATTCTCGTCTTTCATCCTACCTAGCTAGTAAATTTAGCACAAATTTCTTGAACTGGTAGGGTAACCAAAAGTCCTGATTCATGGTCCTCTGATACCAGGAATGACACTAGGAATGTCCTCTGATGGAGGCTACAGGGCTCACTTATTAATTAGGGTCCGACCCTGCCATCCTGTTCTGGTCCTGTTTATTCTCCTTAAGCACTTGGTAGAATTATTCAGATCACTCAAGGCTATCTGCTATCTGTACTAGTTATCAACTCTACCTCAGATTAGGGTCAGTCTTTAGCAGTTCCTAAAGCATGCAAATATTAACCATTATGTTCCTAAATCAGTTTAAAGAGTAAGGAAAAAAAGATTGATGACCATCCAACCAACCCTTACCTGATCAACAATTCCTTCTACAACAACACCAGCAACTGGTCATCCAGCTTCTCCTTAAATACACACACACACACCTCATTATGCTTTTCTTTGGGGTGAAAAGACTGTAAAATAGTTTCCATAGATAAAAACTTATTTTTTTTTTACTGAAGCAACAAAAAGGTCTCATAAGAAGAAAACCTTACTTATAGCTTGGATTTCTGAGGAGAGTATTATTATATCAATGCGTAATTTACTTTGTGTGTGTGTGTGTGTGTGTGTGTGTGTGTGTTTATCCTGTGTCTATGTCTGTTGTCCCAGCCTATACTGAGATTACAGTCACAGAATTTGAAAGTTGGAATGTTCTCAGCAGCCATCTGGACCATACCTAACATGTAGACATTCATCACCTTCTTGAAGACCTCCAGAGATGAGGAAGCAACCCCCATTTAAGGCAGCCCATTCCACTTGTGGATAGCTTTTGTTTAGGTCATTTTTTCCCCCTGACTTCCAGCTTAAATTTCATTCTTTGCCACTTCCATCCATTGCTACTAACCTAGTTCATCCTTCATGGACCAAACAAAACAAATCCAATCTTCCCTCCATGTGATAGCCTTTTAGATATTTAAGGACTGCTGTATCCCCTCAGACTCTTGTCTCTTTCTTTTCTTCATGTTAAATCTCTGCAGCTAAGTCTTCAGCCACTCCTTATAATACAAGAGATTTTAAAACCTTCACAATTATAGTTGCCCTCTTCTGGACCCTTTCAAAATTATCAAAGAACTTCTTAGACTGTGGTATCTCTAGCAGAAGTTTGATGAGGATAAAATCTTGTGGGACTAGGATCTTCCCATTCTGGAGAACAATGCCTCTTTAAATGAAATCTAAGATCACATTTTTCTAGTTGCCAAGTCAAACTGCTGATTAATATGGAATCCAGAGCCCATGAATGCTTAACAGGTCTTTTATAACTTCAGCAACTGCTGTCATTTTGTGCTCATGAAGTTGCTTTTTTGCACCCAACTATAGAGCTTTATATTTGTCTTCCTTTCAGTGATTCATTTTCACTTAGAGCAAAGAACGTATCATGAGACTGTAACGTATGCATGACCATATAGAAGGAAATTGTCCATTTTCAGACAGGTGTATATGTGTGTGTGTGTGTGTGTGTGTGTATGTAGAGAAACAAATAGCCCCCATCCCAGTACACAGAATCATTTAAAACCGTCCAAAACAAATGCCAAGATGTCAAGATACTTTGAAATGGAGCTATATAATACAAATTTACCTCTGACTTTCATTAAAAAGAATAAATCTATTGATATTCACTGAGAATCAAGCAACCTGTCCTTCTATACTCCTCCCCTATCTTCCTTCCTCCTCAAGTTCACATCCTGCCTCAGATACTTACAAGCTTTGTTACCTTGGGCAAGTCACTTAATTTGTGTTTGCCTCGTTTTCTCATGTATAAAATAGGGATGATAACAGCACCTGCCTCTCAGGGTTGTTGTGAGGATCAGATGAGATATTTGTAAAGCACCTGGCGCAATGTCTGGTGCATGCTATATAAATAAAAATGCTAACTATTATACTATAAATGCTATATAAATATTGTTATAAATGCTAGCTAAAATTATCATTTGCTATACATATTTATGAATAAGGCCTATATTGAATTGGTTTTGAATTATTTATAAATCCTTTTTGCTCCTGGGAACATTTCATTGATGAAGAGTCTGAAGATGTTTCTTTTATCCTTTTAGTCAATGTGATTATTCCATAGATATTTTCAGAAATGAAATATTTGGGGCAAAATCCAAGAAGGCCGCTGATTTCTGAGCACAATTAGATAATGTGGTGGATAGAGTACCAGGCCTGGGTCAGGAATATTCATCTTCAGAAGTTCAAGTCTGGCCGCAGACTCTTACTAGCTGTGTTACCCTGAGCAAGTCATTTAACCCTGCTTGCCTCAGTTTCCTCATCTGTAAAATGAACTACAGAAGGAAATGACAAATCACCTTAGTATCTTTGCTAAGAAAACTCCAAATGGAGTCACAAAGAGTTGGACCTGACTGAAAACAACTAAACAAAAACAAAGGCTGATTTTTGTCAGATTTGATACTAATAGAAATAAAATTGCCTCAGAAACCAGTAGATTCTGTTTTATTTAGTAGTAGCCCTTGACTCTATATAAGTAAACCCCAAATCTGAAGTATTAACAGTACTGTCACTCCTCTGTTTGATATTAAAGAGGACAAAGTAAGTCGTAACCTTTCCCAGATCCCTCAAGGTAGATTAAGCACACTCCCACTATCTTGGAGTATACTAGTCATGATTAGGCCAAGTAATGATAAGCAGAAGTTGCTTGTGCAGAATTGCAGAAGTTCGTTGTACAGAATTCCTTCTGTGTGAGAGACTTCACTTAATGGATTCCTAAGATGGCCAGGGCAGCTAGGTAGCAGAGTGGATAGAATACTGGCCCCGGAGTCAGGAAGGCTCATCTTCCTGAGTTCAGATGTGTCCTCAGACACTTAATAGCTGTGTGACTGGGCAAATCACTTAACTCTGCCTCAGTTTCCTTATCTGTAAAATGAGACAGAGAAAGAAATAGCAAACCACTCTAGTATCTTTGCTAAGAAAACTACAAATGGGGTCACACAACTGAAACTAAGTCAGACACAACTGAAATGATTCAACAGCAACAAGAAGTCATTCCAGTTGTTTCTGCCGGTTAGTGGTAGGGTAGTGCTACTGTACTTCTGTATGGAGGTGGAAACTGCATCACCTATGTTATATTTGAAGCTCCTATGGGTGCCTTCCCATTGCCAGATGAGGGTAATGAGTACTAAATTTAGTCCCTTATTACTTTGTCAACATAAAAATGAAAAGTACTGTGAGTCAAGTAATTCAGTTTGCTTCTTTGTACCTAAGTTTCTCATGTTAAGAAAAATCTCTGAAAAAGCTTTCCAATGAAGGCTTTGACATGAAAAAGTCCAAGTTTTATCCAAAAGTTCCCATGAAAGACTTTGGTCCTCTGCCATATGTTCACATCTGTGGCCTATGAAAGTAAGAAGAACAAGCTGGTTAAATACTAGAAAGGTTGTGACAAAGCTTTTGGCCACCCTAAAGCCATGTGAGACTAATTTTGTGTGTTTATCCCCAAATTAAGTGGAATTTGGAACACAAATATTCGTGGCAGTGGGAGGAAGAAGAAAAGGAATACACGTTCTTTTATTGCTGTATATTTTCTAGAACTTATGCAATTCAATGTGGTATTGGAGTTATAAAAATACTTAACTGTCATTGGCATTTTGACAAAAGAAATTAAATGACAAAGAGGAAACATTCAGTATTCAATACACTTCAAGTCAACATACATTCATTAAAAATTCACTGTGTATGAGAACTGTGCCATGTTCTGGGGATAGAAGGATAAAAAATAAGTGAAAAAGAGTCGCTGTTCTCAAGGCACCTACATCCAACTGGATGTTCCTAATCTGATGACTAGTTATTGTTTGGGAGCCCAAAGAGAAAGGAACAAGCATTTATTCAGCACCTACACCATACCAGGCACTGTGCTAAACATTTTACAAATGGGACCTCAATTGATCCTCCCAAAGTCTTGGTGAGATAGGTGCTCTGACTACCATTTTACAGTTGAGGAAACTGAAACAGTCAGAGGTTAAGTGATTTGACCAGGATCACAGAATTAATGCCTGCACCTGAATTTAAACTTATTTCTCTCTGACTCCAGGGTCAGGATTCTGTTTGCTGAACCACCTTGCTGCCTCTAAAAATGAGCACATTTCATGTTTTGGATTACCCACTTTTTAAAAAATTTAATTTAATTTTTCTAAATTAATTAATTGATTTATTGTCTTGTTTACATCACTCATTTCCACAAGATTTTGAGTTACAAATTGTCTCCCCATCTTTCCCCCACCCACCACCCCAAAACAGCCGTATCCCACCGTATAACCCATCCCCCAATCTGCTCTCTCTTATGTCCTCCCCCTTTGCCTCTCTGACTTTCCAGTAGGGCAAGATGGATCTCCCTACCCCAGTGCCTGTATACCTTAATTTCCAGTTGCATGTAGTTAATAATAATAATAGTAATATATACATATACATATATATTTTTAACATTTTTAAGTTCTAGATTCTTTCCCTTCCTCTCTCATCACCCACCCCCTGGAAAGACAAGCAATTCAATACAGGCTGTACACGTGCAGTTATGTAGAACATCTCCACAATGGACATATGGTGAGAGACTGATTATATGTCCCTCCTTCCTATCCTGCCCCCCAACCCTTGTTCTAGTCTCTTCCCTGACCCTGTCCCTTTTCAGAAGTGTGTGCTTCCAGCAACCCTTCCCCGCCACTGCCCTCCCCTCCGTCATCCCATCTCTCATTCACATCCCCCCTACTCTCCTGTGTGGCAAGATACCCAGTTTAGAGTTTATGTCATTCCTTCCCTAAGCCAAATTCAATGAGAGTAAAGTTGACCCCATTCCCTTTTTGCCTTCCTGTTCTTCCCCTCCATTGTAACAGTTATCCCTTTCCTCTTCTATATATGATTAACCCCATTCTGTCTCTCCCTGTCTCCTCTCATTCTATTCCTCTCCCACCTCAGAATTTCAGCTTTTAAAGTATTGTCCCTTCCTATTCAATTAATCCTGTGCCCTCTATATACACATATCTACACATACTCAGATATGTATTCATATGCATATATATACCCTCCTACATAGACATATGTGTATGAGTATGTATATATACATTTGTATTCCCTTCTCCTATCCTCATACAGAGAAAAGTTTCATAAGTTACAATCATCATTTTTCCATGTTGGCATGTAAATAGTTCAGCTTTGATAAGTTCCTTATGATTTCTTTTCTGAGTTATCCACTTTCATAACCTCAAAGAACGTGGTTGAATAATAGCAAATACAAATAAATACAAAAAAGAAAGTAGAAATAAAAATAAATTATTTCTGAAATTCCATACATATATATGTGTGTACTCAGACATATGTACATATATATGTACACATAATACAATGTGTGTATATACATGTGTGTATGTACAAATATATGTGTGTATATATACACATATGTACAAATGTATAAATATGTGTGTATACACATACATGTATGTGTGTATATGTGTCTGTATGTTTTAGTTTAGAAAACAGACAAAATATTTTAATCCCAGAGGGTCAGGACAGAAAAACAGAGTGAACAGAAACTTTGAATGGGGAAAAGAGACTGTTCAATGTAAAGTTTAAAATGTCAGATTATTAAGAAACTAAATTATTGAGAGATATTTAGAGATAAAATGATTTGGAAAACAAAATGACTACATCAAACAGAACTGAGGAGCAAATATAGCAGGCCAGTGCAGATTCCAAAGTCAGAAGAGCTGGGTTTAAATTGTACTTCTGGCAGTATTTCTTTGAGCTTGGAGAAATTATTCAACCTCCCTGAACCTCAGTTTTCTCATCTGTGAAATATGGGTGTTGGGCTAAAATACCTCTAAGGGCTCTTCCTCCTGTGACTGCCACAAGAAGACAATTAAAGATTTTTGCCCAGTAGTCTATTGTATGACTTGTCTTTTTTGTAGCTTCTGCATGAAAAGAATTAAGAATGGTTCACCACCCTTAAAATCTTAAGACCAATTTCTTGGGTCTTTTTGTGTAGACTTTGAATGGTAATTCCTGTAATACCTCATACTGATATTACATAGCCTATGTGGAAGCCTGCCCATTGCATAAAGAGAGACCTTATGTGCAAATAGTCTGGTGGAAAATGTGCTCATTTATTTAAGACAAAGTTCCCTAGCCTATAGATTGGCACAGAACAGTAGAGCTCAAAGCTCTAAATGATAGTATTCTTTCATTATGGTTGTTGTGGCTTATTGTTCTCTTGATTCTCCTTTTTTGCTATATTATTTCACAATTCTTCCCATCGACTTGCATCCTAGTGCCTCACACAGTGCCTAATGCATCTTAGCAGTTAATAAATACATTGTGAGAAATGAATATTTCTCTAATATTTAACAACTAATTATTGTATTGGATCAAGTTTTTTCCTTCTACATGTCTTCCTCCAGAAACCAACCAGCGTGGGAAATCTCTCTTAGAGATTTACCCAGGGGCCAAGATCTACTCAGATAATAAAAGAAATCCAAAGTTTGGGAAAACTCTATATTTTTGCTCATTATGTTTGCTCAGACAGGCCTGAGAAAAGATTGATTTTTCCTCTTGTCAAGACAGGTGATATAGAAATTGAAGTCTCTTTGACCAAGATTTGAGTGGCCTAAGTCACAGTACCCCAAACCCTTCATTTTAATATAACCTACACCTCCCATTGTGTTAATTAATCTGACTTGATTTCTGTCCCTCGGGAATACCTACTTTTTGAAGGGCATATAAACTGTGACCCCACCACCATTAGGGGTCTTTAGTCTGAGAGAGATGGCCAAATGACTTGCTGACCTTATTAATAAAATGATAAAATTACCCAGAAAACTATCTCTTAAACTTTTTTAATCATCACATTATTGATGAATATTTTCTGAATTCTTCATATTTGCAATTTCATTTTGCATAAATAATGTTCCATTAAATTCACACATCACATTTCTTTTAACCATCAGTCTTTGGGTATTCATTTGATTTGCAGTTTTTTGCTATCACAAATAATGCTGACGTGAATATTTTCATCACTTTCTCCCCATATGTTCAGTCAGTTGCTAAATTTAATCAGCTCGATCTCCACCACATTTATTACATACCTTTACTCACATATCCACCATCCTAGTTCTTTCCATGACTTTTGCAAGAACTTTCTATTTAGTCCATCCCGCCTTGTTTCACCCCACTCTAATTGATCCTCCACACAGATGCCAAAGTGATTTTCCTGAATCACAGATTTGGCCAGTTCACCCTCCTACTCATTAAACTCCAGCAGTTCCCTCTAGGATCAAATTCCTCTTTGACATTTAAAGCTTTTCACAACCTGGCCTCTCTTTACCTTTTTGATCTACTGGAGTCTTACCTTCCTTAACAGTCCAGTCTTAATTTCCTTCACATTTTCTGTGATTCAGCCACATTGGTCTACTTGCCATTGCTCAAATATGACATCTTTTGTCTCTGTACCTTTGCATCGCCTGTCCATCATACTTAGAATACTTTTCCTCTACATTTTTGTCTTCCAGAGTTTCTAATTTCTTTCAAGATCCAGCTCAAATGCCCCCGTTGTCAGGAGACTTTTACTCATCCCTCCAGTTTCTTGTGCCTTCTTCTCCATGATTACCTTGTGTCTGATTTGTAAATGACTTGTATAAGCAATATATGTATATGTTATCTTTTCCATTAGAATATAATCTCCTTCAGAGCCAGGAGACATTGTACACAATTACAGACATATCATATCTGTGATGACTAACTTTGAGAGACTGGGCTCCTCTCAGCAATGCAAGGCTATAAGACAACTCCAAAAGACTCATGATGGAAAGGGCTATCCACATCCAGAGAAAGATTTATGGAGTCTGAATGTAGACTGAAGCAAACTACTTTCTCTCTCTTTCCTCTCTCTCTCTCTCTGTCTCTGTCTCTCTCTCTCTCTCTCTCTCTCTCTCTCTCTCTCTCTCTCTCTCTCTGTGTTTTGTTTTGTTCCTTCTTTCTCATTGTTCATTCCATTGGTTATAATCCTTCTTTACAACTTGACTAATGTTTAACATGAAGGTATTTGTAGAACTTATATCGGATTGCATGCAGCCATGGGGGAGGGGAGAGGAGAGGGAAGGAGAGAAAACTGGGAACTCAAAACTTGTAGAACTGAATGTTGTAAACTAAAAGTAAAGACATTAATTAAATTTTTTTAAAAAGAATGTAAGCTACTTGAGGGCAGGGACTGTTGCATTTTTGCACTTAAGGAAGAGCCTGGCAGAGAGCAGGTGCTTAAAAAGGGTTGGCTGAGTGATATACAAGCTTTTCTTGTGATATGCATACAGATGTACACACACACACACACACTCAATATTGCTGCCTTAGTGATAAGACACACTTAGAAATCACCAGGAGAAGAGCAAGACATTGATTATAAGAGGGTGTTTCAATTTAACCACAGATAAACAGTAAAGAGAGCAAGAATAATATTTAGTACTGCAAACTCTTGTATGTAGTTCAGGGGCCTAAAAGGTCTCAAAGACTTTAATTTTAAAATTGTATATACTTGGAAGCATTCAAAATGTCAACAAAACAACTGCAATTTTTTTCTTTTTCTTTTTTTTTGCACTTACAAAGTAGTATTCAGTTAATGGAACAACAATTATTTCATAAGATGAATCAAAGGCAATTGAAAATGATAAGGAACTACATCCACATATACAATTAATTTGTGCTATACACCAAGAAACTGCTTTAAATATGCATGCCAATTTACTGCCTCTATACTGTGCCAGGCAAGGTTAGAGGCTACTGAAAATACCACTGAAAGAAGGGCTATCTAAAGACACATTTGGTAGCATGTTAACTATATAAAAAAAGATATACAGTTTAAAAAGAAAATTTACACAGCCTTACATTTCAATTTTTTTTTCTCTAAAAGGAATGAATTGTGAACAGAGGAGCTAAATGCCTTATAGATAAGAAAAAAACTGTTCTAGAACTAAATTATTCATCATCTTCTTCCTCCTCATATTCATGCTTTTCTCATCTTCATCTTCCTCATCTTCTTCCTCTTCCTCCTTTTTCTTGTTATTCTTAGCTTTAACAACTCCTCTCTTTTCACCTACATCGGGTTTTCCTTTTTGCCCAGTAGATAGCAATACCCTTTTCATATTTTTCCTGCAGTATAGCTGCCTTTTTTTCATAAGGGTTCCTTGGTATCTGCAACAGTATTATTCCACTTTTCTCCCAATGTTTTCTTTCACCGCATCTCCAATAGAAAGATATTTGGACAATACTCAGAACAGAATAAGAAAAATGCCTAAGGAAACCTCTTTGGTTCATTGGTATTCTTAAATTTCTTTTTTTGTTTCTCCTTTTAGGTGATATGTAGGTTTTCATTTTTCATAGTGAACCTTATCAGCTTTTGCCATTTCTTCAAGTTTTCCTTTCTCTTAACCAGGCTTTGTCTTCTACCTTTCTGAGCATTTAAAAAAAAAATCTGAGTTCATAGAAGCATCTGGGTGCTTCTTCTAGTGTTCCTCTGAACAGGTTTGAACAAAGAACGACTATGAAGACATTTGCCCTCTCCGCTTCTCAGGATTACTTTTGCCCACTGTTGATTACTTTCCCCCAGCACCACTCAGAGTAGTCCAGTATCATCTGGCTCTTGCTTGCCCTGGCACTGTCTCTATGGAGTTCAATGTAATGCAGTGTCTGAGAGCGCCAGCCAGACGCCAAGATCTGAAAGACTTTTAAAGGAAAGAAGCCCAACACCACCACCTCCTTTCCCCCCATGGATGATTTGACATCCTTTTCCCTTGGTTCATGTGTATTTCAAAGACAATCTAATTTGGTTTCTTTTTTATAATTGTTATTTTGTAGAAGTCTGTATATCCCTGTATGAACTTTTGAGAATGTCTACAGACAGAAAAGCCTTTTTCTAGTTTGCTGCTAAAACGTGTATAGGTGAAACATTAGAGAAAATCACAGAATAATGGAGGTGGAGGGGATTTGGAAATCATTTTGTTTAAGCCACTCATTTTATAACTGAAGAAATAAGACCTAGAGTGAGCAACTTGAAAAAGTCTGTATTAAGAAAATGTGTCACTCATTAAATTTAACTATCTAAACTAAAAGACTTATATTCTCAGATCCTAAGGTAAGTTATATTGGACTTTTGTATGAAATGAATTCATGTTATCCAACTTCAACTACACTTTCACTGCAGCAAAGCAAATCTTTTACTCCTCTTTAATTGATTTATTAGGGGCATCTTGGTGGCACAAGGGCCTGGAATCAGGAAGACTGATCTTCCTGAATTCAAATCAGGCCTCAGACACTCATTAGCTGTGTGACCCTGGGCAAGTCAAGAAAATTTGAGTTCAAATCCAGCCACAATCTTCTTATCTGAAAATGAGCTGGAGAAGGAAATGGCAAACCATTCCAATATCTTTGCCATGAAAACCCCAAATGGGGTCACAAAGAGTTGGATACAACTGAAAATGACTAACCAACAAGAAACCAAAAATTTGACTCATTATCTCGCTCCCCACAGAAGATATTCTAACTTTCTTTCCTCCTCATGTCTCCCACAAACCTCCCCATTTAAGGACACTGCCTCTAACTTTATTAAGAAAATTAAGGTATTGGGAACTTCCTCTTCTCCTCTTTGTCTAAAACCCTCTAATAACAATCATCTCCCACTCTTCTCCTTTTTTCCATTCTCCATATAATTGCCCAAGTAATTTTACTTAAGCCCAGAACTGATCATGTCTTTCCCACTTCCTCAATACAACCCAGTGACTCTCTATTGCCTCTAAGACAAAAGTATAAATTCTTCTGTTCACAATCTGGCTCCAGTCTATTTTTCTAGCCCCACTGTACGTTACTTCTCTTCTCCTGTACCCTATGATTCATTCAAACTTGCCTTCTCTTTGTTCCACACACATGATACTCCAATCCTGTCTCTCCATCTGTCTCCATTCCTAGGATGTGCTCCCTTGTCATAAAAGCCTTCTATTGCTACCAGAAACAGTTCAAACACTTCCTTCTACATGAATCCTTTCCCGATCCCCCACACTGGCTAGTTCCATCCATCTCAAACTTTCTTGTATTTAACTAGTTTATGTTTATTTGTATTTATTTTCTTTATGTTTATACTGAATAAACCTACACATGACCTTGTTATTATGTAAGGTCTTTGATAGATTTATTTAATATTTTTGTTCTTTGTACCCCAATGTCTGGCACAATGCCTAGAATTCTGCAAGTGTTTAAAAAAATGTTTGCTGCTTGATTGATTTAGGATTTGGACAGTCTAGGGATTCTTTCTGTTTAGCTCTCCTTTTCTCCCCTCCAGTCTGACTATATTTTAACAGGAAATTGTCATTAGCAAGAATAGAAAGCAAACAGATATATAACTCTAGTTTAGAAGATCCCCAAAGCTTTTGAGTTTATATATAGGAATCAGGCCAACCACTCCTTTTAGAAATAAGTTTATCTAAGGTAATTTTTCTTCTATTGGAAAATTAAGTTTCTGTTATTTGACTGTTAAAGCAGCCTTGAAATCAATTAAATAACTTGAAGAGGCCATGTTGTTTTGCTCTTTAAAAAGTGAGCGTTAAGTAAAACAAATCTGTTTCTGAAAATAAGCAGAATCCCCAGCTGGAAAAACACTTAAAAGGCAAGAAGAGGTCAATAGCCAGTGTTATCTCTAGCCCATCAAAAAAACCCCAGTTATGTAAGGCAGATGTCAAGATTTCTAGCTATATCAGGTGAGAAGGAAAATGATACACATGAAAACTTTGGATAAAACTTTTGATAAAGCTATTTGTAGAGCTCTGACAAAAAATGTGAGCAAAGGGAAAAGGCTCTCAGGACGCTGCCTGCACCTAAGGATAGCAGTCCTGATTTTGTTTGTTTGGTAATTTGTATTGCAGGAGCTGAATTGTTTGTCCCTAGTGACTTGGGTCACCTCAGGGGCCCCCAAAGTGTCTCTCCCTTCCCCCTAACTGTGACCAGAGAATGCAGAACCGGAGCTGAGAGCTCAGCAGCATTCTCCTCCCCACCAAATCAAGAGCTAACTAGGGACTCATTGGGCATGGGGTGATTTGAGGGCAAGGTCGATGACATCTAATAATAACAATAACTTTCATATAGCATTGTAGGGTTTGCAAAGTGCTTTACATATATATTAGCTCATTTGATTTGATTTTAATGCCATGATGTCTACAGGCATTAACCCCCTTTCTTTTCTTACCCCTGAATTTGTTAAAGCAGATGGAGAACAACTCTGGCAGGAAAGGAGAGAGTGGAAAATAGTGAGAAGCCATATTATATTACATCTAGAGGAGGGCAGAGGGTGTGATTCAGATATCAAAGAGCTGCATGTGACTCTTTTGCATTCTAAGAGCAGGTGGCTCTTTGACCTCTGGCCAGGTTATCTCTGTCCCCAAGCCCCATCTCCCTCAATTCACTGGGTTTAACACCTCATACCATTGTCCTCTTAGTGGAATATATTAGTAGATATGGTCATATATTACTAGAAACAAGATTAGATAAACAGTTACAACTAAAGGTACAATGTGTTGATCACTCACACTCACTCCACTCTTGTCCCCTCCCCTCCTCTCTCCTCTCTTCTCCTCTCCTCTCTTTTTTCTTCTCTTTTCCTTTTTATCTGTCTCTCAATATTGAGATTAGAAGCAGTGCTTTTACATGAAAATTAGAAATCTTACTAGTGTTCTTGGAGTAAAACTCAAAACAGCTGTTACATCTGGCCACAATGGCTAAATGCCCTTGCTCCATAGCTGTCATGGCTTCTCTTTTTTTTCTAGTTTCATGTGCCAGGAGTGGTTAGCTAGACATCCCTCAGGATTAAGTTGTTGAAGTGATTTGAGTAGGAGGGTAGACACACTTCAATGTGAAGTTCACTGGGCACATGCACTGCCAAAGCAGCCCCAGTTGTGTCCATGGTGGTTTGACACAGCCCTACCCTCTGCTTATCCCACTGCCCTCTAGTGGGTTATTACCATTGCATCTGTTCAGTTTCCTCTGACTGTTTAACTCATTTATTGCCCTGCTTTTTCTTTCTTTCTTTGTACCATTGGTGAGGACAAAGCTAAACTAACCCGACGTGAGCTAGGGGAAGATCATCGAGAATGAGGATAAGACAGCCCAGTTGGATTTCATGGTGGGCTTTCAGTAAAGAGGATTTAGAAATAGATGGTCCTGGTCTTAGTGGCTTAACCCACCCTGCAAAATGCAGGCAGAAGGGAATTGACCATCATGTGGCTTGAAACCACAGTAATTATAAACTAAATTAGACATCCCTTTCCTCAGTGTTCCTTGCTTAGTGTTTTTCAGTTTTAAAAGAAAATACTACCTCTACTTCCTTATAACTTACAATCTAAAAGAGATACCTTGGGCATTTTATGATCCGTACTAGAGTTGAGCTATATTCATGGATGAACATTGGATTTAAGGTCAGAAGGACTTTGATTTGAATCACTGAGGAGGTCACTTGACCTTCTTAGACCTTACTTACCTTATCTGTAGAATGAAGAGACCTGATAAGGTCTTTCCAATTCTAAATCTTATGAAAATCATTAAAATTTTTTTTTCACTTTACTACATCTAATTTTCTTTCTTACAGTTGTTACAGATGCCTAAGAGAAGTGGAAGTAGAAGCAAGACAACCATTTTTATTCATTTATTAATGTTAATTTTTGCTTTACTAGTCTGAGATTCAATTTACTGCTGTTCATTCCTTATTGTTTCCCATGAATCCTAAAACAAATTAGCCTTTAGTGTCTTTTCCCATGACTCTTCTTCATATAGTGGGTAGTAACTGCTGACATATACTTTTAATGAGTTTGCTGAGATTTGTATTTATTTTTGTTTCTTTGGCAGATGGATGTGCATTCAAGGTCAGAATTTAGATTTTTATCTTATTTACAACTGCTGCCTTATCCTTTGCACCTAAACCTTGTACCCAAAGCACTCATATTCTTTTTTCCAGTACATAGATTTTTAACAAGGAGTCTTTGCTCTATATGCCTTTCCTCGATCAAAAAGTCACATCTTACTAATACCAATTGGTTCGAATTTGTTTTGATTCTCTTGACCTTAGTTATCAAAGAACCATAGGACCTCACAGAAGGAAGAGACCTCAGAGATCACCTCCTACAATATATATATATAGTCAAGCATATTCTCTGCTGTATCCCCATAAAATGTTTGTCTAACCGGTGGTTCTCAACCTGTGGGTTATGTTCAATTTAAATACATCCTGCATATCAGATATTTACACTATGATTCATAACAGTAGCAAAATTACAGTGTTGAAGTAGCAACGAAAATAATTTTATGGTTGGGAGTCACCACAACATGAGGAGCTGCATTAAAGGGTAGTGACACTAGGAAGGTTGAGAACCACAAAGATCTTTAATGATGGAGGGGTGAAGAGGGGGAGTGAGAACTTCTCAGGGAAGCCTGTTCCACGTTTGGATAGTTCTAATTATTGCAAAATTTTTCTTTTTATCAAACTGAAATCTGCTTTTCTGGAATGTCTACCCATTGTTCCTAGTTTTGTGCTCAGGGGCAAATAAAACAAGATTAATCTTTTTTTTTCCAAATGATTACCTTCAAAATACTTGAAAACTACTCTCATATTTACTTGAACTTCACAGTATTTAGAGTTAAAAGGGAACTTAGAGATCATTTAGTCAGACTTTCGTTTTATAAATGATTAAACTGGGGCCCAGAGAGGTCAAGGGACTTGTCCAGAGTTACACAGTAAACAGGAAAGCTGTGATTTGAACCAAAATTGTCTGACAGTAAAGGCAGTGTTATTTTCATTGAATTATGCATCCTTCTCTTCATCATCCTAAACATAGTTTAGCAAATCCTCATATGATATTATAGAGTCCAGCCTTCTCCCATCCTGGTCACCCTCCCCTGGACTATAATCTGGTCTACATCAATGCTTTTACTAAAATGTGGCACCTAGAACTGGAAACAACATTCTAGGTGTACTTTAACCAGAGCTGGGAGCACAGAGGGAACCAAGACCCTCTTCAATCTGGACACTACGATGCTTTTCATGTACCCCAAGAGCACATTGAACTTTTTCATGCCATATTATGCTGTTTAGTCATATTAAGTTTTCAGGCCACTAGTGTTGAACATGTGTCTCCCCAACCCCTTTAAAACAATAAGCACAATAATAATCCATGTATGTAGGCCTTTAAAAATTATAAAGCCTGATAATCCTATGAAGTAGGAAGCAAAAGTGCTGGGTTTTTTTTCTCATTTTATGCATGAAAAGACAGACTCAGAGGTGCAGCATGACATAGTGAATAGAACTCTATACTTGGAAGTCAGTAAGATTTGTATTCAAATCCTGCCTTAGGTGCATGAGCCAAGGGATTGTTTGTTACTGGTTTTTTTATTCAGGTGAGGGTTATCTTTTTGGGTCAGGATGTATAGGGCTTACCTATACCCACCTCAACAGGCCTCGGGCGTCCCTGGCTCTCGTCCACTCCGGGAGAAACAGCTGCACAGAGAAACTCAGGACACAGGAC
>CM053594.1:122517095-122550840 GCA_028646575.1 Pseudocheirus occidentalis | reverse complement strand
GCAGCCTTTGCATTCTGCCCCCAGGTGATCGACCACGTGCACTCCTGTTAGCTGAGGATTGGCTCAACCCGTCCATCTCAAGTGGAGTATCAACGACCCTCTTTAGGAGTCTCCTCCCCACGTGAGGTATCAGAGACCTAACAATTGTTGGTCAATCACTTAGCCTCAACTCTGACTTATTTTCCTCATCTGTAAAATGAGGATAATAATATCTGTAGGACTTGCCTTTAAGGCTTGCTGTGAGACTGAAATAAGATAATTATTACATTGGTAAAAGGACTAGAATTCACATACAATTTGAGTGAAGGCCAGAGAAGCTTTATGCTATTATAAACTACAGGAAGGAGAGACTGACAGCCAAATGAGTTCTGAACACAATTTACTACATGTATATAAACATTTACTCAATATTCATGCACAATTGCATACATATTTATGTGTAAGTATATGTACACACATGTGTATATACATACACACATACATACATATACACATATGCACACACATATGGTATACACTGCAGAAAAAAGCAGGACCATCCATCTGGGTCTGCAACTGACCTTGTAGGTGGCATAGAGGCTCACTAATCTTTCATTGGCCTCAGGTTAGCAGAATAAGGCAACTTTTGCTTTATCACTCAAATAACAGGGGAACTGGGGAAAGACAAAAAAAAATAAACATAAGAGAAAACCAACTTGCTCATTTTCACCAAAATGGAGGTTAGTTTGATGATAGTTACTTATACCAAATTAGGAAGGATATGAGCCACCCCTCTGTAACAATAAGCACCCTAGCATACCCAGGATGGCTGCTAGCACAGGTTCTTTGATCTGTTTTACTAAAGGAAAGCAACTTTAAAGGGGTCAACAATCTTGCTTTAATTATTTATATGCATATAAATAATTAAAGCAAGATTAAAGCATATATATATATTTCACTTAGTTCAGGGGAAAAAGTCAGCACCCTGAGAAAATACAAACAAATTACTAGCAAAAAAATACTAAGAGAAAAAAACACAAATCAACAGGGCTTCTAGCTATCTGACCAAAGCTATACATACAATGACCAGAAAGAGAGAAGTTCTAACATATGGGTTTTCAAAGCCTGGGCCAGGGTGTGGGAGGTGTCACTGCCTATGCAGAGTCTCATCTGGTCAAATCACACAACTATTCCCATAAGTGAGTCCCAAAGCAAAACCTCACCTCAGAGTATATATCCTTTTCTTCAGAGTTGGAGGTCATCACAACCATCATGACCCACTGCCTAATTACAATGTAACAAAAGGTGTGAGGCTTCCTGAAAAACAAGTCTCTCCCCAATCAAGCCCCTCCTGTTGGGTTCCACTTGAGGACTCATTAAGCAGCAGGGAAGATCTTCAAATTCCCTTACCATTACACCCCTCCCTCCCACCTGTCTCTTTGCTGCCATAGTATGTAAAACACTTTGCAAAAGTTCAGTGGTTTTTGTTTTAGAGAGAAGCTTTGGGTAGTTGAAACTATTTTTAAAAATGGCTTTGGAAGAAGAAGAAGACGAGAAGGAAGAAGAGGAGGAGAAAATGATCCAACTGTCCAGGGTAAAATTTTAGTTTTTGTCTTCCCCAAATCATGTATCTAAAAGATTTCCAGAGTTCCTTTGTCTAATAACCAATGCTTAACTCTTTACATCTGATTCCATTATGGCCAAAACAAGTTGAATTTCAAATAAAAAGTAAAAAGATTGCCAGAGGTTAACATTCTATTTAAAGATTTTGGCATTTGTAACCTTGAATGTGTCCCTGAAGCTTCTAGACCAAAAACATGTCATTGTGATCTTTGTGTTGGATCTACTTCATTTCATCAGCAAGGCTTTCTTCTGCAAAAAAATGTACTATACAAGTAATAGGATCTGTGTTCTGAAAACAAACCAATGGAGCAGATCAAAATATGCCCATAAACCCTCTGTGCTTAAGTGACCTGTTAATGATACCTTCAAAGATACTTTTTAAATGACAGAATACATAACATCCTCAGAAGCATCTAGTAGCACAGTGGATAAAGCCCTGGACCTAAAGTCAGCAAATCCTAAATTTCTTTTTTTTTAATTTTTGCTTTTTGGAGGGGGGAAGGCAAGGCAATTGAGGTTAAGTGACTTGGCCAATGTCACACAGCTAGTAAGCATTAAGTGTCTGAGGCCAGATTTGAACTCAAGTTCTCCTGACTCCCGGGCCAGTGCTCTATTCACTGCACCACCTACCCACCCCAAGTCCTAAATTTCGATCTGGCTCCAGACATTTACTAACAAGCCACCTAAACTATTTTCCACCTCACCTTTCTCATTTTTGAGGGGGGGAAAGAGGGAGAAGGGTTAGACTGTATATAACCGTCTTTGGCCAGTGCTACCTGTATTATCATCCTTGAGTTACTTTTCTTGTTGATATCTCTCTTCAGATTGTTATTGTTTAGTCATTTTTTCAGTTGTGTCCAACTCATTGTGACCTCTTTTGGGGTTTTCTTGTTGTACTAGTAATTAATTTAAATTTGAAGACCCTTTTTTATTATGTCAAGTAAGCAGGTACTTACCCCTTAGTAGCTAATGAAACCTCTGTGAAAGAAACAGAAGGTGTGAATCTGTCCCCTGTTGCTAACATAACAGGAAGGAGTTGGCTGAGACAGGAAGCCAATGCTGGGTGTGTGTATATAAGAAAACAGAGGAACATTCAGAATTATCTCCTGACAAGATCCTGGTGGAAGAATCATGGAGACTGAAGCCAGCTGAGAGAGAAGAGGGGGAGGGAGAGGGAGAGAGAGAGTTTCAGCAGCATCTGGAAGCTGGGCTGCTACTGCTGGACTGAGAACTGAGTTGGAGTTTTTGAGTTTTCTTGAGACCAGAATCTTGTGAAGGCTGAAGTTGCTGCCAGGAGGGATTCCTGGAAGGTCAAAGTTGTTGCTGCCACCTGGAAGGCTGAGATTTCTTCTGGGTCCTAGGGCTAGCCGAGCTGCGAGAGGACTAGGGAGGCATGACCGAGATGCTAAGACTTTGTTTGTTTGTGGTTTGGTTGATCCTTGAGTTCCCAGGAACAGAAGTCGTGAAGGTTTTGAGATGTACTGGACCCTGTGAACTTCAATGTGTAGCAGGAACTGTGCGGAGGACTGGACAAGGACCTGGGAACTGTCTGCCTCTTAATCTAAGTGACTATTTGGTGGATTCAGGTAGGAGTTGAGACCATGGAAAGGGATCCAGGGAATCTGAGAAACTATCCCGAATCAAGATGAAGAAAAGATCTCTCCTTGGATATTGAATGCTGTGATGATAACACGGTTTACTAGTGACCTAGGGGTGGGGGGTTTGTGTATTTTCTAATGATCGCATTTAGTGATTAGTGATACTTAGTAACTGATTGCTAAATAAGCACTGATTAAGTCAACCTAGTTGCCCCATGAGTGGAAGACTGACTTGTATTGTGAGATGATTGAATGACTAAGTAAGGAGGCAAACCTCCTTAGGGATACCAGATGATTGTTCTTTTGTTCTTTGTTCTAAATACTGTGACCACTTTGGTGAAAACTATATGGCTGTTTTAATGACAAGCTGTTGTGAACACTATGTTGTGATTTTCTGTGATAAGATGTAATGTTGTGAATACTGTATCTTGATTTGTTGTGAATGTTTTCCTCTGATTTGCTCCTGAAAAGAGTGTTCACTACACTGCATAATTAGAACCTTAAAAACTGTTCACAGTAGCATTCTTTTGGGAAGCTGCTTGTGCATGGCATTACATTTGGCAAAGATACTACAGTGGTGTTTGCCACTTCCTTCTCTAGCTCATTTTATAGATGAGGAAACTGACACAAACAGGGTTAAATGATTTTCCCAGGATCACATAGCTAGTAAGTGTCCAAGGCCAGATTTGAACTCTTGAAGATGAATCTTCCTGACTCTGGGTCCAGCACTCCACCCACTGTACCACCTAGATGCCTACTCTTGATGCCCAAGAGTAATAAAAAAATTGTTCAATAAAGTAAAATAGAATATAATCTTAGAATTAAAAAAAATTCATGTAGTACAAATCTTTCATTTTTACCTGAAGAAATTTCATTCAAATTCAAAAGAAAAAAAAGTGACCTATGGTTAGTTGAGGAATTTGAGTAGACATGAAGTGGATGCTCTGAAACTGCTATGCCAACATCCACTTGCACTGAATTGGGTTCCTAGAGTGTGGCTACTATGGCCCTTTAGTGTTCTAGGGGTAGCTCCAAGGGTCCAGAGTGGCTGTCTTTTTAATACTATATATCTCCTAAGCCCCCATTGGTGTGCTTCTCACCGTGATTATAGATTGATTATCAATTAGTAAGACATGTTTAGTTGGTTTTTAGAGAGGAATGTTTACTAAGGTTGTACATTTGGGAGGTATAAGTGTCCCTCCTAAAAGTATGTGATATATTCTCTCACAGGTAGATAAAGAGTCCAGGGAAAGTGGGCTCAAGCTCAGAGAGGAAATGTGGCAAAGGAATAACTCACAGTTCCTGGAAGTCCTTTTGTTGGAATCCTCAGGATCTTCCCCTTAGTCACGGTATAGACCAAAGGTTTCAAACACATGGTCTGCAGGCTATATGTAGCCTGAAATACTCCCAAGTACAGCCCAGAGCAAAATAAAATGTAATTGGGAAATATATAACAAATATATAATAGAGCATAGATAATTTTGCATTTTAAAACTAAGTCAACATGCAGGCCTGCAGGGATCCTTATGTACATATTAGTGACCTCTGTTTTTGTATGAGTTGACCATTACCAGTATAGATTATCTTTGCTGAATTCTTTGAATATCCATTAGGCAGTCCTTGGCTCCCAGTGTCGACACCACTGACAGCTGTTTGTGGGATGCAACAAGGGATGCCAGTGGGAAATTCAAAATGTTTCATATACTTCAGGTTTGGAGAGAGAATGAGTGCAAGAATGAGGCCAAACCGAAAGACTCTGTCCCTCTTATCTTTCCCAACCTGACCCCCAGACCTGACCTGACTTGATGTTTTATAGATGACTCACAGAAGTGATCAAGTGTCCTTTAGCCAGACTAAAAATATTTCCCTGTCAATGTCACTCCAGTTAATTCAATGGCTTTTTGCTCTTAGTCAAAAGCAGAGGTTCTTAACCTGGGGTCCACTGACCCCAGGGGGATGTGTGAATATATTTCAGAGGAGTCTGTGAACTCAGATAGGAAAAAAATTACAGCTTTATTTAAATATAATTGGCTTTCTTCATAATCCTATTTATTTTATTTTGTGCATTTAGAAATATTATTCTGAGAAAGGTTCCATTGTTATTGTTGTTATTCAGTTTTGTCTAACTCTTCACAACCCCATTTGGGTTTTTTTTAAATAAAAATACTTGACATTTCCTTCCCTACCTTATTTTACAGATAAAGAAATTGAGGCAAATGGGTAAGTGACTTGCCCAGGGTCATATAGATAGTAAGTGTCTGAGGTGAGATTTGAACCCCCTAAAGAGGAATCTTCCTCACTCTAGGCCCTGTACTCTGCCCACCATACCACCTAGCTGCCCCACAAAAAGTTCCATAGGCTTCACATAAAAACACTTAAGAACCCCTTTTTAAAAATCTTTGACTGAATAGATGTTGTTTAGAGGTCTGTGATTTAGCTCTTCTTCTAATTTCTGATTGGATTGGTTTAATACAGATGTATTCTTTCCTGATGAATGTATTATTGGGACTAAATGATGTGAAGTGATTTCATACAATTTGAGAAGAAGAAGTAAATTTTAAATAGTCATATAAAAAGCATTTCAGCTTCATTAATAATCAAAGAAATGCAAATTAAGACAAATTTGAAGTATTACCTCACACCCACCAAACTGGCATAAATAAAGTGTTAAAACTCCATGTCAGTTGTGTTGCTGAAATAAGGATGTCCCCATTTATCTTAACAAACAACCCAGCACATATCTAAGCAAGAAGATCAAAGAGGAACAACATTAAGCTTCCATAGGTAGATCAGGGCTGCCCAAGAAACTAGTCAGAAACCCAAGGGAGCTCAGAGTAGGGGAAATGCTGAGGGGTAGGGTGGAAACCAGTTTAAGTTTTATTCTATGAACTCTGTTAAATGGTTCCTGAAGTGAGGCTCTCATCCATGGCTTGTTGGAATGATAGTGAAGGATAGAGTTATCCTTCATGAGTCATTGTCCAAAGAGACAGGGCTCTGTAGTGCCAATATGGCTGAAGCTCCCCAAGAGACCTGAAGTCAGGACTCCTGTCAGAGACACAGTGACATTCGGAGCCAATGCAGCTCACAGGCAGGCTGCAAACCAGAAGTGTGCTGATTCTGCAAAAAGTCTGAGATCAGGACTAGCTATGTCTAACATCCAGTGGCGGTCTGTCAAAGCTACAGCAGAGGAACAAAATAAATTCTGAGTTGAGTATTGTGCAAATTGGAGACAGAGATAGGATAAGCTCAACGTCAACATTGAGTCACCTGGAGACAGAGCTAGGAACAAAGGATTATGGCAGAGGATGGATCCTTATGAATTGATGCCAGAGGATTATAATCATTAAAATGCCCACTCAACACCCTGCCTTTACTAGCCACAGAGCTCCTACAAAGGACACAAAAATCAAACTTTTGGCTTGTCCCTGGGTCCCATATTGAGATCCCTTCTTGCTGCAGAAACTTTGCTGGCACACTTCACCCCTTCTACCCTCCATCCCACAAAACCGATTTTGCCTATGTGGGAAGGAGTATGGGGAAAAAACTACCTTCTGCCTAGGGTGGCTCCAATGTTAGGGACCCTCAAGCCAACAGAGACTATGTAGAACAACCTTCCTCTGACTTCTTGCAGCCTTGAAAAGTGACAGACACTAATTCATCCCAGCCAGAGAAAGAAAAGAGGAAAGTCAAGGGAAAAACTGGGGTAGGTGAGTGGCCATACTGGACCTGAAAGGAGACTGAAATACAAGTGGAGACTATCTAGTCAACACAACTGCTACTTAGTACAAGGACTCAAGTTGGTGAACATAGCATCTCCCCATGTGGGAGAAGACTTTGCAGCCTGGGTTTTGGCAAAGGGTAAAGGGGATGCAGCTACCTTCAAAAGGGAAGGAGTCAGAAAGTAAATGATTGGGGAATATGAAGCATATAAGAAAAAAAACCCCTGAAGATGATTCAGTAAACATGCAGAGTACAAATAGATAAACCAACAGAAAGGATTCTAAAGCTAGAAAGAATACATATTAAGTAAATACTAAAGATAAAAGAAAGTGAACCAATGTGTGATAAAACAGAATCCTGTGGGACTCCAGGGGAACATGGAACTACAAGACATTCCAAAATGACTCAAAAGAAAAAAACAAAATCAATAAAAGAAGAAATTGGGATTGACTACGTCAGAAGTTATTGATCTCAATGTAGTAATGAAAATTTAATTAGATTAGAAAAAAACTGAATCCATAGAGAATAGTTTCTCCAAAGAAGTAAGAAGGAATAGTAGATTTAGAATACCAAAATGCTAATTTGTCGTTTTCTAAGTCAATATGCTGTTTACAAGGATCATTTCTACGTGAGTTTGACACCACTGTGTACATAATTCAAGAAGATTACCTAGAACTTTTGAATATAGGGGGAAAAAACCACCAATTGAAAGGCTACCCAGAGCACCTCAAGAAAAAAAACCAATGGACAAATTCTGTGTTTCATATTCAGATAATAATTTAATCCCCTCATTTTGCAGGAGAGGAAATTGAGGTTCAGATAAGTTACATAACTTGTCCATGAAACTAAGTAAATCACAGAGAAAGGATTTGTACCTCTGTTTTTCCATAACTCTGTCTACCACACCAAGATATGTAAACAGGTTAAATATCAAGGCACAGAGAAATATCAAATAAACAACAAATTTTGCAACCAGAAAGCAGAAAGACCTTTAAATATAAGGGGAAATAAATGAAAATAACATAAGGCTCTTATTCTGCATCTACTAGAAATTGCAGAAGGAAATGTAATAGTATTTTATGACAATCAAAGAAATTTAAACTGCAACCCCAAATGTCATCCCTGCAAATGTTTCAATGTTTTCAGTGTAAAAATATTGACAGTCAAAAAAAAGAGGTATTTGGGGCATTCTTGCTCAACTTGCAAATATGCCAAACACTAGAAATACAAGAAAAATAAATAAGCACAATTACCAAGGATAAATGAGTAATAGAGATTATTTTTTAACAAGAAAGAGAAAGACTGGCCACTGTAGTTAAAAAAAAAACAGCAATAGAAAACAAAGAGATCAAGATATAAAAGATTAATGTGGTCTTCTGAATGTGACAATGAAAAAAATACACATTTTTTCATGGTGCTTTATTTCTACTTCTTTACTGTCCTTTCTATTTCTTTAAGTTCTCTTTAATAATTGTCCCCCTGTATGCTTTTTTATCCCATTATGTCAAGGCACCTATACAAAAACAGGTTAAATATCAAGGCACAGAGAAATATCAAATAAATATAAACAATCAGAAATATCAAACATATCTTTTACAATCTGTAATATAATAAAAATAATGATGTGATGAAGGAACCCTCTGAAACCCTCCCCAAGTCCCCTCCAAACAACTAGAAAACTGCCTCAGAATTGATCTAGGAGCAGAGAAGCAGCTTGCAAGCTCAGCAGGAAAGATCTTTCTCACTGGGGTGGGAAGGGAGTAGGGTTCAAGAGCAGAAGCAGCAGCAGCAACAGCAGCAGCAGCAATAGCCAGTCTCACAGCAAGGAGCCTGTAGCAAGGCTCCAAGCCTGAGGTAACTCACCAGTGAGACCATGCCCTCCTGCAAACCAGCAGCCTGCTAGGCAGGTGAGCAGTCTGGGCAGCTCAGCAAGGCCTCACTCTAGCAATCCCAACCCCAATGCAAGCCACCAGCAAAACCTTGACCCCATTACTGAACCACCACCTAAGCACCACCGTGGAGCTGGAAAACTATGAGATCCTGCCTCTGGAGCCTACCAACAGAGAGACCCCATACCATAGCAACCCATCAGCAGGGCCCTACTCCTTAGGCAGACCAGTAACAAGATCCCTCTTCCAGGACCAGCCACCAGAAAGACTCTGTTTACAAGGAGAAAGGCCCTGTCTCTAAGGCAGGCCAGCAGTTAATCCCCACACCAAGGACTGGACAATAGGGGAGATGCTCCCTGCCCCATACAACCCAGAATGGTAGCATACCCTCCAGTAAAAGCAAGCAAGGAAATCCTGAAGCCCAGTGAAAGTGAAGAGTAAGACCCTGAGTCCTAGTAAAAAGGGCTTGGGACAGTGTAGAACCAGAGCAAGCTCTCACATAAAACCACTAAGTCACCAAAAAAGGCAAAAAAAGTGAGCAAATATTTTCAAAAAGAAATTTACTATAAAAGTTACTATGATAACAGAGAGGATCAAGGCATGAACTTAGAAGGGGACAATAGTGTCAAAATAGCTACATGTGAAGCCTCAAAGAAAAATGTAAATTGTTCTCAGGCCCAAAAAGAATTCCTGGAAGAGCTTAACAAAGATTTTAAAAAGCAAATTAGAGAAGTAGAAGAAAGATTGGGAAAAGAAATGAGAGTAATGCAAGAGAATCATGAAAAAAGATATGCAAAAATTTACCAAGGAAAATAACACCCTAAAAGTAGAATTGGTCAAATGAAAGTTCACTAAAGAAGATAATTCCTTAAAAACTAAAACTGAGCAAGTGAAAGTTAATGACTTTATGAGACAATCAAGATACAATAAAATTAAATTTAAAAAGTGAAAAAAAGAAGAAAGTGTGAAATTTCTCATTATAAAAACAACTGATCTAGAAAATAGATCCAGGAGAGATAATATAAAAATTGCTGGACGATGTGAAAATTATGATCAAAGAAGCCTGGATAAGATCTTTCAATAAATTATTGAAGAAAACTGACCTGATATATTAGAACTGAATGAAGGGCAAAATAGAATTGGAAAGAATCCAGAAATTACTGCCTTAAAGAGATCCTAAAATGAAAGCTCTCAGGAATACCACAGCCAAATTCCAGAGCTCACAGATCAAGGAGAAAATACTGCAAGTAGCCAAAAAGAAGCAATTCAAAACTTGTGGAGCTGCAGTTATGATTATACAGGATTTGACAGCTCGCACATTAAAGAACCACAGGACTTGGAATATAATATTAAGGAAGGCAAAGGGGTTAGGATTACAACAAAGAATCACCTACCCAGAAAAATTGAATATAATCTTTTTGGGGAAAAATAGACATCTAACAAAATAGAGGACTTTCAAACATTTGTAATTAAAAGACCAAAGCTGAGTAAAAAAATTTGATCTCCAAAAACAAAATTTAGGGGAAACATTAAAAGGTAAAAAAGAAACAAGAAAGAGAAAACCTAAGAAAATCAATATGGTTGAACTGTTTATATTTCTATATGGCAAGATAATATTTATAACTCTTAAGAACTTTATTACTATAAGAGCAGTTAGGAGGAGTATATGTAAATGGAGGATGTGGATATAAGGTGCCTTTGATGGGATGATGCCCAAAAAAGCAAAATAAAAGCGTGAGAAAGAAAATTGCATTGAAAGAAGAAAGAGGGGGGAGACGGAATGGGGTAAATTATTTCACATGAAAGAGGCATGGAAGAGCTATTATGGTGGAGGAAAAGACACGGGGGAGTGGGGATGTTGGGCAAAGCTTAAACCTAACTCTCATCAAAATTGTCTCAAAAGTGAATAACACACACTGAGTTGAATATATAGAAATCTATCTAATCCTATAAGAAAGTAAAATAAGGGCAGGGATAATAGAAGAGGGAGAGGTGACTAATAAAAGGGAGGGTATATTGGGTAAGGCAGTGATCAGAAGTAAAACACTTTAATATGTTTAATGTGCTGTTTTCTTCAGTCAGGTTGTTGACTCTCTTTTCATGATTTTCTTGTATTATTCTCATTTCTCTTCCTAATTTTTCCTCCACTTCTCTTATTTGTTTTTCAAAGTCCTTTTTCAGATTATCTATACCTTCTAGGCATTCTTCAAGTGTCTTGGAAGCATTTGGTGTGGGAGTTCTGACTGCCTTGTCTTCTTCCCACTCCATGCTTTGATCCTTTTTGTCCACAAAAAAAGGATTCTCGAGTTTTATTGCTGTTCTTATTTTACTTCCTTTTCCTCATGTTGGCCAGTCAATTAATTGGTTGGTTCTTTTTAGCTTTGTGAAACTCTGCTTCCAAGGGGGAAAGCTCTGTTCCAAATTGCTGGGGTTTTCCCAGCTACCAGAGCTATTAGGGGGGTGTTGCAGCCCCCTGCCCCAGCTTTGGCTTGCTGAAAGCACTCCCCAGGACCACCACTCAAGACCACAATCCAGATCCAGGCCACTCAATGCAAGAGCACTTGGCCCTGATCAATCAACTCAGTCCCCCTATGGGATTCGCAGGCCAAGGGCTCTGAAGCAGTCCAGTGGTGGCAGCAGCCAGTTACAGCAGTTCCTGCCCTTCCCCCACTGCTTCCTTGCCCTGGGGGTAGATTGGCTGAACTGCTTTTCCTCCCCCAAATTTAGCTTGAAAGCTTCACTCACTTTCACTGACTTCTAATCCTGGCTTAGTAGATGTGAAGATTGCTGGAGGTGCTTTAGATCTTTTCTAAAGTAGACTCACACTGTGGCTTGGGAGGTTCGGCTCCTCCTGACTGCCCTGGAGCCTGGCCGCTTGGCGGTTTCAGGGCTCCCAGCCTGCCACGATGAGCCCCTGCTGCCCAGCTGCATTTCTATAATACCTATTTTTCACACCTTGATAGATGTGGAGTTGCTGGAGGCTGTAGATCTTCTCTCTTGTAGACTGGCTGTAGAGCAGCTTGGCTCGGCTCCTTCCTACCACCCTGGGCCTGGCTGCAGTTTCGGTTTCAGGCTGGGCTGGCCTCGGCTCACGTCCTGCCCCATGATCCCTTGCTGCCGAGCTGCCTTCCGTGAGAGATGTGTTTTCTGTATTTTTGTGAGTTTGAGAGCCCTAGAATTTGTCCAGAGTCATATTTTATGGGTGTTTAGGGTGGCTGTGTGTGAGCTGCGGGACCTTGCTGCTTCTACCCTTTAACCATTTATCAATTGGGGAGTGGCTTGTATTCTTATAAATTTGACTCAATTCTTTGTATATTTTAGAAATGAGGTCTTTATCAGAGACACTGATTGTAAAATTTTTTTTCCCAATTTTCCACTTCTCTTTTAATCTTGATAACATTGGCTTTGTTTGTACAGAAGCTTTTCAATAGTAAAACACTTTTGAGGAGGGAAAGGGGTGGGGTAAGAGAGAGAAGGAGATAAAGGAAAAAATACCATGGAGGGAAATACGCAGTTAGTTATAACTATAAATGTGAATGGGATGAACTTACCTATAAAATGGAAGTGGATAGCAAAATAGATTAAAAAACAGAATTCTACAATATGTTGTTTACAAGAAACACATTTGAAGCAAAGGGATACATACAGGGTACAGGTAAGGGGCTTAAGCAGAATTTATCATTATTATTATTGCTAGCATCAACAAAATGGAAAAGAAGCCAATCAACAAATTGAGCATACAATAAAAAATTAGAGAAAGAACAAATTTAAAATCTCCAATTAAACATTGAATTGGAAATACTGAAAGTCAAAGGAGAGATCAATAAAATTGAAGCTAAGAAAGCAATTGAACTAATAAATAAAATTAGAAGCTGGTTTTATGAAAAAAAAACCCAGTAAAATAGATAAACCACTGGTTAATTTGATTTTATAAAAAGAAAGAAGAAAACCCACTTAGTAATATCAAAAATGAAAAGGGTGTCATCTCAGATAAAGCAAAAGCAAAAATAGATCTAATTAAAAGAGATAAAGAAGAAAACTATATCCTCCTAAAAGGCACCATTGACAATGAAGCAATATCATTAGTAAACATATATGCACCAAGTTGTATAGCATCCAGATTCCTAGAGGAGAAGTTAAGGGAGTTAAAGGAAGAAAAAGATAGCAAAACTATACTAGTGGGGGACCTCAGTCTCCCCCTCTCTGAACTTGATATATCTAAACTCAAAATAAACAAGAAAGAAATTAAGGAATTGAATAGGATGTTAGAGAAGGTAGATATGATAGACCTCTGGAGAAAATTGAATGGGGATAATAAGGAATATATCTTCTTCTCAGTGGTGCATGGCACATACACAAAAATAGACCATGTACTAGGGCATTAAAAGCCTTACAATCTAATGTAGAAAGGCAGAAATACTAAATGCATCCTTTCCAGATCATGATGCAATAAAAATTATATGTAATAATGGGCCATGGAAATATAGACTAAAAACTAATTGGAAACTACATAATTTAATCCTAAGGAATGAGTGGGTCAAACAAGAAATCATAGAAACAATAATAATTTCATTCAAAAGAATGACCATCAATAATGAGATGACGTGCCAAAACTTGTGGGATGCAGCAAAAGTACTTCTTAGGGGAAGTTTTATCTCTGAATGCACATGGAGATCAATACATTGGGCATGCAGCTGAAAAAGCTAGAAAAAGAAAAAATGAAAAATCCCCAATTAAATACTAAATTAGAAATATTGAAAACCAAAGGACAGATTAATACAATTGATATTAAGAAAACTATTGAGTTCTTCCTCTTCCTCACCATCACCACATCATCTTCCTCCTTCTCCTCCCCTTCTTCCTCCTCCTCCTGCTCCTATTCCTGCCAGTGCTCCTTCCCCCTCCATTCCCTTGGAGAGGACCATCCTGGTGCCTCTTTTGTGAAGCAGTGGCTGAGGAAACCCCTGGACTCACCATGGCCACGAAAAGCCAAAGGGAGAGAAAAGTGGCCATGTTACTAATTGTTTTTTAAACATATAATTAGAACACTAATGCACTGTTGGTGGAGTTGTGAACTGATCCAACCATTCTGGAGAGCATTTTGGAACTATGTCCAAAGGGCTATAAAATATGCATACCCTTTGACCCAGAAATACTATTTCTAGGGCTGTATCCCAAAGAGTTCATACAAATGGGAGGAAGACCCATATGTACAAAAATATTTATGGTAGCTCTTTTTGTGGTGGCAAAGATTTGGAAATCAAGGGGATGCCCGTCAATTGGGAAATGTCTAAACAAGTTGTGGTATATGAATGTAAAGGAATACTATTATGCTATAAGAAATGCAGAGTAAACGGACTTCATAATAACTTGGAGAGACTTATATAAACTGATTCTGAGTGAGGAGAGCAGAACCAGGAGAACTTTGTACACAATTATAGATACATCATATATGTGACTACTAACATTGATAGACTGGGCTCCTCTCAGCAATACAGGGTTATAAGACAACTCCAAAAGACTCATGATGGAAAGGATAGCCACATCCAGTGAAAAGAACTATGGAGTTCAATGCAGATTGAAACAGACTACCTCTTCTCTCTCTTTTGTGTTTGGTTTTGTTTCATTATTTCTTTCTCATTGTTCACTTCATTGGTTATAATTCTTCTTTACAACCTAACTAATGCTTAATGTGAAGGTATTTGTAGAGCCTATATCAGACTGCATGCTGCCACAGCGGGTAAAAGGAGAGGGGAGGGGGAGAAGAAAATTTGGAACTCAAGAGACTGTGGAACTGAATGTTGTAAACTAAAAGTAGATAAACAAATTTAATAAAATAAAATTTTAAAAAATTAAAAGGGTGCATTTATCACCAATGAAGAGGAAATCAAAAGCAATCATTAGGAGCTGTTTTGCCCAATTATATGCCAATACATTTGACAACCTAAATAAAATGGATGAATATCTACAAAAATGTTACCCAGATTAACAGAAGTAGTAATAAAATACTTAAATAATCCCATTTTAGAAAAAGAAGTTGAACTAGGTATCAGTGAACTTCCTAAGAAAACATCTGTAGGACCAGATGGATTCACAAGCAAATTTTACCAAACATTTAAAGAACAATTAATTCCAATACTATATAAACTACTTGGGAAAATATGCAAAGGAGACCTATCAAATTTCTTTTATGACACAAATGTGGTGCTGATACTAAACAAGGAAGAACCAAAACAGAGAAAGAAAATTATAGACAAATTTCTTTAATGAATGCTGACACAAAATTTTTAAATAAAATATTAGTAAAGAGAATCCAGCAATTTACCACAAGGATAATATACTATAACCAGGTAGAATTTATACCAGGAACGCAGGAGTTGTCCAATATTAGGAAAACTGTCAGCATAATTGACAATATCAATAAAACAAAACCAACAAAAACCTTACTATTATTCCAATAGATGCAGAATGACAAAATATAACACCCATTCCTATTAAAAACACTAGAGAGCATAAGTATAAATGGAATTTATCTTAAAATGATAAGTAATATTTATCTAAAATCATCAGCAAGCATTATCTGTAAGGAGGATAAGCTAGAAGCCTTCCCAGTACAATGAGGGGTGAAGCAAGGATGCCCATTATCACCTCTCTTATTTAATATTGTATCAAAAATTCTAGCTATAGCAATAAGAGAAGAAAAAGAAATTAAAGGAATTAGAATAGGCAATGAGAAAATAAAGCTTTCTTTGCACATGATGTTATACTTAGAAAATCCTAGAGAATCAACTAAAAAAACTATTTGAAACAATTAACAACTTCAGCAAAATTGCAGGATGCAAAATAAACCCACACAAATCATGAGCCTTTCTCTAAGTTCAGTAGTAAGAGATAGAGAAGTTCAGTAGCAAGAGATATAGCAATTCCATTTAAAATAACTGTGGACAATACAAAGTATTTGGGAGTCTACCTGCCAAGACAAACCCAGGAAACATATAAACACAACTACAAAACACTTTTTGCACAAATAAAGTCAGATCTAAACAACTGGAAAAAAATATTGCTTATTGGTAGGTTGAGCCAATAAAATAAAAATGACGATTCTACCTAAATTGATTTACTTATTCAGTGTAGTACCAATCAGACTATCAATAATTATTTTATAGAGCTAGAAAGAATGAACAAAATTCATCTGAAAGAACAAAAACTCAAGTATATCAAGGGAATCAGTGGGGGGAAAATGTGAAAGAAGGTGGTTTAGCTGTGCCAGAACTCAAACTGTATTATAAAGCAGTAATTATCAAAAACAATCTAATACTGAGTAAGATATAAAGTGATATATCAGTGGGATAGAATAGGTAAAATTACACTATAGTAAATGACCATAGTAATCTAGTACATGAGAAACCCAAAGACCCAAGCTTTTGGAGAAAAAAATCCAGCTCATTATTTGACAAAAACTCCTAGGAAAACTGGAAAACAGTGTGGCAGAAACTAGATATAACCAACATCTCACACCATATATGAAGATGAGGTCCAAATAGGCAGATGATTTAGATCTAAATGATGATATCCTAAGCAAATTAAGAGAACATGTAATAGTTTATCTGTCAGATTTATGGATAAGGGAAGAATTTATGACAAAAGAAGATATAGAGAGTATTACAAAATGTAAAATAGATCATTTTTATTATAAAAAATTGAAAAGGTTTTGCACAAACAAAACCATTGCAACCATAACTATAAGGAAAGCAGAAAACTGGGGGAAAAATTTTGCAACAAGTATCTCTGATGAAGGCCTAATTTTTTCAAATATATAGAGAATGGAGTCAAATTTATAAAACTGCATGTCATTCCCCAACTGATAGATGGTCAAAGAAAATGAACAGACCCTTCTCAGAGAGAATAAAAGCTATCTAGACTCATTTAAAAAATTCTCTAAATCACTTCTGATTAGAGAAAGGCAAATTAAAAGAACACCTCACACCTATCAGATTGGTTAAGATGACCAAAAAGGAAAATGTTGGATGTTGGAGGGGATGTGGGAAAACCACCATACTGTTGGTAAAGTTGTGAACTGATACAGCCATTCTGGAGAGTAATATGGAACTATGCCCAAAGGGCTATAAAACTATACATACCCTTTGATCTAGCACTACTATTACTAGGTATATGTCCCAAAGACATCAAAAAGAGGGGAAAGGACCTATTTATACAAAAATATTTATAGCAGCTCTTTTTGTGTTGGTTAAGAATTGGAAATTGAAGGGATGCCCATCAATTGGGGAATGGCTAAACAAGCTGTGATATATATTGTAATGTAATACTATTATGCTGTATATAAGAAATGACAAACAGGATGATTTCAGAAAAAAAAACCTGGAAAGACTTACATAAACTGATGCATAGTGAAGCCAACAGAACCAAGAGAGCATTGTACATAGTAACAGCGATATTGATTGATGAATAACTTCACTTGAACATGACTTAGCTATTTTCTTTGTTTTTTTGCCTTTTTTTTTTGGAGGGCAGTTGGGGGTTAAGTGACTTGCCCAAGGTCACACAGCTAGTTTTTTTGTGTGTGTTAAGTGTCTGAGGCCGCATTTGAACTCAGGTCCTCCTGACTCCAGGGCCAGTGCTCTATTCACTGCGCCACCTAGCCACCCCCCGACTTAGCTATTTTCAGCAATATAATGATCCAAGAAAATCCCAAAGGACTCAAAGCACTCTCCCCACCTCCAGAGAAAGAACCGATATTGTTTGAATACAGATTGAAGCATGCAGTTTTTCACTTTCTTTAATTTTTTCCATTTTATTCAAGACTTCTTGTACAAAATGACTAATACGGAAATGTTTTTAAAATTGTACATATATAACCTATATCTTATTGCTTACAGGGAAGGGGGGCAGAGAAGGGAGGGAAGGATAAAATTTTGAACTCAAAACTTTAAATAAAAAAATTTTTTTAAAAGAAAAGAAACAGGAATATATCAAAGCTGGTGTCATGGTAAAGTTGTTCAATCTTATTGGATATCAGTTTGGTCATTTATGATGAGTAGCCCCATCACTTAAAATAAACTTTAAAGATTTTATTTTTTCAAAAACCTTTATTAAAATGTTATTTGTAGTATTGTGGACAATAGCAAAAACCTGAAAAATAACCTAAAAATCCAATAGTTAGAGAATTATTGAACACATGGTGATTATATTAATGTAAATTAAAAATAGTACTAATTATATATAAATTTAGTAAGGAGTCTGTGAAAATCAAAACACTGGTTATGTTTACTATTACTGTCGTCATGAGGACCATTTCTTCCTCACTTTATCATTAAGGTTTACAAAATATTTTATTCACAATAACTCTGTGAGATTGGTAGTACAAGTTTTTTTTTTCTCCTTACATATTTTATATAGAAGGAAACTGAGGATCAATGAAACCGAGTGATTGGCTCATGGTCAACTAGCTGGGTTCAGCCATGAATCACGGGACTTCATGTATAGTACTCTTTCCACTACACATGTTGCCTTTTTGATATCAAAAGGTCGTCTTAGGCAAATTAGTATACCTGAATCCTTGTAACACAAATTAAGATGTTAACACATCCTCTTCTTTCCTTCATTGCTTCTAAGATCTCCAGGCTGGATGGGACAATGATAATCAATATTAAAGAGATGAGAAAGTGCTAAATTCATATATATGCATATATGTAGATATGTATGCATGTACATACATATGTATGTATCTAGCTAGCTAGCTTTTCTAATCCAAGGAGAATAATCTTGGAACTGGAAAGGAAGAAATAAAAATGACTAAGAGCCAAGAGAGCGTTAAAGAGCTCTTGATAAGCTCACCAGACCAGAGGAACTATATCCCTATGTACAGAAAAGAAAAAAAATAAACTGGAAGATGTGATTTCAGAGCCACTGTTAGTAATCTGTGAAAGATCCTGGCAAAAGAGAAAGATACTCCAAGATTGGAGAAGGGTAAAGATTTCCCAGGTTTAATTTTTTAAATAACATTTTCTTTTTCCCAATTACATGTAAAGGTTTTTTTTAATTTAACTTTTTTTTTTGGTATTTTTGGAGGGGGAAGGAAGGGCAGTTGGGATAGAGTGACTTGCCCAAGGTCATACAGCTAGTAAGTGTTAAATGTCTGAGGCTGGATTTGAACTGAGGTCCTCCTGACTTCAGGGCTGGTGCTCTATTTACTCAGCCACCTAACTGCCCCAGGGTTTTTTTTAAGGAAATAAATGAACAATTAGTGACTTTGCTTTAAACTTTTATCAAAATTCTAAAATAATATTATGAAAGGGTTAGTTAGAAAATATTTTTAAAAGAGATTGGTGATCACAAAGAGCCAGAATGGCTCTTATAAAGTAGGTTGTGATAGGCTGCCTTATTCCCTTTTTTGATGAGGTACTAAACTGGAAGATCAAGGGAATGTATTTAATAAAAGTTCTCTTGCTACGATTGTGGAAAATAGAAACAATAAAGAATGTGTGATAGTACAGTTTAGTATTCAGAATTGGCTGAATGGTCAAACCTATTAATGGTTCAATGTCAATTAAGAAGGATGTCTCCAGGGGAATACTCCAGAGAGATGCCCTTTGCCCTATGCTGTCCAGTGTTTAATGATGTTCTTCAGGATGTGGATCAAGGCATAAATTGCAGGATCATCAGTTTTTAGAAGATATAAAGCTGGGAGAGATAGCTAACATACTGGATAATGTCAGAATAGAAAAACATCTTGGTAGGCTAGAATATTGGACTGAATCTGATTAGATGAAATTGAATAGGTATATTCATTATATTTTACCCCTGTTTCAACAGGGATAGAAGTTGTCTTAGACTCTTTTAAAATATTGACCTTACTAGGACAATATTATAGGAATATTTTTGATGTATCAGAATCTAGAAATTAGATTTTAACTCTCTTGGATTAAAAAAAAAGGTTTGTACTAGTTTGGTAAGTATAGCTATGAGTTCTATAAGCAATCATATTTAAATTCAAATAAATAATTGATTAATAATGTTAAATAATTGCATGTTAGAACACTTTAATATTCTCTTTCATGTTTAGATAACCTGTCTTCTAATTGTCAGAAAAACATTATGAAATTGAAAGCAAAGGAGCATGGTGGTATGGAAAGAATACAGGATTTTGAATCAGGCTGGTTCTAGTATTTATATGACTTTGGGCAAGCATTTAATTTCTCTAGGCCTCAACTTCCTCATTTTTAAAATTGGGAAGATAGAGAAGTTAATCTTCATGGCCTCTTTCAACTCTAAGCTTTATGATTTTGTATACTGTATTTCTTGAAAAATATTCTTTTAGTTAGATTTCCATGGATTTAAGTTCATGTTTGTTCAAAATAAGAAAAATTCAAATATTGAGG
This sequence comes from Pseudocheirus occidentalis, assembly GCA_028646575.1. NCBI lineage: Eukaryota > Metazoa > Chordata > Mammalia > Diprotodontia > Pseudocheiridae > Pseudocheirus > Pseudocheirus occidentalis. The sequence continues at coordinate 122,530,632 of CM053594.1, read as the reverse complement.
TCAGAATTATATGTAGTAGTAGACTTGGCAGGAAGGAGAATACCTCAAGAATTCATTTACCATGATGCTAAAATCCTGTGAATATTACTCACTGAGAGAAATTCCCACAACTCCATTTCCTGTAAGTATGTGTATCTGGGAGGACACTGACTGCCATAAAGGAAAAAAAAACCTCTGATTGGAGAGTTTTCTAAAAGGTGAACTATTTAAAAAGCAAAGAAGATGGTACCCAGAAGTTAATGAAAGAGAGAGAAAGAGAAAAAGAGAGAGAGAGATGAGTGAAAAATAGAATATTATTTAAATAAATGTATAGACATATAAATAAATAAAATATAAAGAAAGATAGACATAATATATGTATATATACATATATATGTATATATATATATACACACAATAGATAAACAGAATATTATTTAGGAATATCTTTATTTGAAAAGTCAAAAAGGAAAAAAATAGAGGTCCTCTACTTAAAATATCCCTTAATTGTAAAAAGGAATAATCCACCCTTTTTTATACAAATGAAAGGATTTTCTTAGTGACCCTAAATCTAAGGGTCTTTGCAGTATCTTGATGACCTCATATAGCTAGCTGAGTTGAATGGCTGCAGAACCAAATGGAGAGAGAGGTGGAGTTGTAAGGATCTAGACAGGAGACATTTTCTATTTTCAGAATGAAGCATACTGCACTAAAAGCCAGTTCTATTGGCATATGTATTTGTAAAACATTGAATTTATTTGTGTGTGGAGGAGTAGGACTCTGTGAATATTTCTGTTGATTGAATTTTCCCTGTTACTCACTTTGAAATTCTTTCCTAATTAAATTCTTTGCTATTTGATTTACACTTCTTGTCTGAAGGTGACCTTGGAAGTCATGATTTTTTTTTTGTCTGTTCTAGTAATAGGGTATCCACAGAGTACAGTAAACTTTAGCAGTTCCTAGTATGTTCTGGGATGAAAGATTAATAATACTAATAAAATAATAAGCCTTTGTATAGCACTGTGTAGACTTTAAGATTTAAAAAGTGCTTTACTAACATTATCTCACTTAATCCTAGCAACATTCCTAAAGGGAGGTGCTTTTATAGTCCCCATTTTACAGATGAAGAAACTGAGACAGAGGTTAAGTGACTTGTCCAGGGTTATAGTACTAGTTAGTTTAGCTGTATTTGAACTTGCTCGTGAATCCAGGTCCAGTGGCTGTATCCATTGTGCCACCTGCTTATAAGAGATTAAGAAATATGGAGGGAATTATTTTCATCAAAATATTCCTACACTGTGATTCCAGAACTAATTGGTATAAATTTTACACAAAGAACATAGAAAATCCTCACTCATATCATGAAGAGTGAGGGCAGAAGAAGTCGGGAGAGAAGGATATAGCAGGCGGGAAAAAAAAGAAAGTCAAAGGAAAAAGAACTGGACCCATAATATTAAGTCTTGAATTCCTGAAAGCCAAATGTCCCAAGGAATATCAAGAAGACCATCCATATCTCCAAGAAGTCTTCCTAGGACCTCAAAAACACTTCTCAAACTACGGGTATTCTCCTTACTCTTGAACCTGTTTCTCCTTTTCATGTCTTTATTTCTGAAAGTGGTAGTCCCATTCAACTAGTCTACCATGTTCATAACCTTGGGCTAATTTTTGACTCTTCTTTTGTCTTCTTTTCTCATATCTAGTTGTTACTAAGCCTTTTAGCTTTCACCTTTGCAATACTTCCCAAATTCATCTCTTTTATGAAAAAACATGGAAATCTAACTAAAAGGAGTTCATTTTTGGATGTGTTAAGTTCATAAAATCTTTTGGACCTCTGATTTTAAATATCCAATAGGGAACTAATGATGTAGAACTGAAGCTCAGAAGACAGACTGCGGGCAGATGTAACCTTATCACATCTCTGTGGATTCTTTTCATAGACTCTTAACAAATAATTGACCCTTCACTCTCTCACCCCTCCAATTCATTCTTATACCACCATCAATCTAATCCATCATGATGCATAAATCTGGTTCTGTCATTCCTTAGCTAAAAATAAATCTTCAGTAGCTTCCTATTGTCTCTCAAGTAAAGTTCAAACTCCTTTACCTGGTACTTAAATAATTATTTCCCATGAATCCTGTGCTCTAGGCAACCACCAATCAATGAAGCTATTCAATGTACCCTGTGCTTTGAATGTTCTTCCTACCCCTCTCTGTAAATGTTATTGTTGTCATTCATTTGTTGAATTGCCACACCTGGTTTGAAGCCCAATTTACAAACCACTTCTTTCATAAAGCTTTCCCAATCTTCCTCTGTCTGTTACCCAGTCAGGAACCTTCCTTCTTAAAACTGATGCAGCACTTGCTTTTACACCTTTCTAATGCACATGTCATGACTTCATGTATCAGAGATACCTGCATTTGTGTCTTATTTCCCAATGTAACCTTTGAGAGTGCAGGATTTGTGATTTATCTAAACTTTATATTTGCTTCAAGTGCTAGCACCATGCTCTGCACACAGTAATGCACTTAATAAATATTTGTTGAATAAATATTGAGCAAATGAAGTCATCTAAGCTAATTTGGTTTGTTTTCTGACTGGTTTAAGTGCTTTTAATTTATTCTTTCATATATTGAAAAGGGAGAATAAATATTTTTCCATCATGGAAACTAGTATTGAGAGCCGACTTTTACTTAATCTTATATGGTTTCTGAAAGTTTATCATAGTTATCGTGCAATAAAATATTGCTTTCTTTTTCCTTAAAAGGATGGAGTTAGCATTTCCATCCTGTTTACATGCTGACATACTTATTACTTGGTGAGAGTGTATACAATGAATGATCTACCAGCTTCAAAAACCTTTTTTTTTAAGTCAGCAGAACTGATTTGGTGGTAAAAACAAAAGCAAGACATAATACATTTTATGAACATTCCAATGAAGACATTTTAAGAAGGTGAAGTGGAATAGGCAGACTATGAGAACACATTTTTGTATCTTCCTTAATAACCTGGCAGAGTGTTCTGCATGCAGAAGGCGTTTGAAAAATGTTTATTGAGGCTTAATGAATATGAGAAGAGTTGTGTGGACATTCGAGTGTTGAACCCAGTTTCGTAAGACTAGTACTTTGGATACACGGAGTTTCGAAATTTTAGTTATCTTAGCTTTTTTGGATTGCTATCCCCAGCCTTGAGCGTGTTAGTTCTGCAGAACCATTTCCAAGTCCTGGAGATATGGGAGGGACTGTTTACTTGCTTGACACACCCCATCTTTTCCCAAGGCTTATAACTGATTCATTCAATGTGGTTATCCTAGCAACTTGGAACATGAAACCTCAGTCTGAAAGTCCAATTATAAATAAATTAGCTCAGATACTTCTCAGTTCAGAACATTTTTCAGTCTCCAGGGTGGTCTATGGAAACAGGAGGGATTATGTCTCTATCGTGTCTCTTGTTCATATGATTGAATGGCAGTAAATCAGCTTCTGATGTTCTTAATTATAATTTTTCTAGGACAAATATGGTCTTCAACTTCATTGTGACATTATCATCTCTGTTATAAAGTAACTTCTCTAAGAGATTATTGCTACCTTCCTTCATTTGACACTTATTCATTCATTCAACATTTATTATATATCTCTTTAATACATGGTCCTAGAGTTGAATGGAAGTATGAGGTCTTCTTCTTACCTCAGAGAACTAGATATCATTGTGAATTTCTAGGCTATTGGGTAGGCCTATGGTTAAATCATAGAGACAGCTAGGTTAAATATTTTAACCAAGTTAGTTAAGTTAGAGGCAGTTAGGTGACTTGGTGGATAGAGCCTGGGGCCTGGATTCAGAAAGACCCAAGTTCAAATTTGGCCTTAGATACTTACTAGCTATGTAACCTTAAGTAAATCACTTCATCTCTGCCTTAATCCACTGGAGAAGAAAATGGCAAACTACTCCAGTAACTTTGAGGAGGAAAAACTCAGAAGGGGGTAATGAAGAGTCAAACATGACTGAATATCATGGTTAAATATATATTTAAGAACACAGTCCAATGCCAAATTAATCAGTCGTTTAAAAAAATTTCCCTATGTTTTGGATTATCTACCCAGTCCCGTAACTAGAGGTGACCAAAGCTTTATCCCAGGGTACCAAAATTTATAAGATATTGACACCACTTTGTTTTTATTCCCTTGGTTTGTAGAAACAACTAAGTTCAATATCTAGTGAGTAAGAATAAGAAGTTTACAGATGGCATGGTTCTTCATACTTCCATCCCAGGGGAGAGCCTGTCCTGGCCTTCCTCTGCTCTGTTCATTTCCCTGGTGGGGGACTCTATCCCATAGCTCCATTAGGGTCTACCAAGATCTCAACACATGGGCCTAGTCTGTGTCCTGTTTAATTGTTTTCTCTCACTAGATCAATGTCTTGGTGTGTCTTCCTTCACAGGTCCTTTTGTCCAGAAGTCTGAAGTCTCTCTCCAAGTTTCTCTCCTTCTTCAGCTGAACTTCTCTGAAAAAGTTGGTTTGCAAGCACCTTTCTTATTATTTTCTCAGGATGGCTGGTTATGGTTCAGTATGTACTGTATTTCTCTGTTCTCTAAGGCCCTGCCAGCTTTCAGAAAATTCTTCAGGCCTTTGGAGACGCAGGGAATCCATATAACAATATTTTGCTTAGCCCTTTGTCTTCTTTAATAAGTTTCATCTTCCAGGACAATTCTTTTCAAATACTGCTATTAAAATGGTAAGATTTTAATTTATTCCCAAATTAGTCAGTTTCAGAGTTTTGTCTGGGTTTTCAAAACAATGAAAGTCTTGTCTTACTTGGTATGATTGGCATGATGGCAACTAAATTCAAGTTCATGATTCATTTTTCTGCTATTAGAGATTGTTTTTCACAATTTTTAAAAAAATGTCTCAATCCAAAACAGTATTCACTGAGGGAAATTAATTCTTATTCCCTCTCATTCTTGAGGCCAGAATGACAGCTGTAGCTACCTCAGTGGCTTCTAATATTTTAGGAAGGTTGGTACCAACCGGCACAATTTGCCTTCTGAGCAAGGTCAACTCCTTGAAAAACAAAATATGTTTGCCAAGTTTATTAGCAAGTTTGATTAAAGTATGTATATGGAGTGTCTAACTCAAAGTTTGGGCTGAATGTGAAGGAAAATGTTGAGCTAAATTTTATTTATGGGATAATCTCTTGTGGAAATAGTGGCAGATTTATTACCACAGAGACTTAAAAACATGCTGAATCAAGTCTTAGAAAATACAGTAAATACTCTCTAGTTGTTTTTCAAGTCTGAACAGAGCCTGATAGTGACAGATAAGTATCTGATTAGCAGTTCTTTCTGTTGTTCTTGGACTCAACCTAGCTTTTCGTCTTTCTTCAATTCAATTCAGTTCAAGGAACTACTATTAAATGCTTTCTTTGTAAAACACTATGCCAGGTGTTGGAAATAATAATAGCCCATAACATTTTTTTAACCAATTCATGCCATCTACTGTCTTCTTGCCAATAGCGTTCTAGCTGGTGAGAATCTGAATTAATGATTGCCTTTTGCGGAGTTTTAAAATGATTGGTAAATTGAAACTGTGTAAGATGGTTTATGAAGATTTAAGATCGCACACTATTCCATAAACTGTCACATGCTAAGAAATAACAGTAGCTAGTTTTTTTGAAGGGCCTTGATTTTTTTTAGAAATAACTATAATTTTTTGCTTTTCAAAGTAATGTTTTAGTCATTTTGAAGTACTTTTGGTGGGAGGAATGGTGAAAGTAATAAACTATTTGCATAAAGATTGTTTAACTTTAGATTAAAATCATTCTAGGCCTTTAATAAGTTTAGTCCAGCTGCTACATACATAAGGTTTGATTTTATGCAGGGGAACACTTTGAATTAAGAAATTTTATTTGTATTTTAAATATTTACTGTTCACAGTGTATTTAAAAAATAATAATAGTCTCATCTTCAGCCTGTTCAACCTGTCTTTTTTTCTTTTTGAAGAATGAAACTGATTTCTTCTAGTCCCTAGATTATTATTGATTTGCACCAACAACTGCCTGATAACATTGTCATTATCTACAAATCCCTACAAATTCCTTTCTTGTCATCATTTACTTACTCTAATCTAGCAATACAGGAAAGAGTGTAATCCTGCCTGGTCTTGTGATTTTGTATTTCCTCACCCCCACGGAATCTGCCATTGAAGAGAGGAATGTGCCACTTCAGGATCCCCTGCCTCCTGTACAAATGTTTGCAAACTGGTTTCATGGCCACATTAACTCTCCATAGCTACCCATGTGTTTCAGGTCATTGCAAAACCAAGTGTGTGACTAGCAGTGGCAATCATAAGATTACCTACACAAGAGATATGGACTCTCTTTGGGAAGAGGCTCTTTCCCTTCAGCATCTATGCAAGTGGAATACTATTAATGTCATCTGAAATCTGTCAAAGAGATCAGAACCCCATAGGAAAAAAACTGAGGGATATATAAGGGAAAGCACATTGAACTAGGAGTCAGGAGATCTGGGATCCAGTGTTAGCGCTACAATAATTAGCCATGTTACCTGGCAGAAATCACTTCACTTCTCTTGGGCTCCATTTTCTTTTTTGTTTTTGTTTTTTATATTAACTTTTTTTTTTTTTGCTTTTTGGAGGGGGTAAGGTAGGGAAATTAGGGTTAAGTGACTTGCCCAAGGTCACGCAGCTAGTAAATGTTAAGTGTCTAAGGTGGGATTTGAACTCAGATCTTCCTGACTGCAGGGCCAGTGCTCTATTCAGGGTTCCATTTTCTTTATCTATAAAATGAAGGGGTTGGACTAGCTAAGAAGTTCTTAACCCTTTTTTGTGCTGTGAATCTCTTAGGCAGTTTTATGGAGTCCATGTACCCCCTCTTAAAAAACATTTTTAAATGTATAAAATAAAATATGTAGAATTACAAAGGAAACTAATCATATTGAACTATAGTTACCAAAATTTAAAAAAAACCCTAAGTTCATGAATGTTAGGCTAAGAATTCTTGGACTAGATACCCAAGGTCTCTGCAGCTTCAACAGTCTATGAATATAAATTCATGATAGCTTATTATGGGAGGAAAACAATGGGAAAAACCCCAATAAGATCATTGTTTGCAACAAATTCTATGTAGGAAATATTAAATTTTCATTACTGAAAAGTCTTGATAAGTGGAATTTATGGATATCATCTTTTTCTATTTTATCTTGTTTAGCATTTAATTGGATGGCAAAGTTTCTCTGAAAGCCACTGATCTGTGAATTTTTTTTCTAAAAAAATGACCTTGAGTAATTTACTGCTGAAGAGACTGTGTCAAGTGATATGAACTCTTTCGGAAAGCTATCCTGTTGTCTCCTAGCAGGATATTATTATTAGATAATCTAACTAAGGGCATGCCATATCCAAGTCAAATATTTCCCCATAGAAAATATTTTAGGGGAATAAAAATAAAATATCTGAGTTTTACATAAACATTTATTTTTGAAACCCAAGCTTCATCTCAAATAAAGGTTCCAGGAACTGTCTCTAACTCTGAGTGATGACTCTCCTGAGAGGGGCCAGTTGAAAAGAGCCGAGATTTTCTTTCATACCAGAACAGAGATCAGCTATGTGGAAGAGATGCTGCCAATGTTGGCAGGCTGAACAGGGAGGGCTGGAAAACTTCAGATGCTAATTGTACCAAACACAAAGGGTTGTTGGCATAATAAATTCTCCTGAATGAGCAACAAGTGAGCATTCCATTCTGGATATGAACTTAGTGGCCGAATGATCTCTTCCAAACTGTGAGAAAGTTATTTTTAATTCTTGCATATGTAAATTTTTTAAAAAAGCTTACATCTTGTGAAAATAATTGTCTTAAAGTTAAAGCTCATCTTTGCAGGGCCTTCTTCTATGCTGATCCAAAATTGAATAAACCAGTGGCTAACTATAAAGAGCAGTGGGCTGGGAAGCAAGAGACTTGGGTTCTAATTTAGGCTCTGCTGTTACATGGGTGTGTGGCCTTGGGCAAGTCACTTAATCTCCATGAGCCTCAGTTTCCTCATCTGTAAAACCTCTAAATTCCTATTCATTTCTAAAGTTATCTAATCTATGATTCTCATTTCTATCAGATATTTATTCATTCAACAAATATTTATTGGGCATCAACTACATACAAAATAAAGTAGCTACTGCAGGACCCTAAGGTAATACGTAGTAAATGAAGGCTTGATGTTCAAGATACAGTATTTCTAACGTCCAGAAAACTCCTTCCTATTCCTCTATTGAATGATTTATTTCAGTGTACTTTTCTCTTCTTGAAAAGAAAAACCCAAAACTAGAGAAGATACTTTAACTCTGTTGCTTGTTACATCATGTCCTACCCCAAAGAAAAACCCCGACAAAAACCTAAGCACTGTATAGACAAATGGGAGATACCAGCATTGCTCTTGAAACCAATCAGGGAATAGGGTTTTATAGTAGAATTTCCCTGTTTGCCTGACTCTGAGTTAGACAGTCTCTGACCAGTAGACCAGGCATATATACATATATTTATATACATGCGTACATATATATATGTGTGTGTGCATGTATGTATATATGCACAAATATACATTCATATATACTTACATATATATACACACACATATATGTATGTATAGTATTGCTAGCTATCAGAAAAAGGCTTTAGGGCACTGGTGACATCACTAGGCAATGAGGTTAACAACAGGGCAGAAAAAAGATCTTGGTACTGGTTGCCTTTTCCCTTTCCTCTCCCCTAGGAAAAAAAAGTGCATGATTACCCCAGGGCAAATGGACCAATGAGTGGATGCTGCTGGAGCAGTCCCAGTTCTTAGCTTTCTAAGAAGTTAACCTTAAAGGTATAAGTACAAGGCACTGGCATGACTTGACAAGTTTCCTTCCCATGACACAGGCTTCTGTCAAAAAATTTAAAAAATAATTTAAAAAGAATCATCTGGTTAAAAAAAATGATTCCTAAAAACCTTATTGCTTCAAGTAGAAGTCTTTAGCAAAGTTGAAGGAGACCTTTTTTTCTACAGAGAAAATCTTAGTGTTGACCTGTAATGGACAGAATTCTTTGGTGACTGGGAGAAGACCAAGTTCTCCCAGGGAAATGCAGGGAATTGAATTCAATGGAAAAAAAAACCCAATCTATTAAGTACCTGCTGGAGCACTATACTAGACACTAATCAGAGTAGGTACCAAGTTTAGATAAGGTCTAGTGCTTATAGTGTGAGAGAAAGCTCTAAGACAAACATGAATATCTATAATAAAAAGGATACATGACCTATACATAAAACAGATGGAAACAAAAATCTAAGGGAGCAATAGGCTTTTCAGGCAGTCAGAATGCCAGCAAACCTCCCCCCCACCCAATTTTTTTTCAGATCTCTTTGAGACTTATCAAAGCTTTAAGACAATTTGTGTGTGTGTGTGTGTGTATGTGACCACACATCATCTATCAATGGGACAAATGAAGAAATTTCATTCAATTAAATGGTTCATTATTTGTTTTCTGCTGAATTGCCTGATCTGTGATTAGAGTCTGCACTGGATAGAGGCCCCAGGGATAATATATTTGCCTCCACCCACCCAGACCTGGAGACCCTCAGAGTGGAATGATAGACACTTCCATCACACAAATAGAATAACCACAATACAACCTAAATTGAGAAGTGAATGAGAAAGTGACAAAGTGATACGTGAGGTCCCTTGGGAAGGTTATTTTAGACTGTGAGTATGGAATTTAACTCGTGCTTTAAAGGATGGGGAATTTAACATGTAAACAAGTGGGTGTGGAGAACAGTGAGAAAAAAGGCACCACTGAGGCAAGAAAGCACAGGGAAAATAATGTGTGTCCCACATGGCCATAGGCAATAGCTTCATCTCATACTATTTATTTCCATTAGCCAAAAACAATAAAAATGAGTGATTAGAAGTATAACTAAACTTTGTATGTAGGACAAAGGTGGAGGCAGGGGTGGAAGGCATTTCTCTCCCTCTCTTCCCATGTAAAATTGTGGAGAAGGAAACATTCCAATTCTCCTTGATTTTAAGACCATTCTTTGCTCCTTTTAAAGCAAATGGGGGAATTAGGGCCAATCTGAAACATATTATTTAATATGGTTCAGTTCTGTTATGGGTGCTGCATGTTCTACATAGCTATTTCCTCCAGGATCTTTTTTTTTCTTTCTTTCACAAAACACAAATAGAAATCAGATAAACGTGCATTCCATTTGGCTAAGTAAGCAGAGTTCTGAGAAGTTGGTTGGTTTGGCACTTGGCTCTTTTTGCTTCTGGGGCAAAAGGCAGAGGTATGTAAGAGAGGCATTAAGTACCCAACTAACCTTCTGCTAACCTTTTGCCATTCCTCTGATAAATCCCTAAGATAGGACCAGGCTTCAGTTCTGATTCTGTTATTAATGGACATTCATTCAACCTTTTGTCCTGAAGCCCTTGGGCTAATCACTTAACCATTCTGTGACTCAGCTTTCTCATAAAAAAGCTGGCATTTGCAGGCTCTCACCTTTGTATGAGGAAAACCTTCTCAGAGAGAAGAAAACCCCGCTCTCAGCTCCAGCCTTAGCAGCAACATAAATGGCCTCTGTAAACATAACCCTGGGAAGGTGGCAATGGACTCTAACCAAAAAAGACACAAGTATCCCTTGTTCAGATTCTTTTCCTGCTACATGTACATGGTGATCTAATGACACAAGCCCTGCTATACTGGTACATGAACAAATGACCCCTTACCCAGTTTTATTACTGTGGCGATTGTTAGAAGAAAGTCTCTCCTCTCTCAACACTTAATCTTATTCTGTTATATTCCCATACCTGTTCTATCCTGTAGGAACCTCCTGCATAACTCAAATTGGTGTGCTTTTTCTTTTAATGATGATATGGACATTCCCACACCCACACCTTTGCCTCTACTTTTTGTTCTATAGCAACCTTTCTTCTCTTTGCCTTCCCTTCCCCAAGGCCCAACTCTCTCCTGACCAACCCAACCCACAGACTCTCTTTTCTCTACTTTTTATGGAAGGCATTGTTTGTATGACTCATTTAGCACAGTCATAGACTGCTTTTGAGGTATAGAGAGAAACAGCAGGCTCTAGTAGCTAGAGATAGTCATAAAGGCAGGGCTAGACCTGGGTTCATGTCCTGCTTCTGGCACATAATGGTTTGGTAAATGAGCATGGGTATGTCACTTTACCACTTAGTACCCAAAGCAACTCTCTATGATAGTAGCTCTTAACCTGGAATCTATGGACTTAAAAAATATACACACACACACGTATATATGTACACACATACACATATGTATGTATAACACATATATGCACATGTGTTATATATATACATATATACACATATATAGATAACTACATTTCAATATAATTGATTCTCTTTGAAATTCCATGTATTTTATCTTACATACTTAAAAACATTATTCTGAGAACGGGTCCAAAGTTTTCACCAGGCTGCCAACAGCGGCCATCACACACACACACACACACACACACACACACACACACACCATTAAGAATTCTTGTTCTAGGGCTATAAATTGCAGAGCAGGTCCAGATTTGCATTGGTACAAGGTGTTTCCTCACTGGGAGGTCCCCATACTGGTTAACTGACAGATTCAGGCTAAAAAACCCAAACACATTGCTTGTTGTTTAGAGATGTATGCCACTGAGAGCTTGATTTATTTGAAAGAGGAGAAGATACTAAACATTTGGAAGAAAGACTGAAAATGGTTATCAATATAGCAATCAATTAGTACATCAATCAATTAATAGGTATTATTCAACATGTAGTATGTACCAAATAGAGACAGTTAGATGGTTCAGTAATTAGAGCACTACATCTGGAATCAGGAAGACCAGAGTTCAGATCCTCAGAGACTCACTAGTTGTGGCACCCTGGGAAAGTCACTTAACTGTTTACCTTAATCCACTGGTGAAGAACCTGCAGCCTTGAGGTCACATGGGACCTCAAGGCTATACAGGAGAAAGAAATGGCAAATCACTCCAGTACCTTTTCCAAGAAAACCCCTTGGAGAGTATTGGCATGACATAGTCCATGGGGTCACAAAGAGTAGGAAAAAACTGAATGTCTGAACAACAATGTACCAAGAACTAGGCCAGGTGTTGAAGGTATAAATACAACTTATAGAAATAAATGAAAAATGAAAAACAAAAAATTTTCTGCCATCAAAGAATTTATATTCTAATAAGTAAATGACAGCCATATCTATTGGTGTAACAGTGATCATGAAGATGATCCTGGTTCTTGGCTTTTTCTAGTGGTCTCTATGATTGAGTCACTTCTGGTGACTGGTATGCTTTGACCATTCACTAATAAGTTTGCACAGTCTGAGGCTTCTGGTTGATTCTTTGGTCCCCATATTGGGAATTTTATCCAAAAGTCCTGGAGTTGGCTTAATGGCAAAATAATTTCTGTACTCTCAATATCTCATACTCTCTTTGAAATATGTCGCTTGTGACTCAGTCCCTCCCTCAGATTTCCCATGTAGGAGATAGGGGATCTCTCTCCTTTCCTTCCTGGTGACAATAGTGACTACATACCAACAGAAGGAAGAAGGTATATACGTTGTACAAAAATATTTATAGCAGCTCTTTTTGTGGTGGCAAAGAATTGGAAATCAAGGGGATACCCATCAATTGAGGAGTGGCTAAACAAGCTATGGTATGTGAATGTAATGGAATGCTATTGTTTTATAAGAAATGAGGAGCAGACAGACTTCATAATAACCTGGAGAGACTTATATAAACTGAGGCTTAGTGAGGAGAGCAAAACCAGGAGAACATTGTACATAATTACAGACACATCATAATCTGTGATGACTAACTTCGATAGACTGGGCTCCCTTCAGCAATGCAAGGTTATACAACTCCAAATGACTCATGATGGAAAAGGCTATCCACATCCAGAGAAAGAATTATGGTGTCTGAATGCAGATGGAAGCAAACTACTTGCTCTCTCTCTTTTTTGTTGTGTTTTGTTTCTTCTTCCTCCTTATTCATCCCATTGGTTATAATTCTTCTTTACAAATTGACTAAAGCTTAATGTGAAGGTATATGTAGAACTTTCATCAGATTCCATGGGGGAGGGAAGGGAGAAGATGGGGGAGAAAATTTGGAACTCAAAAACTTAAGGAACAGAATGTGGTAAACTAATAGCAAATATCTATATTTTTAGAAAGGTTTATGCAAGATACAGAGGAAGCAGGTATTATATTGGAGAGGAAGGCATGAACAATAAGGGTGCCGTGAAAGGTGACACAAACTTTGTCTTGAAGGAAACCAGTGAATCCAAGGGGCAGAGGCAAGGAGAAAGAGCGTTTCAGGCATGACAGCCAGCATAGAGATACAGGGACAAAGCTGAAGGGGGTTGAGGGGACAGACAGTAGTCTGGGATAGCTATACCAAAGAAAGTACAGATAGGAATAATGTATAAGAAGACTGGACTCAGAATGTCTGACTCCTTTGCCTATGTTTTCATCTTTATAAAACCCTTTTAAAAAT
>CM053594.1:122509595-122514595 GCA_028646575.1 Pseudocheirus occidentalis | reverse complement strand
CTCTCTCTCTCTCTGTATTTCTATCTCTTGCAGGTCCATAAAAAAAGGAGCTGACTATGGTCAAAGTTTTAGTCCTAAACCAATTAAACAAGGTGTCTCTTCCAGTAAGGTGTCTCACAAATATGTTAAAATCCTATTATACTCTTTCAGAGATAACTTTATTCACAGATTCTGTGATATTAAATAAGGTAGAAGAAGATGTTTACTTTCCAGAAGGATTCTCTTCTGTCATGGAACATGCCCTATCTAAAGAATAAAAATAGGAGAGAGATGATCTATAGATAGTGAAATCTTCTGGATGCTAAAATTGTGTATTATAGTGGCTTATTATGCAGAACCTCCAAATACTACAGGGTTTCCTCAACAAGATTTATGACTATTCAAAAGATGTAAGCTTGCCAATCTACATAGGAATACCAAATGTATCAAAAAATGGCTATTTCCCTGACATGAAGTTTGTGGGCAGTGCATTGAATTAGTTCATACAGCTGTCTTTTATAGGTACTTCAGATGTACAATGATCTGGGCCTAGAACTGAAAAAGAGGAAGGAATTCTGGATAGTATTTGGGAAAATGCAGTACTTTTAGTGGTCCCAAGCTACTTCCTAACATAAAAGCCCATGTTTTTAGACAATATTCTTCAGGTAACGTTAATTGACTAGGAATCATAGAACACTATAATCTTTAAATATTTAAAACTGCAAGTGACCCAAAGGGCAAAGAGAGACCCATGGTGGGCCTCAGTAGGTTGTTATATATATTACCAATGATGACTTGCAGTGAAAAAGATTTGTTAAAAGTATTACACTAGAAATGTATGATTGGAAAAGGAGATGAGCTGATTATGTATTGAGAACATAGAATAAAAGCAGTTTGAATGCCATAGTGGTAACCATGGAATGTTAAATAGGCTAAGAAGAAAGTTTCCAGCATTTTGGGTGGATTCTTTATAGATTATTCATAGGAAGACATGGGTAAGAATTGCACAGCATGAGAAATCATGAATAGTTCACAATCTGCACCACTGGAATGAAAACCTACATCACAGTTATACTGAAATATTAAAGCTAACTTCTTATGGTCTATGTCTTGGTTTTCCCAACTAGAGTGTAAATTCCATCAGGGCATAGCAGCTATCAGAGTGCCTTACACTGAGGAGGCAATCAATAGTTGTTTGATACAGATTCTGCTCATTGCATCTGTATTTATTTTTGTGTTTATCTCTAGCTCTATCATCTCTATCACTACACACATATCTATAACCATACCCACATTGATATCAGTCATGATATCCACATCTCTCTATATCTTTCTCTTTTCCTCTCTCCCTCCATCCATCTATCCATACATACATGATCTATCTCAGTATCTATCTACCTATCTATCTATTTCCTTCCTCTTTCCTGAGCCCCCCACTCCCAGCACTTGCAGGTCCCATAAAAGAAAGGTGCCATGTAAGGGCAAAATTTTAATCCTAAACCAATTAAAATTCTCATTAAAGATTTTCTCCGGAAAAGAGTAGTTCTCAGGTCAATCTCCTGAATGTGCTATTTTCTCCAAACTCTTTTTGCTGGAATTTGCCTTGTTAGAATTAATTAGAATTCTTTCTTCTTCCTTCTTAGCTTATTCTAGACAACCAGGACAAGAAAGGAAATTTAACCTCTTGATTAAAGGCTTTTATAGGTTAAAACAAACTAAACAAAACCCCCAAAATGCTACCCACGTAGAAAAAAAAGAATGAAATAAATTTCTATACAGAAATATATGAATCTCTAAGAGCTCATTACAGATATTTAATATAAAGTACAATTTGATCACTAATAAATGGCACCCAACTATATATATTTTTTTTTGCTTTTTTTTTTGGAGGGCAGTTGGGGGTTAAATGACTTGCCCAAGGTCACACGGCTAATTTTTGTGTTAAGTGTCTGAGGTCGGATTTGAACTCAGGTCCTCCTGACTCCAGGGCCGGTGCTCTATTCACTGTGCCACCTAGCTGCCCCTCAACTATATTTTTAAAGAAAAAAAATTAACTAAATGACTTTCTTTCAATCAATCAATAAATCAATAAATATTTCTTAAGTACCTACAAAGTATCAGGCACTGTGCTATGAAAATTAAATTATCCCTATCCGCAAGGAGCTTTTTTTCTCTCAAGGAATACAGTACATTTCACATACAAAATATCTCAAAAGACTTAGTTCAGTTTTTATGTTTCTAGCTTAAAACTGAATCTAAATTCACATCTTTTGCATACAAAATAGATACAAAGTAAACACAAAGTAATTTCAGTGGGGATAAAGGCACAGGCATTTGGGGAGATCAGGGAAGACTTCATGTAGATGGTGATGTTTGAGTTGAGCTTTAAGGGAAATTAGGGATTTTAAGAGGTAAAGATTTAGAAAGAATGCATTCCAGGCTTGGGAACAACTCTCTGCAAAGGCAAAGAGATGGAACATGGAATGTCAGGTAGGAGAAACCATAAGTAGTCCAGTTTGTCAAGACTGTGGAATGTGTGAAGAGAAATAATATTTAATAAACTTATAAAGGTTGGAATCAGTCTGTGAAGAACTACAAATGCCAAATAGAGTAGTTTATATTTTGTCCTGCAGGTAATAGGGAGCCACTAGAATCCATGGAGTAGTGGAGTGACATGGCTCGACCTATGCATATGGAACACCGTTTTGTCAGCTTTGAAGAGAATAGATTGGAAAGAGGAGACACTTGAGGCAAGGCAGTCAATTAGGAAACTATTGCAATACATATGGAAAAAGTGATGAGGTTGGCTCATTTCTGGCTGCACTATTTTGGGACAGCTCTGACTTTTCTACCATGCACCAGGAAGTTCATTATTGAGAAAACTTCATCATCTTTCAAAATCTCTTTGGCCTTGGTACTTCACCTCATCACCATCCTCTGTCCCTCTGATTGGAGGGTGGAATATAGAATCATGAAGTTAAAAACCTCCATGTAAGGACAGAGTCTGGGCATTGTCCCCTACTCCGCCTTTAGCTCTGTGTGTGTGTGTGTGTGTGTGTGTGTGTTGTCTTCCCCTTTTAGATTAAAAATTTCTTCAGGGCAGGGAATGTCTTTCTCTTTTATATTTGTATCCCCAGCACTTGCTGTGCCTGTCACATAGTAGGCACTTAAAATGCTTTTTGATTGATTAATTAAATGAGAGGAAGCACCTGATCTTGGGTTGTGGCTGTGTGATTGGAGAAAGGGTAAACATGTGATAGATGATGTGGAGGTAAAATTGACAAGGCTTGCCAGCTGATTGGCTGCTTAGTATGGAGAGTGGAGAGTGGAGAGTTGAGGATGACTCTAAGATTGTGAACCTAGGTGACTAGAAGAATGATGGCTTCCTGGCCAGAAGCAAGGAGATTTAAGAGAGGGATGGTTTGGAGAGGAAGATAATGAATACTATTTTGTATGTGTTGAGTTCTGGCTGCCCATTGAACCTCCTTTTGGAAATGCAATCAGGAGTTGGTGATATGAGCCTATAAGTTAGGAGAAAGATCTTTGAGTCATTTCTGTAGAGATGATAATTAAACCCATGAGAGATGAAAAGGTCACCAAGAGAGAATTTAGAGAACAGAAGGGAGTCCAAGACAGAGTCATGAGGATGTACCCATAGATAGAGAATAAGATATGGATGATGAGCTAGCAAAAGAGATTTAGAAGTAGTGGTTAAAAGTGTAGGAGGAGAACCACGTAAGAGCAGTGTTACAAAAATGCAGAGAAGAGAGGGCATCAAGAGGGAAAGGGTGGTCAATCATGTCAAATGTAGCAGAGAACTCAAGAAGAATGAGGGCTGAGAAAAGATCCCAGGAACCATTACTCTAATGGTCACTAAAATTGGCATTATAAAGAGTTAATTTGGTATTTTCTTCTATGATAATAGGCAATTTCTAGTCAGTGGATTAGCTTCACTGTGCAATTATCTCAGTTGACTAGTCTGGGGTGGTAGAAAACGAAAAGGGGAAAGAAGGGAAGGTAAGCATTATTCTTCCATCTCCCATTGCTTTCTCTTATCCAGCCCCATAGTGTTATTTTCCTAACTTCTTTGATAAAATACTTGATCACTTGAGTCTGGTGTTTCTTCTAAGTAGCAGTCCTTTGTGAATGCATAGGTCCACTATTTGTCTGTCACTTACCTTTTCCCTATTGGGTCAAAGCGAATGAAATACAACAACTAGAAAACATGTGTATACCTAGAAATCAAACTTTAAAAATATTTGCCCCTATTTCCATCAGGGGCAGCAAATTTGGAGGAATACTAGGAGATTGTGCTATTTCGCATTGGACTAAACCCTCATAGGAAGCAGTGGATGATAGCAATAGAAAGAGAAAAAGATGGGTCAATCCAATATGAGAGAATTACCTCTGATAGAACTGTATCTTGTTATCAAGAAAGGAAAAAGTGACATTTAATAAACTCTATACCTGTATCTTCAACCATCTCTTACTGAGATGACCATATCCTAAATATATTAATATGGTATTAGAATCTTACAGTTAGGGAGTTCTTGCCTTGGGCTCTGTGGTTGTTTGGTTTTTTTTTTTTTTTTTGCTTTTTTTTGGAGGGGAGAAGGCAGGGCAATTGGGGTTAAGCGACTTGCCCAAGGTCACACGGTTATGTAAAGTGTTAAGTGTCTGAGGGGGTGGATTTAAACTCAGGTCCTCCTGACTCCAGGGCCAGTGCTTTATTCACTGTGCCACCTAGTCACCCCCTTGGATTTGTTTTTAAAAATATTTTGATACCTGTGTTTCAAGATAATTGTTTTCTTTTGCAATCCTTTTTTATGCTTGGTTAGAATCCCTGGTCAAAAACTTGCCAGGGGAGTACCAGGAAATTGAGCTCTACTAAGTTAAGGCACTACTGAGAAAGAGAGAAGTGGGGGAGGGTGGGAGAGGCAGAGAAAGAGACAGAGAGAGAGAGAGAGAGAGAGAGAGAGAGAGAGAGAGAGAGAGAGAGAGAGAGAGAGAGAGAGAGAGAG
>CM053594.1:122496539-122509495 GCA_028646575.1 Pseudocheirus occidentalis | reverse complement strand
ATAAACTTCTAGCTCAGTACAAACAGATAAATCATTTTTTTAAAACTACCTAGGTGATGAAAGTTGCATTCTTAAGAATAGTGTTAATATACTTTCACACCAGTGAATCTATGTGGGCACTCCCTCCAGGAATGTGCATCACAACCCAAACATGTCTTCTCGTCCTGTGCAGCTTTTGTCCCTGTACTCTCATAAGTCTTCTACAGGGGATCCACTCGACGTGTTGGACACCTTTTTCTAGATCTCTTGATGGTGCATGGAGACCAATGAAGCAGTAAGGTCATTGATAACCTTCTTTTCTGATCATGCATCTCCAGAGGTGTATTTGTAAATGTTCCACAACCCTAGCTCCTCAGAATAAAAAAAAAGTATGCATGACACACATTAAGTTGAATCTGCATTAACATTTTCCCATCACTTTCTTAAATCTAGACAATCGACAAATAAATAAATAAAATCCCGATTTGTAGCATTTGCTCTTAGATCAGCTCTTGTGAGCCAGTTTGAGCTGCCTCTAGCACACCACTTTCAGCATCTTTTATGCTGTGAAAAATCAATTATTAGAAGGCGAATATTTCTTGTTTAATATGATAAATATGATATATTTTGCCTAACTTATGAAAAAGAATTTGAAAATACTCTTGTGCTTTTCTTATAGATAAAATGAAGAAAGGTATTGTGGCATTTTGAAAAGAATGCTGGATGAATCCCTGTTTCTGACATTTACTAACTGCGTGACCATGGGCAGGTCACTGAAACTCTCTGAATCTCAGCTTCCTTATCTGTAAAATGTCAGTAATAAAAGATGTAATACTCAATAGATATATGTATGAGTTTAGGCACAAATACAATTTGGACAGACATTGCAAATGGACAATGAGTTGGACCCCAAATTGAAAAGGATGAGGAAAATGAGCTACATTGTCTTTGGGAAATTACAAAGTTATTTTAATGATTCCAAACTTTCTCCTGAAACAAAGGTCTGTCTTTTAATTCCATTTCCTCCTCATGGATTTGATATAAGGTTGCAATTCCTGGAATAATACAGTCTCCAAAGATTTGTATTTGAGGATCACCTAGAAGCATATGGAGACTATAAAGAGGTCAACATGAACTGCAAAGCATTATAACAAACCATTATGAAGGAGAAACTGTGTAAAAAATAGAACAAAAATGTGTATGAGTGCTATAGAAGACAGGCTACTCATAGGGTAAGAAAGAGCGATAACCAATGTTAAGCCTTCAGGCTGCATTAGTATTCTTATACTTTAAGAGAAAGTGGCGAAGGCCCCCAGGACATTGTTTGGACCACCTATGATCAACTTATGGAAAGAGCTAAACAAGAGTCATAGAGGATCAGTAGAAATGAATGGTTGCTATCTTCATCTTCACTGGGAATAATCACAACACTGACATCATAAACTTCGCTGTTAAAACTCTGAGTACCTATATCTCAGATTTGGCGGGGTTTTATGTTCATTTTGGTGAGACTCAAATGAATTAATGTATATAAGGACCTTTGAAAACTTCAAAATGTCATAAAAATGCCAATTATTATTATGAAGAGATTGTAGGCTGAATGATAATACAGTTAGTTATATTCAAACAAAAATGGTTGAATTGAAAAAAATTGAATTGAATTTAATAAAATGATATTCATTAGAGATAAATGCAAAATTTCACACTCAAGTACAAAAAAATCAACTTCACAAATACAGTGTGACAGAGGCATGGTGAAGCAGGAGTTTGAAAATGGTCTAAGCATTTGGGGTAATATGAGTCAGCAGTGTGACATGAAATGAAGGCAGCCAAAAAATTAATGAGACCTTGAGCTGCATTAAATGAGATATAGTTTCCAGTCATAGAGTGACTTTCTTACAGTAAAGTCACAGTAAGAAGGTCAGTATATTCTGGCTTCATTGTAGAGTATTTTATTAGGTTCTGGGAACTACAGTTATAAGGACCTTAATAAGTTGTAAAATGTCCAAAGAATGGTATCCAGGATGGTAAAAAGCTTTGGGTCCTTGTGTGACTCAGTTGAAGGAATTGGGGATGTGTAGCCTGGAGAACAGACAGCTCAGGGAGGACATGATAGCTGTATCAACTACTTGTAGGGGGAAAAGGGATTAGGTGTTTTTTTCTTAAAACTTGAAGAGCAGAGACTGAAGTAATAGGTGAAGTTACAAAGAAACAAATTTAGTCTTGATGTTAAAGGAAACTTACGTCCCATACTTCTGGGCCTCTGGGACAGCATGAATATACCCAGCAATATAAATGTGGACATAGTTGATATGGAGTCAATATAGGGACCAGAAGAGATTGAGAGGACATCTTGGCCTTCCTAAATGTCTTTCATATGCTTCCAACATGTCTTGCATATTGAGCATAGCTAACCATCCTTGCTAACACTGGCCTTCAATATAACAGTACCAAATCTATTTCATCATCTTTTGAGAACCTCACCAGTTTTGTTGCGTCAGGAGGTTGTTATCTATGTTTCTGTTGAGGCTGGAACTTCATATGACCTAAGATTATTTATATTACAATAATGTCCTTTCCTAAATATTAACTCTAGTTCCCAAATCCTAGGCCCATCAAGTCTGAGAAATGGAAGACTCTAAAAGAACAGTCACAGAACAAAAGCAAACCTAAAGGTAGACATAAGGCGATTCTGAGTCTATGATTATTTTCCTTCGTGGAAGTTTTGTAGTTAAGTGGGATGTAACAGTTAACAGGGATGTTCACAGCAGAAGATCAATAAATGAAATTCCAATCTGCCAGAAGAAGCACAACCAATTAATCACTCATTGAACAGCTGGAACATACTATGGTCATCTGCGTTTGCCCAACACATTCTACAAGTGTCTCTAGAGGACATTTTTCATTTTCTAGAAATTAAGTTATGAAGGTAATAGTAAGTACATCACCCAAATCTGGAAACTCTTCAGTTCCTCATGTATCTGGTGCTTCCAATTTGAAACAAAGATGGATAAATGGCTTGGCTTGTTTTTTTCTAATCCGTTTCTAGAATAAAATGGTATCTAGGCAAAGCTATAATGTAGGCAAATATATTCAGTTTTTTGTGGCTCAAGATGGCTAACAGGATAAATGAATATATACTAATTGGACAAAGCTAGAAAGACATTCCAAGATGACATGTAAATATTAACTGTTACTTCCTGGATTCAGTGCTCATTATATTGATTCTAAAGGTGAGAATAAATAAACGAATGAATGAATGAATAAACAAACAAATAAACCAACAAAAAACAAAACTCTAGGTGGCTAGAGGGGCGGCTAGGTGGCACAGTGAATAGAGCACCACCCCTGGAGTTAGGAGGACCTGAGTTCAAATTCAGCCTCAGACACTTAACACTTTACCAGCTATGTGACCTTGGAAAAGTCACTTAACCCCCAATTGCCCAGCCTTCCCTCCTCCAAAAAGACCAATTAAAAAAAAACCTAAAGGTGGGAATTTCAGATAGGAACAAGGAAGAAGAAGTGATATTTTTCTGAGAAATAATTTTGAGCAGTAATGTTTTTGAACCTCTCAAATTATATCCCATGTTATCACCCAGTCAAAGAAGAGTTGGAGTTAAAATATCATATGATCTTTGGCAAATTTCTGACAAAGTAGTCACTTCCTAGTCAGTACCTGTGGATAGATGAGTAGTATAGAATTTCTTTCACATATTGATAATGCTAAAATCATTGGAAGTGTTTAAACAGAAGGTGGATGATCTGTGTGGGAAAAAGGACAGAATACTAAACTAGATCCTTTCTAAAGTCTCTTCCAACTCTAAAATTGGAAAATTTTATAAATGTCAGCACTATTCCTTTGCTAATTTTGTGAATATTAATTTGCTTCCTGAGCAGTGCCTTATGAGATAGATAAGTATGAAAGAATGTCAGGATTGCTTATTTTAGTATGCATTTCCTAAGAAAAGGCCAGCTAACTAGTTGGGGGAAAATATATGGTACTGATATTATTTAGTTTTTATTTGAAAACAAATATTTATTTATCTTAAATATTTAAAATTTAAAATTTGTTTAAATTTATTTATTTAAAATTTATTTACATTTAAATAGTTAAATAGTTAAAAATAAATAAATTTTTAATTATTCTCTTCTACGTAAACACACACACAGGCACATAGATTTGTAGCTGGAAGGGACTCTAAAAGTCATGTTGTCTCCCCAGACAGAATGCAAGCTCTTTGAGTACAGGAACCATTCAATTTTCATCTTGGTATCCTGTTAAGGAATGTTAATCCCTAGTGCCTAGGACAGTAGCTTCCAAATAGTAGGGGTTCAATAAATGTCTATTGATCAATTCCAAGGCCTAGCACACTAACTGGCTGCAGAACTATAGACTTGACTTTGTTTTCTTTGTAATTTAAATGTTCTGTTACAGGGCTTGGCAAAAGACTAAACCAAAAGATGTTGTTATCTATTCTTTAATTTTTCTTAATTCCGATTTTAATAAATACCAAGTAAAATGAGCATTTACACATACAAAGTAGGACAGAAAAAGAGGATTGTACATGAAACCACAAATCTCTATTATGCTTAGCTTGCTTTTTTCTCTTTTAACTATGTAATATTTAAGTGTATAATAAGTTCAACATGTAATTTTCAGAGATGTCCTGCTTGTCTGTAGTTCTGTCTGGACTTCCTTCTCTTCGGTGAATTTAAAAAAAGTGCTTCAGTAACTCTCTTGGACAAGGAATAGATAAATCTGGATTCTGGTCATGACTCTGTCACTAACTAGCCATGTAAACCTTTGTAACTTAGTTCAACTGTCTGAGCTCAGTTTTTTTTTTCATTCTTAAACAAGGAGATTGTTTATGCTCATGTTCTCTGAGGTCTTTTTCAGTTATGTAGGTCTGTGTCTAAAATTCTAATAACCTGGACTTTTTTTTCTATAGTTACTATTACTTCCCCCAAAAATTTATTCTTTGTGCCTCTTTCCAGCAGTCCAAGCAAACTTTATGCCCCATGTTCCATTCTTTATTCACGCATACCATTGCTGGGGGAATGACCAACTTTGGAGAAAGACTTCGGCTAAAGACACATGGTATTAAAACAGTGGCGCCAGGGATAAGAATGCATTTTGTACTTGCCCAAATTAGCGTGAAAGGCATGAAGGCAGATGTTTTATTTTCTAGAGAAAATGATGATGATGGTTTATTTGGAAGCTCTCACACATAATACAACAGAATGCAAAATTACAATGCTGATGACCAGGGTGAGTGGCTACTTCTGAATACAGATTGATTGCTGGCCTCCCTCTAGTGGTGACAGAGGTATATTTAAAACATTGTACATAGAACTCTTAACAGATGGTGCTATTTTTTTTTCTTTTTTTTTTTTCTGGTTTCCTTGTGGAGTTGTAACAAAAATCCCAATGACTGAAAATCACATTGACAATACAAGTAACTTAGAGGTCATCTAGCCCAATTCCCTTGTTCTGAAGATGAGACAAGTAATACTCAGGGAGATTTCCCAAGGAAGATAGATAGCTGGTCTGCTAGTGACAGAACCAAGTCTGGAACTAGGTCTTCTTCTACAAAGTAAACTTCTTACACACATTTCCACTGCATTATATTAACACTTTCCAAAAGGGTTGCAAAATAACCTAACAAAGTTAGAGGTGCAGCAATATATGTTCAATTAATGTGCAAAAGGGGAAAATTCTTTGTTCCCACAAATATCTACTTTTGTTTTTAGTTAAATGTAATACATTTTGTTATCTTAAAATCTATAAGAATTTTCTTTTAACAAGTATGTTTCCTTCTTTCATTCATCAAACATTAATTTAGAGTAGGGGTTAATTAACTTTTTAGTGTCACAGGCCCATTTGGTAGTCTGCTAAAGCTTTCATATCACTTTTCAGAATAAAGTTTTAAAGCATATAAAATAAAATACATAGGATTACAAAGGAAATGAATTGTGTTAAAATAAAGTTTAAAATATTAAAAAATAAATTCATGGACCTGGTATTAAGAATCCCTGATATAGTGCCTTCTATGTTCTGAGATTCAAAGATTAAATAAGAAATAACCCTTGGCCAACAGGAGCTTAAAGAAAAAGTCAGACAGAGTTCAAATGGATGGAATAAGGTATGGAAAGTAAATGAGAGAGATCCAAAATGTTCTGAGAGTCATTAAGAGAGATGTCACTTCCTTTTAGGGGTATCAGGAAAGATTTCACGGAGAACAGTGGCCCTTGAGTTTTTCTTAAAGGAAGGGAAGACTTTTAAAAGACTGAGATGGAGTCAGGAGCAGGATGCCATTTCAGTCATAGAGAATGGTATGGACAAAAAGTATCAGGTGGGGAAAATAATATAAGATCTGGGAACAGGCAGTTCTGTTTGGTTGGCATGTAGAAGACACGAATAGGAGAAATATGAGATAAGACTGGAAAGGAAGATATGAGATAAATTTTTGAAGGCTTTGAATCCCAAGGAATGGAGATTATACATTATTCAGTAAGCAAGAGGAAGCCTATTGGATGAAATTTTTTACATTTTTATCTCAATGGATTATAGTTCAAATTGGGTCAAGATCACAAGTTCAGTTCCCATAAAATTGTATCAGCCCAGCACAGAAAAACATTTTGCTCATGTCACATGTTAGTCTTATTAATAAAAGTAGTAGCATATTAATGTAACAATTTATAATTATAAAGTTTATGTACATTGTCTAAGTTGGTCACTGTAGCATTCCAGGGAAGTAAGTAATGAATGTATTACTATTATTACCCCCATTTTACAGATGAAAAACTCTAAGAGAATTTAGAGACCTTAACTAGAAGAATCAGGATTCCAACCTAGGATTTTTGACTCAAAATCCAGTTCTATTTCTGCCTTCTTGCAAATGAATTTTACTGACCATAGAAGAGACCAGAAAAGAGGATAAATAGGTCTATATATCACTATTTTAAAAACTCCAAGTATGTCCTAATAACAGTGTCATTTGCACATATGGAGGGCAGGATATTGGTATTTTTAATACAAATTTAAAGGAATCAGAATCATGCACATTATACAGTGGCATTATAAGTGATTCTCATATGACAATGGTTAGTTATAAGGAAATCTTGAGCTTTCAAATGCAACATTTAATGAATATCTACTATATACAGACAAATGTGGTACAAGACATAATGGTGAGTAAAACAACTTCTGTCTTCAAGAAGTTTATAATCCATAGCTAAGTGTTACACAGATTATAGAAAAAGCCAAGATGAAACTATAGGTTGCTCTAGGGGTGGGTTGGGAAATAGTATGTGAGCATAGGGAGGATAAGATTTTTAAAAATTAATGATCCGATAAAAAACAATATTAATTATCAATCCAAATCACCTTCCCTTTCTTAGTATCTATTTACATTTCATTAATTTCAATATAGAAAGTATCATAACAAATTTTCAATTAGTCCCTACCCCTTAGTCCTCATCAGTATTCTTTATTTGTCCACTCATTTTCATTCATTTTCCCACAAATGATTGTATTTAGTGTGTACTCCACTGTGCTCCCTGAGGGACTTGGACAGTTTTCTTCACCACTGCCACTGGTCAACACTCCCTCCATCTCCAGTACTCTTCCCATTTCTTAGGGGTCCAGTGAATAGCACCCCAGTTCTATTTAGCCACTTAACACTGATTGGGATATTTACAAAGGGATATTTACTTCAAAGCTATAGCAAGAACAAAAATACATTCTCAAATAAGAGTAGACACATTTTTTCCCCTCCCCTCTCCCTCTTATCATGGTATCTTGGGAATATATTTTCCTCTTGGTCTTTGGGGCAGTAAGCTCATAACTTGGCTCATTTCCTACCTAGCATTGGTCCCATCAAGATCACGGCCAGATGTGGTACAGTTGCAAGGTGAGACAGCATCTCACTCCTGACCTGCACTCCTTGAAGTGACTGCCAACTGTTGTCCCTTGTTTCTAGGTGCATTAATGCTGCGCTGGTTGTGAAATCTGGCTTGAATTCTGACTCCTGTACGCCTGTGGCTAACTTTTCTGACTCTGTGAAATGCTTGACATGTTCTGTTACCAGAAACCATGAGCTAAGTAATCACCAAATGAAATGAGGTGTGGAAACTAAGAAGTGGAAACTAAGACCTTTTGTAGCCAAAGAGTCTCTGCTTCAACACATGGTTAGCTAACTATAATCCATTACAAAAGGTTTCCATAAGCTTCATAGGCTATCTCCCCAAAATAGTGTCCTTACACATGATTATGACTCTCCTGGAAGCAACTTCTTTTTTTTTTCTTTTTGGAGGGCAATTGGGGTTAAGTGACTTACCCAAGGTCACACAGCTAATTTTTTGTGTTAAGTGTCTAAGGTCAGATTTGAACTCAGGTCCTCCTGACTCCAGGGCCGGTGCTCTATTCACTGCACCACCTAGCCACCCCCACTAGAAGCAACTTCTTAGCATCTTCCTCTTTGAGAGATGCTATCTTCTTGCTAGCACCCTCTGTGGGAAGATGCCATCCATCAGACCCTCCAATACATACAAAATGTGACTAAGGAACACACCAATAGGGGCACTCAAGGAATGTATGTAGTCAGAGGATAATGGTATAGATTACCCATCTCTAATGGTAAGACTGTTGGTGTTCTCTGTTGACGTCTGAGGCAGGGTAGCATCATGGATAGCAAGCTGGATGTGGAGGCAGGAAAAATAAGGTTCAAATCCTACCTCAGATACTATTTATGTGATGGCACCTGCATAATGGGGTCGTGGTGAGGATCAAATGAGATAATATGTAAATTGCTCAGTTATTTAAAGTGCTATATGAACATTGATAATTATTATTCAATTGCGCTGAACATGCTGGATTTTTACTCTTTGCAAGGCAATGGACCTTTGTTCTCTATTGGGATTCGTGTCTTCTTTTCAGGATATCTTTGTTGATCTTTAGCTGTGGTGTTTGCTAAGCTGATCTCTGCTGCCATATGTTGGTCTTTTGTACACCTGGACCATCTGCTGTTCCTTGTTATCATTAACTTCGGTGCAATGGCTAGTAGGCTTCTCTCCTTCCAGGAAGTGCTAAAGACTTTTTTATTCTAGAAGACCTAAGGCCACAACAGCAGCACCCAATCAGGCAACCAGTAAAATATTTTAAAGGCTGTCATGTGGCAGAAGGATTATATTAATGCTGTGTGACTCTGGAGGGAGAATTAGATTCATTGGGTGGAAGGTAGAGAAAGTCAATTAACTATCTATCTATCTATCTATCTATCTATCTATCTATCTATCTATCTATCTATCTATGTATATATATGCCTATTTTTTCATCTCTTCAAAAATGGTCTTTGAACTTATCAAGGGTATCCTTAATAAAAATATGAGAAAAGAAGAGATTTTGACAAGTGATTTTCCAAAGGAGATCACACATTCACACAACTGACTTAGTGGTGTATGGAATATAAAATACAGTTGTATTTATTTTTTTTGTTGATGACAAAAAAGTATTTCCCTCAGCAGAGTTAAGTTTTACCTTACAGATTTTCCTTTTACAAGGTTTTTCTTCTTCCTATGTTAAAACAACACAAGTTTGTTCATTTATTAATAGATCAAATGCCAGAGATGACTTTGTTCAACAATCAAGCAAGGTTCATTGGAGAGAGACTTTACTCACCGTGTGTATTCATCAGGATTATGGGAAATGTCTTACCCAAGATCCACATGAAAGGGGGCTTTCCTATACAGGGTGAGGTTCTTCAGATGTCAATGGAGTTTGCAGATGTTTTTATTTAGAATATATCTCTGAAACATTTCAGGGTGTCCTCCTTGATATCTGTGGCCACTCAAAAGAGATTGTCTTAGATATTTGTACAAGGAGAAAGTAAGTGGATAAAGAAAGCATATCACCCACTTCTCTCTACCACAAGACTCCACCTTTTTAAATATTTTAAAATATTCTTTTAACAGTGCCACGTCGTGGCACTTAGAATACCATGACCTCAGAAGAATCATGGTTGCATTTACTTAGAGGGCAATGGAAGGATGGGCGTCAGTAAGCTTCAGCATCATAAAAATCATAGATTTAGAACTTAAAGGGACCTTAGAGGTCAAGTCCAAGTCCTTTATTTTTTTTGGAGGGAGGAAGATGAGGAAATTGGGGTTAAATGACTTGCCCAAGGTAACACAACTAGTCAAGTGTTAAATGTCTGAGGCCCGATTTGAACTCAGGTCCTTCTGACTCCAGTGCATCACCTCACTGCCTCCAAGTCCATCATTTTACAGACAAAAAAAGCTGAGGTCAAGAGAGGTTAAGTTGTTTGCCCCTAGGATCACACGGCTAGTAAATGTCTGAAGTAGAATTTAAGTTCAGGACTCTCTGGCTCCAGATTCAGGGCTCTAGCCACCACACCATGCTAACTACACACTAACTCATTCTCTAGACCTGTTCCTAATTTTCTGGACTCCAGATCCATACCTTTTCTATTGCTGGATCATTCTGGACTGTTCCTCAACATCTGGACCTCCTGGAAAGGCCTGCCGCCTCTATGTTCACTATTAAGAATGTTCCTCTTAAAGGTCTGGACTGTTTTTCCCTCTCATGAGCTCTTCCATGAACTTCTATTTAGTGGAAGGACTTGTGCCAGCCATACTTCATATTCCATCCAATTCTGTTTCTGACTTTCTGGATATTCCCTTCCCCAGCTTTTCTAATCCTTTTTTTGTACAGTTATCCTTTCCACATTGTGGGGTTTAGGGGTGCTCTGCACCTGCAATCTGGAAAAACTATAAAAATTGTTGACCCTCCCTTTGTACCAGAGAAGTCTGATTTTTTTTTCTTTTTCCTTTGTGGGTTTTTTACAGTATGTTATTGTAAAATTTGGGTTAAGTATTTGGTCATAGGTTCTTGTCATCTCCTGGTCTTTGCAAGTAATCTGCAGCTTTCACAAAACTTCCCTAAAATCCCTATTTAATTTCTTATGCCCACCCACAATACATTGAAACCACAATGGGAAAAGTCCCCATGTGGAAGGGATAACGGTCTTGTCTTCCTCTGCTAGATTGCAAGCTCTCTGAGGGCAGGGACTATCTTTCTTTGTGCTTTGATGTGTATTCTCAGCACTTAAAGTGCTTCATAAAGTATAAAATAGAGTGAGTGCTTGTTAAATGCCTGGCATTTATGGTTTCCTCCCTCCTGGCATGGAGGCAGGAGCTCTAGAAATCAGTTCCCTATCCCAGGGACCTCATGCGGCTTTGTTTTTTAACATGTAGTGCTGGCTTTGAGTCACATCTTCATATTCCTTTATAAGAAAGGCTGGACTTGAATTTCCAGTTCCCCTGAAATGAAAAGAAGCAGCTGAGTCTCCCAGATGAGTCAACCCAGTAACTGGGAGGTGGCTATTACTGCCCCAAGACATGAGGAAACTTATATATCAAAGGCTTTTGTGGGACATAGAACTCCAGGACTAGAAAGAACTTTAGAGGTCCTTATGTTTAGTCCTGTACCCCTACCAACCCCAACATGTTTTCCTATTTGCTTTGAAGAGGTTTCGCTAAGTCTGCAGCTAAAGGAGAGGCTGATTAGACTGTGAATTTGCTTAAATGTGCTCTGGAACTTGAGCTGTGGCTCCCTCTGCTGTTTGCATGGATCATGCCTAACTTCTGTATTGGTATGGAAATTTAAGACCCAGATGATTAAAAAAAATTTTTTTTCCCCAGTTCTTCACTTTTTAACCCTTTTAACCTGATATCCTTACTATGCATTAAAAATATCAGAAAGCTAAATACAGTGTATGGGATAGATAGGCCCTGTTGCTGTTCATATAGAGTAAAAAATAACCCCCATAGAGTTGCAATTTTATTTCTAGCCAGCATATCAATGTCTGATAATTTATAAAGGATTTCATTGCAAATATGCAAAATATTAAATGTTTTGCAATTCTTAAAGTGCTACATAATAATAAAAATGCTCTAAAATAATAAAACAACAACAATAACAAATGTGATCCACCAATTTTCAAGTAATTCTAACTTTCTTTTTTTTTCTTTTTGGAGGACAATTGGGGTTAAGTGACTTGCCCAAGGTCACACGGCTAGTTTTTGTGTTAAGTGTCTGAGGCCGAATTTGAACTCAGATCTTCCTCACTCCAGGGCTAGTGCTCTATTCACTGTGCCACCTAGCTGCCCCTAGTTCTAACTTTCTACATACATATGTGGATAAGTAAAAATTTGTTGTTCATGTTGGCCTGAACTTGTGATTTCATTTTTAATTTGTATTATCCACAAACATTTTCTTTGTCACTTCTTTAAGTTTAGACAATAAAGAAATAAAATAACTTTGAAAAGGCACCATTGAAGATGGCGGCGTAGAAGCAGCAAGGTCCCGCAGCTTCCACACCGCCACCCTAAACACCCATAAAATACGAGCCCAGACAAATTCTAGGAAAGTCTAGGACTCTCAGACTCACAAAAATACAGAGAACACAGCTCTCGCTGAAGGCAGCTCGGCAGCAGGGGCTCAGCACGGCTGCCTGAGCGGAGGCTGGAATAGCCGGAAGCCAAGACCGGGGCCAGGCCCAGACGGTGGGA
Organism: Pseudocheirus occidentalis; assembly: GCA_028646575.1. Lineage (NCBI taxonomy): Eukaryota > Metazoa > Chordata > Mammalia > Diprotodontia > Pseudocheiridae > Pseudocheirus > Pseudocheirus occidentalis. Next base: position 122,496,925 of record CM053594.1, on the reverse strand, counting down.
AGGAGCTGAGCCAAGCCCCGCAGCCAACCTGCAGAGGTTCTACAGCCTCCAGCACCTCCACATCTGCCATGGCGCAGAGAGGCGCAAGTCGCAGGTCAGGTCGCAGGGCAGAGGAGCAGAGAACGGCCAGCCCAAAACTGTGAGGCCAGGCAAGGCCCCAGGGCGGCCACAAGGAGCAGTGGAGCCTCCCAAGCCGCAGCTTGAGTCTGCTTCAAAGAAAATCTAAAGCACCTGCCTGAGGGGAGCTTCGGAGATGGTTAGTGAAAGCTGAAACTTTGAAACTTAATTGGGGGGGTAAAGCAGTTCAGCTTGGCCATTCTACCCCTTGGGCAAGGAAGCAGTGGGGGAGGGGAACTACTGGAATCAGCAGCAGTGGCCCCCACCAG
>CM053594.1:122479355-122496039 GCA_028646575.1 Pseudocheirus occidentalis | reverse complement strand
CCCATAGAGAAGAGGCAAGGGACAACTATTACAATTTTACTTTCAATTACTCTCACTGAATTTGGCTTAGGGAAGAAATGGCATAGACTCTAATATGGGCATCATGTCACACAGGAGAGTAGGGGGCATGGGGATGAGAGAGGGCATGACGGAGGGGAGGAATGCTGGAAGCACACACTTCAGTAAACGGACAGGGACAGGGTAGAGAACAGAACGAGGGGGGGTGGGAGGGACAGGAAGGAGAGACAGACAATCACTGTCACAATATGTCCACTATGAAGATGTCTGGTATAATCACACATGGACAGCCTGTATTGAACTGAGTGTCCTTCCAGTGGGGGTGGGAGACAAGAGAGGAATCGAAAGAATCTAGAATTTAACGTCCTGCAATACCTGCAACTAGGAATTAAGATCTACAGGGGCTGGGATAGGGAGACCCTCCCTGCCCTACCAGAAAATAAGAGAGCAGAGCAGGGGTGGGGCTTTACAATGGGGTTGCTGTTTTAGGGTTGGGGTAGGGGCAAGACAGGGAGAAAATGTGTAATTCAAAAATGTAATGAAAATGAAAAATGTAAACAAGAAAACAAATAAAAAAACTAAATTAAAAATAAAAAGGCAGTTACCCTTAAATGGAGCAGGGCAGACTCAGACCTTTCATTTGTATGTATAGGTCATTTCTAAGTAAGTCTTAATCCACATAGAGTAGTTATTCTCTATAACCAACCAAACAAAAAACTCCAAATGTAACACTGATCAGATGTTTTAGGAATTAAAAGGAAAAAAAAAGTACTGAACTGTCAAAATCTTAACCAAGCTGTCATGTTTACCATTTCCCTTCTAAGTTCTTGCTAATTAACCCACCACAGTCATTTCCCAATCCATAATGTCAGCAGCAAAGCAATCAGAGAAAGTGAAGGGGCACAAGTTGTATTTCCTTTATAAAGCTACAAGATGGCACATTAGTAAAATCCAAGGATGAAACGCAACTGTGTGGGAGAGCTAACACATTGGATGCAGAATCAAAAGTCAAAAAAATCTTGTCAGGGTAGCAAGCTGAGCCAAATTTATAAAGATAAAATTTATAGGTATAATATTAATAATATTGGGTTAAAAAAAATCAACTTTTTGAATGAATGAATCCTGAATGAATGAATACAGGATGGGGGAAGTACAGTTAGCTAATGGCTCATGTCAAAATGATCTGGGGATTTTAGTGAACCATTGAGTCAACATCATGACATGACAATCAAAAATTCAACTTCCTAAGCTGCACTGAGAATCTAGTACAAAGGTAGGTGACAGCAGTGGTATATTTTTTTGTGGTCAGACCATATTTGAAATATGGTGTTCTGGGCATGAAATTCTAGTAATGAAAAGGTGAAGCACATTCAGAAAAGCGAACATACCACATAAGGATAAACTGAAAGAAAAGAAAACATCTGAGGGGTAGTTATCATCAAATATCTGAAGGCTGTCATACAGAAAATGACTTGTTCTAGTTAGGAACAAAGGACAGCACTAAGATTAATAAGTACAAGTTGCGGACAAGTAAATAAAATGCTTGCTGTCCAAAACTGGAATTGGCTGCCTTGGGAATCAGTACAATAGTTACAATACAAATAGTTTCAAGATAAGTTTACTGACCCAAAAGCAATATACTTCTATACCATCTTCAAAAAAACAAAAATAAAGAAACAAAAAATGTAGGAAAGCTAAGTTATCTTACCGTCAGGTAGAGGAGAAACATATCAAACTCAGATAAATTTACTTCACAAAGACTGAAAAAAAAATCAAATAGTGTTTCAATTACCTGCACCAGGATTGCAGTAAGTCTCTGTGGACATGAAAATAACAGCTAATCCAATTTCTCCTTCAGGGATGGCTCTGAGATGCTGGCTATTAAAGAGAAGAGATTTTAATAGTGGTAATGACATTCTAAAACTCCAAGTGACTTTAAATAAGCTGTATGACTATGGAAGTCGCTTGATCTACCTAAACTTCAACTGCCTCATTTGACAAAATGGAAATTAATGACTACTACCTCAGGTAGTTATGACAAAAGGGCTTTTTAAAACTTAGAGCATTATTTTGGAGTGATTTATCATGGGGGATCTTCACTATACTCTTGACAGTGCTCTTTCCCAGTCTCCATAATTACTAACCACCTACTGTATATGACTTACTTTTCCCCACAGTGATGACAGACACAATTTCAAGATCCCAACTTCATTGCTCATCATGCCTCTTGTTTTTGATCATAAGAATTTTTTCCCCAACAGGTAATGACAACTGAGAAGGGAATTTACTTTAATTCCAGGGAAATTAGGTAAAATTTTGCCTCCAACTTGAGGCTTTCAACAAAATAACTTTCCTTAATTATTATACATTCTAACCTAAAACTTAAAAGAGTTAAGTTCTTCTAAAATTTATCTAACTTATGAATTCATGCTAGAAAGGATAAAAAAAATTACAGCACAAAAGAAAAAAATGTCTGTGACATCAAAATGTGCCAATTTTAGCATAAATTGCTAGTTTTGAGTCCCTTTGTTGTACCTCATAGTTCTTTCTATATTTCTGTTGAGAAATGGAACAAGATTGCAGTGACCTTGCACATATCAACTGTTCTATTATCAAAGAACAATTTTATACCTTTGAAGCATATCCATAATTGAATGAATCCATGTTCTCACAGAATCAGGTACTAAAACCTGTGAATTTGTTAATCCTGCATCAACAACACATGTTCCAGGAGTTAAAAAAGCAGCAGCTTCTTTATCTTCCTCGGTTGCCAATTTAGCTTCGCCACCTCCAAGAAGAATTGCTGGTTTCAATTTCTTATGCTACAATTTATATATTTTGAGAGGAAAAAAAAGCTGATTATAATTCATTCCTATTGAGTATTCTTACATCACTTATGCCAAAATGTTTATTTTGGCATTGGAATAATGACAATCTAATAGGAAATCTTTGTGCCTCTCTTTTTTAGAAGTGTGGACAATTACTGTTCAACTGATCTGCCTACCACTTAAAGACACTTAACTCTAAACTTGAGAAAGGTGCTTTTCTGTAGCACTTGTCTTTTACTTTAGGGTACACATATCACTCTCATAGCTCTCACCAAGAACAATATGACTAATAGAAACTAATATATCTCCTCTAATGCATAACATGGCCTAGTGGCTTAAAGCCTGGCCTTAAAAGCCTGGGAGGCCTGGAAGTTCTATCTTTGATACATCCTACCTGTGTAACCATAGGCAAGTCACTTAATTTCTCAGTGTTCCAGGCAACTCTTAGATTTACAGAACTGCAGTGGTAAAGGGAGCTTCTACTGCAACAGAATCACAGGTTTAGGCCCCAAAACAGTAACAAAAACCAACACATGCACAAAGCTTCCTCTAGGAAGCTAGATATACCACAATAACCTTTTAAAGTAGATACAACAAATAATCACTCATAAAAATAAATATTTATTGGGTGCCTACTTGTTATATATAGCTTATTCGCAAGACAGTCTGCTAAATGCTATTTTCATCCCTATTTTATACTTGAGGAAAATAAGACACAAAGGCATTCAGTGATTTGCCCTAGTAACTGAGATGATGAGAAATGAAGTATCCTGACAGCTAATAAAGTTCTTTTTTTTTTCTATACCACGCAGCTCCCATTGCCAATACTCTTATATAGTGTTCAAAAACCAGATATTAATAAACATGATTACACTGTGTAGAGGCTCAAAATGGAGCAGCACTACTGATCACTAAAAATTCTAGTGACAGGGCCAAAAACAGTCTTAGCAAGTCTTTTAAAATATTGAATTTGTACATGACATGCATAAAAATTGTTATTACTGAAACAGATGAGTTATAATACTTAGTGTTTGTATCCTCCTAATATGGAAGGTGCAACACAGGATGGGGGAATACCATTATATGGCCTCTGAGTTAATAACACCAGGGTTCAAGTCCTGTCTCTGACATATGCCGTCTGCATAACCCTGGGCAAGCCATGTAACCTCTTGAATGTCTCAGGTGATTCTTTTAAGACTCTAAATAGCACAACAGCTCCCCACCTGCCTTAGTAGAGGAACTTCCAATGCCATTAAAATCAAACCGTTTGTTCCCTCTCACTCCCAAAAGTCCATTAGTATTACCTGTTTTGCATTTAAAAATACAAAAGTTTTTCCACTGAATATTTGTTTTCTTTCTTTACGCCTTGATAGATCCAGATTTTCATTATTAATAGCAGGTTCATCAATGGGAGGAGAAAAACTGTAAGAACAAGTGAATTATATTAGAAGCATATACAATCTGAGGTTCTGTTAGTTTGATAATTATCTGTACAATAAGATGGCTTTACTTATACAGGAACATGATCACTAAAAGCACTGTGTAAGAAATACCCTAAGTTTTTTTGCATATGATGATGTGAGAGATGCTATATATAAATAGAAACAAATACTTTCTCCAAGGAGATAGTTTGGAAGGAAAAAAGGAATTGGTCAGAGAGCATAAGGAAATCTGCTAAACCAATCCGGTTGGCACCACATGAATAAGCTGCCTTTTTTTTTTTTAACCCATTTGTTCCTTCCTTTACACTGTCCCTTGGATTTCTTCTTGTTTTTCCTTTTAGTTTTGCCTATATTTTCTTTCCCCTTCCTCTCACCATTTCTGCAGCTTTCCACCTTCCCAACACCCTGTACTTTTCTTTCTAGAAGACGTAAAGTAGCAAAACCTATATATTTTTTAAACCACCTAAATCCCTTCTCCTTTTTCTTTGGGCTTAGAGTGAATTTTCCTTAGTCTACAAAGAATGTATGTCCCTTGAGAATAGGAAGCATTTTCAATTTCAAGTTGTGTCTAGCACTGAGCCCTCATACCAAGTTGCTGTGTGTATGTATGTAGGAATGCATATATGTAGGTAGTACTCTAAAGTCCCTGTAGTAAATGACTTATTTCAGAACCTGTAGCAAAAAAGCGTACCAGAACTATGTAATTATCCTATGGCTTTTCTAAGTTGAGCTGTGAAAAGGTTTCAGTCTGTCCTTACATGCTATTTACAACTTAATTCTATCATGTCCCGATGGGGTGTGTGCAACCTAAGTTAATAAAGTTTAGAAGTTACAAAACTGCCCAAGGAGCTTACAGTCTTCAAAAAACAAAACACATGTAAGTAAGAACCTTAATTCAGTCATTCATCCATTCAATGAGTACTCAGTAGGTAGAGAGGTACAATGCACTATTCTAGATGGTGGGGGGAAATACAAGAATAAAGAAAAAGCTCACAACATACTGAAGAAGTGTATGTAAACTAAGCAAGTTATTTAGATCATGTGCAAATATTTAACACTAACCATTATTGAATCCAGTCATGAATCACAATCTTTTCTAGCTCACCTAGCACCCTCATTTCTCACATGGCTGCACTACTCTACTCTGGGACTTTTCGGTCCACTCTCCATCTGTAGATATGCTTGGTTTCAATTCCAGGGAAAAAAGATGTTCCTGGAGTCAAATCCCTCCCAGCCTCCCCTTGCTTCTCAGCAGCCTTTTGTATTTTGTCTTCTTGATTAGACCATCAGTTCCTTGAAGGCAAGGACTGTCTTTTTTCCCCCATATTTATATATCTAGCTCTAAACACAGTGTCTAGCATATAGCAGGTGCTTAATAAATGTTTAATGAATTGAACTGAACTTTCTACCACGCACAAGGAAGCTCATTACTGGGAAAAACATCATCCTGCAAGATCCCATTAGTCTCAGAACTCAACCTCATGAACACCCTCTTATACCACAGACTGGATGGTGGAACGATGAATTCCAAATCCTCCATTTAAGGATGAAGCCCAGGTCAGAACATCTCATTTCTCACCTGGCTATACTACTCTGGGACTTTTCCACCATCTCCCTTTTGGCCCCCCTACCCCCATTTATTTTTTCAGCTTCCTTTGGGATGTTATCGTCCCCTATTAGATTGCAATCTAATTACTCTGCCATCTTGACTCTTCCCCCTAGACTAAAAGCTCTTTAAGGGGTGCAGGAACAGTCTTTCTTTTTTTTTGCATTTGTATCCCCAGCATTTAGACCAGTGCCTAAAGCACAGCAGACATTTAATAAATGTTTACTGATTTATTGATCTAAGATAAATAAACATTTATTAAGTATCTGCTATGAGTCAGGAACTATGTGGAATGCTGAAGATAACAAAAAGACAAAACACAGTCCTTGCCCTCAAGAAGTTTAAAATCTAACGGGAAGACAACAAGCAAACAAATATGTTCAAACTAGCTACATACAGAATAAATAGGAAATAGATAAGCAAGGGAAGGCTCTAGAATTAAGAGAGGTTGGGAAAGCTTCCTGTAGAATGGAATTTTAGCTGAGACTTAAAGGACAGGTGGGAATAACCACTATTTTATACTAAAAAGAAGTACATTGGAGAGAAAATCTTATATAGATATTCAGAATAACTATGACTATTCCATAATGATAACAAGAAAACAAGATCTGATAAGCTAAAATTCAATTTGCAGATGACTTTTTCTGGATGTGTATTTACATTTTTATGTGCGCGCACGCGCACACGCACACACACACACACACACACACACACATTTATTTACAGAATGCATCCTGCCTCTTGGCATTTAGGCTGGAGGACAACCATAAAATTACAGTTTTACTTCTCAAGACTGCATAGGATAAAAACAAATTATGAAGTGCTATATGTTGCTTTGTAAATTACAACCATTAAACTAAATTGATCACATGGTAGTTCAAGAAAATAATTTCTAAACATAAACAAACAAACAAACAAATATTAAACGAGAAAAAAACAGTACAGGATTTGGAGTCAGAAGCTCTGGATTCAAATCCTGACTGCCACTTACTACCTTGTATGATCCTATTCAAGTTGCATAATTTCTCTAAGAAGAGTTTGGACTAAATGAGTGTGAAAGTCCCTGCTAGCTCTAAACTGTATGAAAATATAAATATATCACTTTTTATGTCTTCATTTTTAAATAATTAAATCTGAGATTATATTTTAAGCCAATCTTTCCTTAACGTGATAATGAAAATATACTTTACCTTTCAAGTTTTGGAAGCTGTTTCTTTGTTTGAATGGCTTTGAGAAATTCAGTAAAATAATCTGGTTTTACAATAGGACGACCACAAATCAGTGCACATATTGTCTAAAATGACAGAAACAAATTTGTTTATTAGCTATCATTAACAAAAACTAAGAATGGTGGCTAATGAACATTAAGAATGCATCCCAAATTTGCATATAACACAAAGATATTAGAAGACTTATCTGAGGGAAAGATCTTCAATTTCACGTTCCCCAATGGCAACAGAAAATAGGCTGCTCTCAAGATAACCATATAGCTTACCTTTCTTCAATAAGGAGATTAGCTAAAAGTCAATAACAGGTCTTATTTTAGGATGGAATTTTTTTCATTAGAATTCTACTAATAAATAACATTTTAATTTACTATCTGTAAAGGCTTGAAGATATCACATAGAACAGGGAGTCTAACTTGCATTTAAAATCATGCACATGTGACTTTTCTTATATAATTTTAGAAAGTATCAAATATGAAAAAAAGCTTAATCCTATAGCTCCTTTAGATTATTTAGGGGGAAGAAAGAAAAAGCCAACTCAACTGGAGTCAACAATCACTGCTGCTTATTTCCAATACTGACACCGTGCATAAATTCATAGACGATAAGCTCAATAGCCATCAAAGATATAGTGCAATGGAAAGAAAATTAGATGATGTCTGGAGACCTAGATTCAGCTCCCAGCTCTGCTATGCTACTTATCTGTGTGACCCTGGGCAAGTCAATTACTCTCTGAACTTCACTTTTTAAAATAAGGTGATTGTTCTGGGTAACCTCTAAAGATCCTTCCAGCTTGCTAAATCTATGATCCTGCCATTCTAAGATAAGAGTTCAGAGGCCTTGAAGTCTCACTACCTTTCATAAAGCCTACAAACAACTCATCCTCCTTCCCCAACTCATCCTCCCACCATCCCGCCTGCGAAAAACCAGCCTTATTTGTCTCCAAATAAAGTTTCTAGAAGGTAAAACAATAAAAAGTAGCAATGATATACTTGGACAAGCATTAGAATTTTAATACAAGATGCTTTAGAATACTGATCTTGTTCCTGCCTTCATTTCTGACCACAGGCAAGTCACTGTGCCTCTCTGTGCCTCAATTTCCTTATGTGTATATTTGAGAGAATTGGAGTATATTTTTAAATTCTATGATACTTAACCTAATGGCCAGTCATGACTCCCAGGTGACTGATAAGGAAGAATACTATTGGCGTCCTGACAGACTTCTCTTATCCAAGAAATGGGGATAACAAGAGCACCTATCTCAGAGGGCTGTTGTATTAAGATACTCTATGTAATATGGTTTGCAAACCTCACAAAACAACACACGTGCTAGTTATATTATTATTATGGACTAAACATCCAGAATAAGACACACATTTTTTATACATGGTCATTGTGGAACTTTGTTCTCCTTAACTATCTGCTGTACATTTATCACAAGGGTTTTCTTTTCCTTTTTTTTTTAGTGGGATGATGCTGGGAAAAAAAAATAAATGTTTGAAAATCGATAAGAAATGAAATTCAATTAAAAAAATAATATTTCAATCCCATGAGCAGATTTAAGAAAGGGCCAGAGTTTAGTAATAAATACAGAAACACAAGTAATTTTTTTTTTTTTACTAAGACATATGCTAAGGTGATAATGAACACTTCTGGCTAGTGATTTTTAAAATAAAATTTCATCACAGTAATAGTGAAAAGAACACTCCACTTGTAATGAAAGGAACTAAGCTTGGGTCCCTTCTACATACACTATAAAACCTGGAACAAGTCACATACATCCTCTATGAGCCTTAATTCTTCATCTATAAAACAAAAGTGCTGGATGAAGCAACCTCAAAGTTCCCTTTCCAGCTCAAAAGGTTTTTGACAAATGGAGCACTTAAACTGGATTAACCTCCTAAATCTTTCTCAAAATGTATTATTATTGAGGCTAGTTTATAATCCTATGCAAATGAACACAAGGGAAAACCAATTTCAAATATATTTAAATATAATGGTTGTAGAACTGCAAATCATTACTCATTTCACAGAAGAAAAGATATAAACTATAATGAGTGTCACTCTCAGACACTTGTTTCTAACTAAAAACATAAGCATATGGGTATCACCTGGCAATTATGAAGGTGAACTTTTCATCTCTGCTTCACTCAAGGCTTTTCTTCCTTCTTTGATGTCTCCTGTTTCTAAAAAGGAGCATTTTTTAATACTATCTCCTAGTGAGGAATACTTGTAAGTTCTTATAGGTCAATATAATTTTAATTCTTCTTCACAATCCAGAGCTTGATATAGTTTTCATTTTTAGAAAATGAAGATGATGTACTGAAAGAGTTAATTTATTTTGACAAACTTTCAAACTCTGAAGTTATGTCAGAAGACTGCATGATGATTTTGCACAGCAAAGAGAAATGTTATGCTTGGTAACTAGAAGTTTAAGCTTCCCTGAATTTTTAATACCAGTGTAGACAACTTACTTTTATAGTAACTTTAACTGACACCATGACAAGATGAGTACATTCTTCTGTCCAGTTATTTATAATAAGTCCTCCAAGTTGTAAAACAGCTTGATTTAAAACAGTTTTTCCAGATACATCTAAACAAGAGGGACATGCAACCAATGGTTCATATTCCACTCTGTAGGGAATAAAAAGTTACACAAATTTTATCACGTGCTTAATAAGAATAAAGAAGTAGACCAGATGGAAAATATGGTTACTTGTTTAGTAAAGACTAAACAAGATCAGTTTCTGTTATACCAAAAAACATTTCTCATTTCAGTCAGACATATTAGTTACAGTTCAAAGAGAGTTGAATTATTTTAAATTTCACCATGTATAAAAACAAGAAACATTATAATCAACAGACTAAAGGATACACTTAGACTTTCACCCACTCTTGAGACTCAAGAACCTGGATCAATGCAATCAATGATCAACAATGTTTCTAGAAGATCAATAAGGAAGCATGCTCCCTATCTCCTGACATAGAAGTGTTGAACTGAGTGTATAAAAGGAGATGTTTGGGGGCGGGACTGTCATGACCAACGTGGGAATTAATTTTGTTTGACTGTGAATATTTGTTATATAAGTTCTGATTTTTCCAATGGGAAGGATGGAGGGAGAAGCCAGAAAGGAGAAAATAGATTTTTGTTAATGGAAAAAAAACAAACATTAAATTTAACAAAAAATTTGTTAATATTTTTTAAATTTTATTAATTTTAAATTAATAATATTTAAACAAAAAAATCAAAACATAAAACAATAAAGGAAGTGATACTTCAGGACCTAAAAATGCACTAGACAAACGTGGCTCCAGTATCAGTGTTGCATTATATAGGAACCAAACAATTTCTCTTCTAATTTTTCATCTCTGAATCCTACTTTTAAACTCCTGAGAGCAGTGATCCCTGCTAATGGGCCTCACATGGCCATTTTGAAAAGTTCTCATCTTCCTTTTTCCATTGGTGGAATACAAACTTAATTCTTATGATTTGCTTGTCCTAGCTCTCTGAATATTAGTACTGACTTTGAGGTAGAGACAGACTCAGAAGACCCTTCCAACTCTGAGATTCTATGACTGATTCATGTTGAATTGTATAATTTTGTTTTGACAAACTGGGTACATGGTCCTAGAGGCTTTGGGTATCAAAAACAAATAGCAACTCACATTTAAAAAAACAAAAACAAAATTTAGCCACAAGGAAAAAGTTTGTCTACTTAAACATCTATCTAAAAAGTACTTACCTAAATTTGCTTTCAAAGACTCCAAAGGTAACTCTGTCTCCTGTCTTTAAAGGTAGTGGAATCCCATTCTGCATTTTTTCTTCATTAATAAATGTACCATACTTAGAATTATCTTTTATTGTCAATATAGGGATTTCAGAAGCCTGATTCTGTAAATGAATACAGGTATGAATGTTTCTTGCCTCTAGGAAAATACATTTTAAAATATTACTATTTGTTTCATTTGAAGTCATAAATATGTGTCTGTAATGTCAATAGGGAAAACACTACAAAATCAAAGATTAAATTTACATGGAAATAGGATACCAAACAAAATAGGTCAAAAAATTTGGCGAGGAAGAAGCTAAGGTGATAGCAACTTCATGATAAACTGGATGGCATAGTCACCATCATTACTTCCTGTTGGGAATTATTGACTTTATTCAGCAATTCACTTTTTCTTTGGAGCACTTTCATAATCCTCCTCTACCCAACCATCATCCCTCAGACTACCTCCTCTCAGTGGGCTGTGTCTTGCTTTCCCTTAGTCAGAAGAATTTTCAGCACTCTACATTGTAATTCTAGTATGTTATCTTTTCCCTCTCTCCAAGTTTTTCTATACTTTGTATACCCACTATCCAATCCTCATCAATCACCATTTTCCCAAACACATTCCTTTTCTATGGAAGTAGTTCCAATTTGTCCATGTTCTGCCCCGCCCTTCCCACCCCTCCCCCCCATTTAAGGGTTGGACTCTCCCTCCCATGTTCCTATGTTTATATTTTCCCATTATACTATGCTCTTTTACACAACAATCTACAGTAATAAAGGAAGAAGCATACCAGATTGGTCGTAGAATGCCTGACAGTCAACAAAGCATGATTTCTACTGATTGACTGATCATCTTCAATTAGAATTCCACAATTTTTTCTTCCAACAATGTAATCAACATTAAGCAAAAGTCGATAAGGGTCTCCTATGAAAATCATAAAGCATAAAGATTTTTCTATATTAAGCAATAATTTTAAAGAAACATTTTTAATTCTGCTAGCTAAAAACTACTAAAATTCTTTACTCAAATCAAATTTGTGTTTTAAGGTATTGGGTTTTTATGGTCTGGACCTGTAAGGAGCTTCAAGTAAGGAGAATCTATTAATGCAGAGAAGCAGATATTCGGCAAAAGAGTTGTTTGGGTCACTGAGAAGTTAAGAAGTTAATAATCAAGTAAAAATTAATAGGCATATATTGTTAAGAAGCATTTCTTTATCAAATACTCAAATGAATTTGTGATCTTATCCATGTGGATGTTTCTTTCAATGATGAGGATCACAACTCATTGCATGTTTGACATCTGGTGACAATTTTGCCTGTAAATTCGACTTCCCGATGTGAAAAAGACATCACTGGAATAGTAGGACCATCTAACTATCATCCTTTACCCCTCCCTCAAATCAATTTCCTTGATCAATAAAAATATATAATGTTTAAATAAAACACTCATTACACAAAAAATGCCAATCAATAAAACTTAAATGTAGGAAAAATTACACTAAAATTTTTTTTTCCTACTTCATTGACTACATGAATCTTTCCTTAAACAGCTCTCTTAGTTGATCTAAAATGATTCAACTTACAAATCAATTTCTCAAGTATGCTATAAAACATTCCTTCAAATGTTGGCAAATTTTAGCCAGTCAACCAAGTATACAGTTAATACAGGTAATTTTTGAAATGAAAGCCTATACTAAGTTAACATTTGAGAGTTGTGAAAATGAGCATAAAAATGTTAATATTATCAACCAATATAAAGACTCAGCATCAAGAAAACGTATTCATTTTATGTGGACTTAGGAAAAAACAAAAAAACCCACAACTGCTTTTACCTGATTAACCACAATCTGGTTGTGATTAACATTTTCCTGTAAATACAATCAAATTAATAATAATAATAAACATTTATATAGTGCTTTAAGTTCTGCAAAGCATTCTTTTGTTGTTTAGTTGTTTTCCAGTCAAGTCAGACTTTTCATGTCCTCATTTGGGGTTTTCTCGGCAAAGATACTAGAGTAGCCATTTCCTTCTCTAGCTCATTTTATAATAAGGAAACAGAGGTAAACAGAGTTAAGTGACTTGCCCAGGGTCACAGCTAGTAAGTGTCTGATGCCAGATTTGAACTCAGGATGATGAGTCTTGACTCCAAACCTAGCAGTCTATCCACTGAGCTACCGAGCTGCACTAAAGCCCTATATATGTGCATGCATATGTATATATGCAGACATACATATACGTGTACATATATACTGCATTTGATCCCCACAACAACTCTGTGAAGTAGGTTTTACTATTACTGCCATTTTATAAAAGAGGAAATTGAGAACTGGGGACATTACGTGACTTACTAGCCTAGGGTTGCACAGCTAATACGTGTCTGAAGGAAGACTAGAACTCAAGTGGTCCTTAGTGTTTTCATCTTCAAACAGTCCCAGCATGATACTTTATGTTTTTAACTTTCCAACGCCCTTTTATATGTATTACTGAATTACACGAAGTTTCCAATTATAAACACTTGATATTGCCAGGCGCCAGGGAACCCAGCAATCAGGAACCCTTAAGTTAGGGAACTACTATAGAACAGTTTAGCCCTTAACATCTCTATTTTTCTTCTTTCTACTCTAACTGAGACCTTTCCTGCCTTCCTATTTCCCAAGTAGAACTAGGGGAATGTGGGAAAGAGGGAATCAATGCAAGAATGTGTGTTTATGAAAGGGGAATTCTGAGTTCTTGTATCACTTAGAAGCATTACCAAAATGGTCTCCCTCCCAATTAAACCACTCTGCACATCACATTAATATTCCTAAAACACTAATTTCCTTGTTAGCCCAAACTCCTTAGCTTTGTATTAAAGGCTTGCCAGAACCTGGTACTTATCTACTGTTCCAACCTTCCCACTCATCCACTGAAACCCTATGTAGATTGTTCTTCATGATCACAAGTGAATGAACTCTTCTGCCAGAAGACCACAAGCTTCCACAGCCCTCTTACAAACTGCAAATGTTTCAAGTACCTTCCCAGTGAAAGTATGTAACATTTATATATCTTAAATTCAAGGATGAGTCTAGTTAGTTTGAAGAAACATTACCAGGATGATCATAGAGTGACTTTTTTTTTAGTCACAGAAACTCATGAACACAATTTCATATTTGATACCACAGCTACCTTTTTTCTCAAGTGTCAAACTAAGGGGGTGGAACTAGGTTCTGAATACCCAATATGAGCCCTGGCTTACTAGATGGTGAGATGCAGATCACGTGAAATATTTAACAAATACTTTTGCTTGGTTTCTACTCCACAACCATCATGCCCCCATACTATGTACCTTATATCAGTCTTTTAAGCTTCCTTATGTGTACTGCCTTCCCTTGTTTTTGTAAACTCCTTGAAGAAAGACAGTCTTCTTTTTCTTATTTGTATCTCTAGTGCAATGCCTCATACATACTAGAAGCTTAATAAATGTTTACTATTGGAGGCAAGTGGAGGGAATATGCACATCTAAAAATGTCAAGGAGCCTTCATAAAAATTTTAAGTAATTATAATTAGTATTTCCTGCTACTCTTGCCCTGGTGGGTGTGCAAGACATAGTGCTAAGCACTTGTATCTCATGCCGTTCTAAAACCCTATTCAGTCTTCAAGGTCCAAGTCAAGTCACATCTCCTTCAACATGTCTTCAATGACAACTTCACCATCTGACTACTGCCTAAACAGGAAAATACACACATTTGTTCCTATACAAATAAACTAATGGCCATGCCGTCTGGCTATTATGGTGTCTCCCTTTCTTGGAACTGGAAGTTCTTGTACTGGAGTACTTAAGATTCAGGTTGAAGTTTTCCTTTATCAGCCCTCCTGTATTTCCTTAACTTTTTCTTTATGCAAATTCAAATGCACAATGATAAAGACTTACTATTGCCTTAAGTATTTGCTGGCATGTCTGATGCTTTTGTGCAACTTCATTCAAGTCTCCAAATGTCTAGTGGGACAGGGAGATAAAGAGAATAAATAAGACAAAGTCCCAAGCGTCATGGAGCTCAGTTAAGTGATTATCAAGACAATGTGGCTGACAAGATACAGGACTGACCTTGGACTTAGGAAGACTAGGCTTCAAGCTTCTGTGAATATGGGCAATCAGAAAAGCATTATAGTATCTCTCTTGGGGAAATTTTCTACTTTATGGAGGGGGAGGTTCTCACAATAATTTAAATCATAAATTGAAAGTTATTCTTACAAAAGTTGTTTAAACAAACATATGAAATATCCTCCAAGTTGGCAGTGGATGCAACAAATGACTGCTAACACTTTACAAGTTTTCTTGTAGCTTATCCTCTGTTGCCATCTTGTGGTCAATTGTGAAAACTATTAGATTATCCTGAGGCACAGAAGAATGCTTTTTTAAACATATTTGGTCAATCTGTTGGTATTCAGTATCAAGCCAGTATTTGACACAAACAGCAAAAGAGTTGCAGCAAACAAGTTGTACCACAAGGGCTAACAAAACCAAAGGGCTAGTCAAGGAAATTTGTCTTTGGCACTGCTACCTTGAAATGAGAAAAACTAGTTACTGCAAAAATGAGCAGCAAAGAGCAGTTAGTTGAACCAATCATTCAACCCTTTTGCTATTTCACTAACCAATATCTTTATTGAATTTATTCCTGGAGTCAGGTTGAAGAACTGTGGACTAATTAAAATTTGGGATAGGGAATCAGAGGAACTGGATTCTAAATTCAAATCTAAACATTTGGGGTATGACCTTAAGTAAATTTACCCATAGCTTTTATTTTTCTCAAGTGTCAAACTAAGGGGGTGGGACTAGGTTCTGAATATCCAATGTAGGTCCTGGTTTACTAGATGGCGACATGCAGATCACCTGAAATACTTAACAAAATTATTTTGTACTTTAACAACCTAAAAGTTCTAGGTATAATATGGCCAAACCGTAGATGATTCTGCTTATCCAGTTTTATTGTGAGGCACAGAAGAATGCTTTTAAAAACATATTTGGTATCTGTTTTGCTATATTGATGAGAACAAAGCTGCAATAAGAACTGGAGGCAGAATCAGAAATGTATCCTCACAACTTAGTTAAATGCAAATATTAGCACTGATCTGACGGAAATGAATTAAACATTAGCACTAGGACTAAAAATATGCAATGTTGTATGAATAAACACTATTCTTTTTGGCGGGAGTGGGAGTCACTTTGTTACTTCTCTTTTAAACAATCCTATTTATGAATGGAAGATAGGCTGATGGAGAATAACAGATGACAGTCACTTTCAAAATATGCATCCATAAAAGAACATAAAGTCTTGAAGAACAATCACAGGATAAAAAGGTAAGGATGTATTGTGATCTGCACCAGTGGAAGACCTTCCACCCCAATTCCAGAATTAGGCTTGGACCTATTGGTCCAGTGACCTTAATTACACTGCTGTTACAGAGCACAAAATAATGTGGCCCCTACTAAAAAAATAAAAATAAAAATCTAAGGCACCTTGGAGAAGATAGGAAAGTAAATTTAGAGCTGGGAGGGACCCAGGAATTTTAGGAGGAAGATGGGGAGGAGTTAGCAAATGGACCTGAGTCACAAGGCTTATAATGGGTGTGACACTGGATTCCAACTTAAGTCTTCCTAAATCCCAAGTCTACTTGGCTGATCCTTGAGTTCCAGGCAAGAGAAGTCCTGAAGGGTCTGAGGTGTGCTGAACCTTGTGAACTTCAGTGTGTGCTGGGGATTGCCCTGAGGACTGGACAAGGACCTGGGAACTGTTCATCTCTGAGGACTGG
>CM053594.1:122462265-122478855 GCA_028646575.1 Pseudocheirus occidentalis | reverse complement strand
GGACTGGGATAGGGAGACCCTCCCTGCCCTACCAGAAAATAAGAGAGCAGAGCAGGGGAGGAGCTTTACAGTGGGATTGCTGTTTTAGGGTTGGGACAGGGGCAAGACGGGGAGAAAATGTATAATTCAAAAATGTAATGAAAATAATGTAAACAAGAAAACAAATAAGTAAATAAAAGCACACATAATTAAAAAAAAAAAGAAATTCACCCATGGTCACACACACAGCTAGTAAGTGCCAGAGGCAGAATTTCAGCCCAGGTCTTTCCTGGCTCCATAGTCAACACCTGTTGCATTCTAATATGCTGTTACCTCTAAATTTCTGTTCCTTAGGATTTAAAAAAAAGGTCAAATATTTCTGTCAGAACTGAAGAAATAAAATAAATAGATAAATGCAAAAGATGCCAATTTACTATATTTCTGCTCCAAGGAATATTTAATCTTTTTGGCCAGTTTTAATGTGTATTGAAATCTTTGTATCATTTTTGTTTCAAAATATATCCCTTTCCTTCCCTACCCTTCCCAGCAAGTCATTCCTTATAACAGAATAAAAAAGGAACTTGTAAAAAAAGTTTTGCAAAACTAACCAACATATAACCCACACTGACAGCATATCCAATATTCCACATTCTTCGTGTTTTGCACAATAGTTAATCTTTGAAAGAACATGGTATTTTCTCCAATTGATAAATGCTCAAAGGATATGAACAGGCAGTTTTCAGAGGAAGAAATTAAAGCTATCTATAGTCATATGACATTACTAACTGGGAGATCCTTGTGAAAATCACTGTTAATCTCTGTAAGATGCCAAGGAAGGGGAGGATGTTGCGGGTGCTGCAGTTGGGCTAAATTAATCATCTGTTAAGCATCTCTCCAGATGCTGCATTGCCCCAGATGTGCTCATCTCCAGGTTGCTGTTAGGTCACCTTATGGCTACTATTACTACCTCTGGCGGACTTTGCTACTATTTCCAATCATCAATAAGAGTTGTGATGTGACCTCAAGTTTTCCTGAACTCATAGTTCCTGGTTAGGTTTCTCCTAACCTTTAAAATAGGGCCTACTGAGTAGATTCTATTCTAATAGGGCTGTTTTGAGGAAAGTACTATATAAACACGAGTTACTATGATTACTTTAGTGAAGATGAAAGTCCAATTGTAATACTTTTATACATTAACTACTGGGCCTAAAAACAAAAGCAAATAAACCATTTTTTCTCAAGCTGGATTCCATCACCATGTTTTCCCATAAAGAAGTACTTTTATGTCCTGTCCCTCCAACCCAAGCAAAATATGAGCTCCTTGATACCTTAAAACTAAGCTGAGAACTCAATAAAATTTGGGACATGAATTTGCCGATGTGTAATGCAAAAGTATAAGCGAACCATTACTTCTTTTAGTTTTCTGGTGACAAAGAAATTTATTTGTCTCTCCCATTTTTGCCTACGCATAATAAGCTGAGTAACCTACAATAAACTACTTCTACAAAAATTACAATTTTGCTTAAAGACTGCAACCTGCCTTCCTAGAACTATGACATTAAGATGATGAATCAGTGAGTTTGTGTGTAGGCTGATGACTGTCATTACTTAGCAAAAATGGAAAAACATGTTCTACTATACCAACAACCCTACCATGGATTTCTGTTTAATGGATTGGCCGGGTACGGGGTATTTAGGGAGTAGGAGGAAAGTAAGATAACATTTTAACACCTTCTGTTCTATCAGTCAATAAATATTTATTCAGTACCTACTATGAGCTAAGCATTGTGCTAAGTGTTGGGGACACAAAACAGGGCAAAGCCAGTCCTGACCCTCAAGGAGCTTACAAATCTAATGTAAAAGACCACAAGCAAACAAATATACTCAAACAAGCTATATGCAGGATAAACAGGAAATAATTAAGAGCAGAAAGGTTCTAGAATTAAGAGGGCTTGGGCAAAGCTTCTTGGAGAAGACAGGATATTAGCTGGGACTTAAGGAAGCCAGGGAAGACAAAAGGCTGAGATGAGAAGGGAAAATACTCCAGACATGGGATAGAGAAAAAATAATATTATATTATACATAAAAACTAGAGAAAATGCCCAGAGATAGTGTCACTGAATTGAAGAGTATGTGGGGAGGAGTAAGGTATAAAACATAAAAGGACAGAAATTCCAGGAGGACTACAAATATGAAAAAAATAGAAAAGTTCTGCAAAGGCTGTGCTACAATTTATTTTCATCCTCAAAGAGGATGGAGCCACCATACCTGGACTCTTAACATCATAGGCCCAGATGTACTTCTGGAAGAGGTGGGAATGGTACAGAACAAAGAGAAGAAAAGCAAGTACTGGACCAGCATAGAGAAGATCCATGCTGAACATTTCAAAGTTATGGGGCATTAAGGGATTAATATATACAGTACTGTAAGTGGGGAAAGATAATGAAGGCATGGAAAAATATTGGACCTTATAAATACTGAAAAAAAAGTGATCAAGAGACCATCAATAACCACTTTCTCATTTATATAAAATTCTTGTAAGAGTGGTCTGTACTAAAATTGAAGGCATTCTCTATGAGGATATTAGTAAGAATAAGCAGGCTTTCATAAGAGATATCCTAAAATGGACAAGTTCATGGACCTCAGGTTAAAAATCTTTGCCTAAGGCAAAGTCTGGCACTTAATACATGTTTATTGAATTGAACCTGCATTGCATAATTCCAACACCCCTCCTCCTGATCCCCACCTCCCATTCTATACAACCACCTCAGGTACGTGAAGAAACCAGATAGGGGAAACATAAATCTGCCTTCCATCCTGATTCAACTTGATGAAGTACTGAAGAGAGGGGGTAATTTTTAACCAGCCAAGGATTTTTCAGTTTCCATGCTAATTTGACATTGTCCCTCCCACCACCATAGTGACTTAGTGTAGTCAGTCAGAGAGCACTGTTCTTGGAGCCTGGACAACCTTGGCCCTTGGTTTGTATCATGCCTCCGGCTTTATGAACTTAGGAGAGTCATTAGCATCTTTTGATCAGTCTCAGTTTCATATTCTATAAACTTGGCATAACAGCAACTACCTCTCAGTTTTGTTGTGAGGCTAAAATGAGAAAATGTGTATGAAGCACTTTCAAAATTATTATTAAGGTATTATTAATTATATATTATATTATATATATATAATTATATTATATATATTATATATACAATATTATATTATTATATTATATACATTATATATTATATATACAATATATAAATTACATTAATTATAGATATAAATTATTAATACAGTGAAAAGAACAGTAATTCTGGAACCAGATGACCTAGATTTATTATCTCACCTCTGTTGCTTACTACAGGTATGATCAATTCATTTAACCTCCCTGGACCTCAGTCTCTCATAAGGAAAAAGAACAAGTTTGACAAGACAGTCTCTCAGGTCCCTTCCAATTCTATAACTATTAGCCTATAAAAATGAGGGTGCCCATGAAGCAGACTGTGGAACTCAGGCTAAAAGAGATGAAGATGATTTGTCTATGGTCAAAGAGTTTGTAGGTGTGTCAGTTTCACAACTTTTCTTCTACTATACTGACTTAATAATTTTGTCCTTTACTGGTGAACTAACAAACAAATCATCTTACTTCTTTGTATCCCCAAAGCTTTGATTTATAGGGAGGAAACAATTATAAACACATTCTATATACAGAAATAAATCTTGTTCAAAAAAGAAAACCCTTCCGGAAAATTCCAAACTCTTCAAACAGCAATGGGAAGGGGAGGGGAGGGAAGTGGGTGGGGAAAAAAGACTGAGGCAGAGCATTTATAAGCACTTAGTATGTGCCAGGCATTATGCCAAGTGCTGTGTATACAAATACAAGCAAACAAGCAAAATAGCCCATGCCCTCATAGAGCTTACATTCTAATAGGGCAGTTTATAGTAGAACCTGCCTGATCAGGAGTCAGGAATCCTAAAATACCAGCTACTCCTTTAATGCCCCAGGTCACAACCTTACTTTTCCTAGGGAACAAATAGGTCTTTGGAAAAAGAGAGCTAGTATTCACTTTCACTCACACTCACTCTCTGGAAGATATGACTGCGGTGACAGCTTCATCTGAGAATTATACAATTTACCTCACAGGTGTTTTTGTTTTGTTTTGAAGGAAGTACTTTGTAAACTTAAATCGCCAATATAAATGAATTTTTTATTATGCTAAGTGCTTCGCCAGCAGTAAGCTCTTAATAAACGCCTATTTTTTAGTTCACACTTAGGACAGAGGCCAAATTTCCCAAAGGCACAGGAGAGTCCAGAGTGAGTTTGTTCTCGCCTTCACCACGCCGGGTTTTACCGTTTGCTTCAAGTTTTTCGGAGTTCTGGGCGACTTTAGAATGCGGAGGTGGACAGCAGGAGCAGAATGGGGTCAAGAGTATTGGAGCCGGGAGCTGGGGAGGATGAGGGAAGGGCACATTCACTCTCTCCACCAGCGCGGGAGAGGGCTGGAACCCCAGGGGCTTTAAATTGAAATAATTTTAAATGGGTGCACCAAAGCCCCCAACTGAGCAGGAAGCATACAAGGTTGAACAAGGGACTCTCCTTTTACAACTAGGGGAGGGATCGAGGGCGGGGATTGGGGGGGGGGGGGGGGAAACCGCCAAGGAGGTTCAAGTTCAAGATCACTATCATGGCCTAGTTCGCCGCCGCCCAGCATCCCCCAGGCCCCCGCAGAACTCGCCAGCCCGGCCTCTTAGCCCCCGCCCCTCCTGGGCCCTTGTGTCCCTTTTGCCCCTCAGGACTCTCTCGCAGCTATAGAAGAAAGGAGCTGAAGGTAGCCTGGCCCTGTCCTCCCGCTGCCCGCCCCAGCCGGGACGAAGGAGGCCAGACTTACGCGCTGAGAAGGGAAGCCAAAAGCCTGCAGGGCCCAAGGCACCCAGAAACGCCCGGTCCGCAACGCCATTCCTTTTTGTTACCGAACTCGACCACTAGAATTCGGGGGTGAAGTAGCGGCGGGCTGGGGATAGAGGAGACCCGGGGCGGGTTAAAAGGGCCGAGGCGGAGGCGGAGGCAGAGGCAGAGGCAGAGGCGTGGCCCAGGCTGAGTAACTTTGCCCTAGTTCCTCTGAAACGGTCTCCAGCTAGAGGTTTTGACCCTTTAACCCGTTTCTTCTCGGTGCTTTATTTGCTCCCTAACTTTCCAAATAGTTTTGCCTTTTTACCGTCGTACCCCTGAGGAAAGGGAATCGTTGGGAGCACGTTTCTGTCCGTGCCTCGCTCTCCTGAGCTAGGGGGTTTGTCTAATGCAAAGGTTGGGCTGTATGGAACTTGATTGAGTGATGCTCATAGCTAATGAAGAACAGATAGTGCTCAGTTCTGAGTTGCTTTTTTCTTCTGGTGTATCTCAAAAGCAACCTTAGTACAGATTGCCAATAAAGTAAAGTGTTACAGATTTAGTGCTGGAATAGACCCGACTTTAACTAGTCAGTTAAACCTTTAAGATAAGGAAGGTAATTCCCCAGGAGATAAAGTGACTTGCTCTAAGTCCTGACCCAGAACTTTACCCACTGCGTCCCACTATATTAACAAGGTATCAGCATTGAAGAAAACTACCAGGTCTCCTGTACTCTTTCAATTTAATAAATGTTTAAGAAGGACACAAAGTAAATGCTGTCTGTTCTTAAGGAGGTACCATGGGGGGAGGGGAGGGCGGGATGCAAACAGGTCCACAAGACTCTGGAGGGAGAACATTCGAGTAACTGGAGAGATCAGAAAAGGCATCCTTCGTAGGAAGCTCACGATTCGTGAAGCATTTCCTTGGCTTTTCATAAGACACCCGGGGCACTACCACTGAAATAATGGCTGTTTTGCATCGAATTCAGGCTTTGCTGCTTTTAATTCAGGTTTTGCTTTTGCTTTTAAGAACTAAAGCACGAGTAACTTACGACTTCAGTAGCTCCCAATTGCATCCAGGATCAAAACCAAAATCTTGTGTCATTCAAAATTCTTCATAAATCCTCTACTTTTCCAGTCTTCTCACACCTTATTCCCCACCAAGCATTCCAGTGACCATGGGTCTCCTGGCTGTTCCTGGAAGGAGACACTCCATCTCTGCTCTTGGCATTTTCTCTGACTGTCTCCTACACCTGGAATGCCCTCCAACCTCATCTGCCTACTGCTTTCTCTGGCTTTGTTTTAAGTCCCAGCTAAAATCCCATCTTCTATAGGAAGCCTTTCCCACCCTTCTTAATTCTAGTGCCTTCCCTCTCTTAATTATTTCCTATTTGTCCTGTATATTTTGTACATTTACTTGTTTCCTCCATTAGAGTGCCTGAGCTCCTTGAGGGCAGGACCTGTCTTTCGACTTTTTATATCCCCAGCACTCCACACAATGCCGAGTATTTTGCAGACATTTAATGTTTCCTATTTGACTACCACTTTTTATTTGACCAGTCAAGCTACTTGCCTCTCAGTGAGGTAAATATAAATAAAACCACAAGTAAATGCAGCACTAACATCAGAATGATGGATCAAAGAGGAAATAAAAATTGGATCAAGGATTCCACTGTTACCATTACAGGTTTTCAACTTTGCTGGAACTTTAAAATGTTAGGCAATTGTATGAAACACTGAGAGGTTAAGTGACTTGTCCAAGACTAGAGACCTAGGATGGGTCAGAGGTGGGACTTCAGGTGGTCCTTCTTAGTTTCAGGCTAGTCTTTCTCTCCACCAATTGAGGCTACCTTTCCTCAGTTTTATCTTAAGATGACAGACCCAAGTTTAGCTTATTACTCAGCCTGTTTTCAAAACCTTCCTAATTTGGTTATAAGGCCCTTCCAGATTTTGTGAGGGGCTACCATGACCTCAGAACCCAGGATTGCTTTCCACACAGGAGGCATGGATGACAACTTTAGTGGAAGTTATTTACTCCTACTTCCCCAATATTTCTGAAGGTAGTAATCCTGGCATGATTAGTGCTTAATCAGCAGGTTCCAGGGCATAGTTTCTTCAGATTCACAGTCTAGTGTATACAAAACATAGTGGGTACAACTGACTCATAAAGAAACCTGTCTTGAATTAATACATATTAAATAAATATCTTTAAATACTAAAAAAAGTACAATGATCATTAGCCAACTAGAGATGGTGATGAAAAGATTCTAAATATCATACTATGGTTCTAGAACTAGTACAATTAAGACCAAAGATTTGGAGTTTTAAAAGGGTTAGAGGTCATGATCTAGGTCCAGAAGTGATATAAGTTTTGATTTATTGTTTAGCAGTTTTATTTATTGAAATAGAGTTTAACTTGAAGCCTAAATAACTCCATCTTGGTTTGTAAGTAATTACCATACTGATTGCCAAGTAAACCCAATATTTATAACCATGTGTACCTGAAGAAACATGTCCAGAAAGTCAGAAAAAGAAAAGGGAAGGGAATGAAGGCCTACTGAACTGGGCAACTTCACAAAAGGGAAACTCCAGGAGGTACTTTGGGATATAAGTAGTGGTATTGCTGGTTCAAAAACTACACCCAGTTAATAACTTTTGGTATTCCAGCAATATCTAAGGGGAAAAAAGGGAAAAGAATTGAACTGTGACAGAGATGGGTGATATTGAGGAGTCTTTGGTTCTAAGGCATCTCAGAACAAAAGACCCAGGTTGAAAGAAGTACCAAGAAAATGTCATGACTCCCTGCTGAGGCCTCCTCTCCTGACTGGCCAGAATTGCCATATTGTGAGAATAGCTAGCCATCCTTACTTCACTCCCAATTGAACTCACCTTGCCCTTGTGCAGGTATTTCCCCCATATTCATTCTCTTTTGCCCTTCTCTGTTAGCCTAGACTTCAAGACTGATTGTGTTTTTTACCCAGTATTACTTCATAGGATTTAGAACTAGATGGGACTTTAAAAGACCATTTAATACCCAAACCCTCCTCAATTTAACAAAAAGCATTATTTTATAGAGCTAGAACAAATAACAAAATTAATCTAGAAGAACAAAGGTCAAGAACATCAAGGGAATCAATGGGGAAAAAAGGCTGGAGGGAAGAAGCCAGCCTATAATTTCCAGATGTCAAACTATATTACTAAGCAGTAGACATAACAATCTGGTACTGCTAAGAAACAGACAGGTGGATCAGATCAGTGAAATTGATTAGGTACACAATACAGGATAGTAAATTACCTCAGTAATATATGTTTGACAAACCCAAAGAGTTCTGGGGTTTTTTTTAACCTTCCTTTTCTTTAAATTATATGAGATGATGCTCTAGAAAGCAGCAGGAGAGAGTTACTGAAAGAAATTCTGATGATGTAAAAAAACAATACTCCTTTCTACATCAGCTTGCTACCACATCTCTTGACAGAATGGGGGAGGGGGAGGAACAGGCAGAGAGGACTTTTCTTGTCTTTGTATCCTCAGGGTCTGGCACACAGTGAACGCTAAACAAAGGTTTCCTAATTGAGAATTATCCAATTGAATCTCTTCAAGTATCCTCCCACTATTTCTACACAAGAAATATGCAGGGTAAATTGGAGCTAATGTCATAAGGCCCTAGCATGAAGGGCAATTGTGAAAGACCTGTTGAAGTAAGCGAGATTTCAGCTGAATTTTATGGGAAGCCAAGGAATCCAGAAGGTGGAGGTGAGGAGATAGCATTAACTCTCTGTGACTTAGTGGACTTGAAGTCAATAATAACCAAAGGTAACATATTCTCTAATGCTGGCCACTCCTCTTTTGTCTCCTTAATCAGGAAGATTTGAATTCACGTTTCATTCAACAAGCATTAGGGAACATCATGCTGGATTCTGGGGATACAAAGACAATCCTCCCTCCCCCCCCCAAAAAAAACTTTGCCCTTCAAAATCTTACATTTATTGGAGGAAAACAATATACACGCAGGACATTAGATACAAAATAGGTACAAGTAATTTCTGGTGGTAGAGTATTAACTAAGGATAGCTTTCCTGTAGAAGACGGCAACTGAATATTAAAGAAAGCCAAAGATTCCATGAAGAAAAATGAGGATTGAGTACTTTCCAGGGATGGAAGGTAGGCAAGGGGGTGAGTGGGAAGGAGAGAGTGAACATCCTGTGAAAAAGATATAGAAACAGAAGATAGCTTGTCTTCTAAAGCAAACAGCAAATTAGGTGAGTTTGGCTGAAATGTACAGTGTGTGAAGGACAGTAATATCCAGTAATCCAGGAAAAATAAACTGGAGCCAAGTTGTCAAGGGATTGAAAAGTCAAATGGTGGGGCAGCTAGGTAGTGCAGTGAATACAGCACCGGCCCTGCCCTCAGGAAGACCTAAATTGAAATCCGGTCCTTCAGATACTAAACACTTACTAGCCAAGTGACCTTGGGCAAGTCACTTAATCCCAATTGCCCTGTCTTCCCCCCTCCAAAAGGCAAACAAAGAAACAAGTCAAATGGGAATTTTCATTTTCTCATAGACACTAAATGGGAACATCTTGATTAGGAAAGAGATATAGTCAAAACTATGCTTTGGAATCATCATTTTGGTAGTTTTATGGAAAGTGAATTGGGGATAATATTACCTGTGATAATATTACCCCAAAGGGGTGGTTAAGGATTAAATGAAATAATCTGTGTAAAGCTCTTTGCAAACTTTAAATTACCATCAAGATATCAGTAACTGTGATTTTTGTTCTTTGCTCAGGCTTATGATATATATTTCAGCCACCAATTTTCTCAGGGCATGATATGTAAACTGTATTTATTTGTATTATAAATCTACATATGTCAGAAAGTTGTCCAAAAGACAGTACTGTGGCTGGTCAAGTTGCACAGAAAGAGATGATAGCTCTGAATATCAACTAAAATCCAGTTTTTCTAGGTTTCTTTTCTACAGAAGAACAACAAAAATAAATGGAAATGTCTGCTTTATTCTGACTGGCTATACCAGCAAAGCATAGAAATATATGCTAGCAGAAGAAAAAAACCCTCACTATTAAGAAAGATATGCATTAAAAAGATATGACATGGGGTAGCTAGGCCGTGCAGTACAGAGCACTGGCCTTGGAGTCAGGAGGTCCTGAGTTCAAATCCAACCTCAGACACTTAACACAAAAACTAGCCCTGGGACCTTGGGCAAGTCACTTAACCCCAATTGCCCTCCCCCCCCCCAAAAAAAAAGATATGACATAATTTTTTTGGACATGGACTATACAAGATTTTGTTTTGTTTTACTATGCATGTTTGTAACGCGTTTTGTTTTTCTTGTTTTCTCAAATGTAGGAGGGAAGGGGAAGACCGATGAGAGAAAAGATGGATCTTCATTTGAAAAAATTAAAACAACATAAATGATCTAGGCTAGCAACAAATAACTTCTGCTAATGAGACATTGCATAAATAGGAGGTACATTTTATATAGGTGTATTATTTTGTTATCTCACCTCATCAGTATCTTCTACCCCTCTGACTGGAGGATGGGAGTGTCAAGATCTACCCCTATCTCTTCATTTCCCACTTGGTTGTATTCATTTATACTTGAACAGGAAAAACAAAAACATTCCCACTGGGTAGCCTCTCCTACCCTTCTTTTCTAGCTTCCCTTTGTGTGTTTTCTTCCCCTAAAAGATTGTAAGCTCTTTAGGGCAAGGAGTCTTTTTTGTGATTGTATTTCCACTTTAGCATTGTACCAGACACATAATAGGTCATTTAAAAGTGTTAATTAACTGAAATTATCTGACTATAATTATCTCATTTTATACCTTGGGGGCAAGAGAAAGGCTCCTAAACTCTAGGTGGTTCCCTACTCCAATTTTAGAGAGTTTTTTTTAAAACAGAGTAGACTGCAACAAACATTTATTAAGAACTTGCTGGTAACAGGTACTGTGTTAAGCACTAGGAATACAAATACAAGCAAAAAGATAATCTCTGCCCTAATAGAACTTATATTCTAATAGAGGAGGAGAAAGTATAAATGGAACTGAAAAGGGACAGGGGAAGCACCAGCTGAGGCAAGAGAAGCACAGCCGAGAGGGGACAAGCAGTAGGTATTCAGTCACAATTGATGCATGCCCCCAGTTAAGAAATTCCAGGGGGCAGAGCCAGGATGGTGGGGTAAAAGCAGGGATTTGCTTGACTCTTCCCCAAACCTCTCTAAATACCTGCAAAAAATAACTCTAAACAAATTCTAGAGCAACAGAACCCACAAAACTACAGAGTGAAACAAATTTCCAGACCAAGACAACCTGGAAAGTTGACAGAAAAGGCCTGTTGCACTGGTCTGAGCAATGACTGCATAGGCACAGACTGGGCCCCCCAGCCAACCTGGAGCAGGCCTCAGGGGACTGAATCACTGGTAGCTGTGGCAGTTTCCAGACTTCTCATCCTACAAACACCAAAGATAACTTAAAATGTCAGTAGGAAAAGTCTGTCAAACCTGGCTGAGAGGAGCACGGTTGTAGGCCAAGCCCTGGTGCAGCTGTGGCAGCAGCTGCTTCTGGAACTCTCAGCCCCCAGTCAGGGGGGATGCAGTGGTTAATTAGAGGGGGACCGCAAGGATCTCTTTGCTGGCGTTGAGGCAGCATTCTCTTGGTTTGCCCATACTTGGATCTGAGTCTCAGTCCTGGGACTTGATCCTGGGGTGAGGAGGAGGGCTGGCATGGTGGAGCTTGTGGCTTGGGTGGAGAAGGAATCTTCCTCACAGTTCCAAGGCAGGAAAGGGTGTTTGTGGTCACTCACTGATAAGAGCACAGACCAGAAGAGGAGTAGACATCTCTCCTTTGATCATGCAACCTTGGAAGAATGGAAAATTTACAGGTCCCTAGAAATATCTCTGAAAACAACTACACAAAACCTCTGAAGCTTGGGACAGTACACACTCCACAATGAAAGCAGAGTCTTACCTTAAGAAAGATCTAAAAAGTCAAGTAATTGGCTGAGAAAATGAGCAAGCAGTGGGAAAAAAAATCAGACTACAGAATCTTTCTTTGGTGACAAGGAAGATCAAAACATACAACCAAAAGAAGACAACAAAGTCAAAACTCCTACATCCAAAGCCTCCAAGAAAAATATTAATTGGTCACAGGCCATGGAAGAGCTCAAAAAGGATTTTAAAAACAAAGTAAGAAAAGTAGAAGAAAAACTGGGAAGAGAAATGGGAGTGATACAAGAAAATTATGAAAAACAAGTCAACAGTTTGCTAAAAGAGACCCCTAAAAGTAGTGAAGAAAAAACACAACATAAAAATACTCTAACCCAAACAGCAAAAGAGGTCCAAAAAGCCAATGAAGAGAAGAATGCCTTAAAAAGCAGAATTGGCCAAATGAAAAAAGAGGAAGGTCCAGAAGCTCACTGAATAAAATCATTCCTTAAAAATTAGGATGAAGCAAATGAAGCTAATGACTTTGAGAAATCAAAAAATATAAAACAAAGGCAAAAGAATGAAAAAATAGAAGACAATGTAAAATATTTCATAAAAAAAATTACTGACTTAGAAAACAGATCCAGGAGAAATCATTTAAAAATTATTGGACTACCTGAAAGCCATATTTAAAAAAAGAGCCTAGATATCATCTTTCAAGAAATGATCAAGGAAAGCTGCCCTGATATTCTAGAACCAAAGGGGAAAATAGAAATTGAGAGAATCCACTGATCACTTCCTGAGATTCCAAAAGGAACACTCCTAGGAATATTGTAGCCAAATTCCAGAGTTCCCAGGTCAAGGAGAAAATACTGCAAGCAGACAGAAAGAAACAGTTCAAGTACTGTGGAAACACAATCAGGATAACACAAGATTTAGCAACGTATGCTTCAAGGGATGAGAGGGAGTGGAATATGATAGTCTGGAGGGCAAAGAAGTTAAAATTAAAACCAAGAATCATGTACCCAGCAAAATTGAGTATAATCCTTCAGGTGAAAAAATGGATATTGGATGAAATAGCCTTCAAGAATTCTTGATTAAAAGATCAGAGCTGAATAGAAAGTTTGACTTTCAAATACAAGACTCAAGAGAAGCACGAAAAGGTAAACAGTAAAGAGAAATCATAAAGGACTTACTAAGGTTGAACTGTTTACCTTCCTACATGGGAAGATGATATCTGTAACTCATGAGACCTTTCTCAGTATTAGGGTAGTTGGAGGGTATAGAATACACACTAAATTGGGCATAGAAATCTATCTTACCCTACTGGAAAATAGAGGGGAAGGCAATAAGAGGGTGGTGCAATGATAGAAAGGAGGGCAAATGGGAGGAAGGGTAATTAGAAGCAAGCACTTTTGAGGAGGGACAGGGTCAAAGGAGAGAATCAAATAAATGGTAGGTGGGATAGGATGGAGGGAAATATAATCTTTTACAAGATGACTGTAATGGAAGTGTTATGCATGACTACACATGTATAACCTATATTGAATTGCTTGCCTCCTCAATGAGGGTGGGTGGGGAGGGAGGAAAGGAGAGAATGTGGAACTTATAGTTTTAAGAACAAATGTTGGGGGCGGCTAGGTGTCAAAGTGAATAGAGCACCAGCCTTGGAGTCAGGAGGACATGTGTTCAAATTTGTCTTCAGATACTTAACACAAAAACTAGCTGTGTGACCTTGGGCAGGACACTTAAACCCAATTGTCCTCTAAAAAGCACCAAAAAAAACCCCAAAACACAAACACAAATGTTAAACATTGTTTTGACATGCCACTGGGAAATAAGATATATAGGCAGTGGTGTAGAGAAATCTATACAGAAATCTTGCCATTTAAGAAAACAGAAAGGAAGGGGATAGAAAATAGAAGAGAAAGGGGGTAGTGATGGAAGGGAGGGCATATTGGAGAAACAGATCATCAGAATGTACTGTCTTGGGGTGGGGGAAGGAGAGAGATGAGAAAATTTGGAACTCAAAACCGTGTGGAAGTGAATGTTGAAAAGTAAAAATAAATTGATTAAAAAAAGAAAAAAAAAGAAAAAAAATTCCTAACATTCTTGCAGAGGCTGGGCTATCTATGTAACTTTATTTAATCCCTAGCCTCTTCATAACTGAGGCAAAATTCATTTTACTAGAAACATTTGAGTATAATATTATCTGTGGATAGAAAGAGTGATAGTTTTGTTTCCTCATTATTTTTATTTTTTAAATTTTTTTCTTATTCTATTGCTATACCTAGTGTTTCTAATACAATACTGAATAATATTGGACATCCTTGCTTCACTTCTGATCTTATTAGGATCTGATTTTATAAGTTTATCCTTATTAATGTTTGCTCTTGGTTATAATTTCAAGAAAGGTTCCATTTATTCCTATACTTTCTAGAGTTTTTAATAGGATTGTGTGTTGTATTTTGTCAGAGGCATCTAATGATATAATCATATGATTTTTGCTTATTTTGTTATTTATATAGTCAGTTATACTTAGTTTTCTTACTGAATCAGCCCTGGATTTCTGGTATAAAATCCCACCTGGTCATATGGTATGATCTTTCATTTTTTTTCATTTCATTTTTTTAGTTTCAACTCCACAGTTGCTAAGCAATATAAACAATTTCATTTTCATCTTAACTCTGGCACAGTATCTTGCACTCTTGTTGGTCACATATATCACTCCTCCAGGATTTAGCCCAGTCTAAAAAATAGAGCTAGCAACTTTAAAACTCTTTTTTGGAGAAATTCATCATAGGACCACAGATCTCCAGCAGGAAGTGTCCTCACAAGCCACCTACTCTAACGCCATAATTTTACAGATTAAGAAACATCACAAATTAATGAAAATTATTTTGTAAAATTTGAAAATATATAGTACTCATCCCTTCAATGTTTTTGTAAGAAAAAATTTTTTTTGATAAATCAGTTTGGTCTTCCATCCTACTTAGGGGTATATCTCTGATTTTTTCCCCCTCCACAAGGAAAACAAAATAGAACAATTTATGTTGAGATGGAATATAAGCTCTTATAGGGCCACCTTTGTATTTGCTAGCACTTAGCATGCAGCTTTAGGTATAGCAGGCTTATACTTAAATTGCTAAGTTAAATTGAACTCCAATTCAATACATATTTATTAAGTGCCTACTATGCGGCAGGCACTGTACTAAGTTGCTCCTTAGTGGAGAGGCAACTTAGTGTAGCCTGTAATAGATTTCTAGACATAAATAGAATTCCACCCCTAATTACTGTGTGATCTTTGTAATGTTACTTTCCTTCGCTGAGCATCAAGATTTTAAAGCACAAATTGAGAAGGGGTTGGGAATTAAATGGCCTTTTAAAGTCCCTACTTTTAAAGTCTAATGCATATGAGGTAATATCAGACAAAAAAAAAAAAATTCGGTCTCGCAGTCTACGCTGCTTTCCCTCTACCAACCACCAGGTGGTGGGGCAGTCACCAACTCTTCCTTTCCCTTCCATTTCTTCTCTTTTTCTCCGCAGCCCCCTCCACGTTCACAAACACTCTCGGGACCAGTAGGGGGCCTTGTTCCTGGGAGCGCGCACGCCCCAGCGAGGCGCAGGGAGCGCGCACGTCTGCACCAGGAAGCAACGTCAGTCACTAGGAGTCCTCCCCGTTCCCGCGCGCGAAGCGGGTCAGCGAGAGCACAGCTTCCGGAGTCCGGACCTCGACCCTCATGTGGAAGCTGCTCTCCGCCGCGGGCCCGGCCCGAGGTAAGGACGGCGGAGGCACGGCGGCTGAACAGGCCCAAGATGGAGTCCCCACGCGGGCCCACAGCCCTGGACCTGGGGGCCAAAGGGAGAGCAGGGAAAGGGCAGGAGAAGAGCTGCTGGGGTGGTTGGGGGAGTGCAGGGGCGCTGGCGGCGGTAGAGGGCTTGCGACGCATGCCTCATATCGTTCCCTTGCGTTAGACCGGAAAAATTCTCCCGAAATTCCAGTGGCTCTCTTCTGATGCTGCCCCCCTGCGTTTATCCTATTGGTCAGGTGGCCGGAAGCCCTGCCCCTATGAGAAGGGGTGGGGTTGAGAGCGCTGCCACCTCCGTTAGAGTTTCTGAACAGTCTTGAGAGAGTGTGGCTTGGTCAGTCTGGGGATTCTCTGATCAGTGAGTGAGTGATCGAGCATGTAGTTTTATCGGCGAGTTTTTTCCTGGCGAGAACAACAGTAATAAATTAGGTTTTATATAGCACTTTATGGTTTGCAAAGCACCTTACAAATGTTAGATATTCGGGGCGGCTAGGTGGTTCAGTGAATAGAACACTGGCCCTGGAGTCAGTTCAAATCCGACCTCAGACACTTAACACATACTAGCCGTGTGACCTTGGGCAAGTCACTTAACCCCAACTGCCTTAAGTTCCCCCTTCCAAAACGCAAAAAAAAAAAAACCCAAAAAAACACACAAAAAAACCCCCAAAGGTTAGATACTCTGATCCTCACAACAACCCTAGGAGGTAGGTTCTATTAGTATCCCTATTTTACAGATGGGAAAACAGAATAAATTTTCCTGTACTGCCCATCTTTGTAGAACGAGTTTTAGAGGGGAAAGAAACTAGTTTATCGTCTTGCGGTTTCTTAGACATAAAGCCAATCAGCAGTAGATTCCTGAGAGAATGCTACTGTGAAGAGCTTTTAAGATTCGGATTACACAGTATTAGTGAACACTGTTTATTCCATTACAAATCTTTGTTCAGTACAATGTTCACAGTTTCAACAGTTCACAA
>CM053594.1:122439461-122461765 GCA_028646575.1 Pseudocheirus occidentalis | reverse complement strand
CCACAAAAAAGGATTCTAGAGTTTTATGGGTATTTTTATTTTGCCTCCTTTTCCTTATGTTGGCCAGTCAATTAATTGGTTGGTTTTTTTTTTTAGGTCTGTAAAACTCTGCTTCTAGGGGGGGAAGCTCTGTTTCAAATCGCTGGGGTTTTCCCAACTGCCGGAGCTATTAGGAGGGTGTTGCAAGTCCCCTCAGCTTTGGCTTGCTGAAAGTGCACCCCAGGACCACCACCCAAGACCATGATCTGGATCCAGGCCGCTCAACGCAAGAGCCCTTGGCCCTGATCAATCAATTCAGCCCCCCTGTGGAGTCTGCAGGCCAGGGGCTCTGAAGCAGCCTGGTGGGGGCCGCTGGTTCCAGCTTCCCCCACTGTTCCTTGCCCCAGGGGCTGAATGGCTGAACTGCTATACCACCCCCAAATTAATTTTCAAAGTTTCACTTTCACTAACCGACTGCTGATTTTAAGCTCCCCTTAGGCAGGTTCTTTAGATTTTCTTTGAAGTAGACTCATGCTGGTTTGGGAGGTTTTGTGTGGCCACTGCTGCGGTTTTGGGCTGGCCCGGTCTCTGCTTCACTGGGGTTCGGTGCAAGCTGCCTCTCTCCTGTCCCTTTCCTCACGCCTTGGCAGATGTGGAGGTTCTGGAGGCTGTAGAACCGCTGCAGGCTGGCTGCGGTGCCTGTTTGGCTCAGTTTAGTCTGGCTCCTTCCCACCCTCCCAGGCCTGGCCCTGGTTTCGGCTTCAGGCTGTTTCAGTCTCTGTTCCTGGCTGCTGCGATGAGCCCCTGGTGCCGAGCTGCCTTCAGTGAGAGATGGGTTCTCTGTATTTTTGTGAGTCTGAGACTCCTAGACTTTATCTGGGCTCATAATTTAATGGGTCTTTAGGGTTGCGGTGTGGGAGCTGGGGGACCTTGCTGTTTCTACACTGCCATCTTGGCTCCGCCCCGGGTGAATTTCTTAATAAAAAAAATGTCAGTTTTCTTTTCTGTAATATGCAGCTAATTATGCCTGTAGAATCAATCACACTGTCATATATCACCCCATCTGGACTTACTACCCATCTAGTCATTTGCAGTCACAGTTTGGGGATTCCACAGGGCAGCTGATTACTACTCTTTCTGAGTTCTATTAGATAACCTTGAAGGTACAGTGAGATTTATTTGCCTCCAGGCCTCCACCATTGTGCTCCCAGTTAGATTTAAGAAGAATTTACTGAGAAGGCATAAGCAGAACTGTTGGTACAAACTGTTCCCAAACAAGGGACAGACAACATCCCTGGGGAGTGTGAACTCATATTTAATGTATATTAGATATAATATATAAGTAAATATATGTTTATATATAATATAACATAAATGAAATATAATAATAAAAGTATAATAGATTGGTGAGGTATAGGTGCAGAGAACACATGTGGCCAAGGGCTACCTTCTAACTTTGGCCCAAGAAGTCTTTTTCTCCTCATGAAGTTCCTTTTAGGGTATAATGTTCTGCTGGCTGAGTCAGCTACTGATCCATGCTATACTGCTGCTGCTACTGCTCTTCCCTCCTTCTACTCAGGTCCCAAGGAGGGGAAGGATGTTAGATGCTGTACTGGCTCCTTGCTAAACTCAACTTCAGTCAGTCATCTGCTACTCTATCTTTCTAGATGTTGCATTGCCCACCAAATCACTGCTCAGGCATGCCCATCTCCAGACTGCTCCTGTTGCTACTGCTAGCACCTCTATGGACTTTGTTATCAATTCCACATGGCAGTGGGACTTCAGGATTTCCTCATTGTCCTCTTAGCTAGGCACCTTTGGGCAAACCAAAAGTCAATCTACAAACATAAATTAAGAACTTGCTATATGCTAAGCCTTTTGTTGAGGACTAAGGAAACAAGGAAAGACTAGAACATAGCTCTTGCCCTCAAAGAGGTCACATTTTAAAGGAATCAACACCATTAAACATCTATGCACATACAGATAGGTCCCTATTAGTGCAAACATTGAATACCATGAAGTGGTAATATTATTCAGATTTTTATTGCATGTTTCCATTGGTTTGAAAGTTATCATACTTTACATAATTATAATTTTTAAGTGCAGTTCCACTTAACTAGATTCATTATTTACCCTAACCAGGAGCTAGCTGAACAAAGTATATGCAGAGTAGATGAAAAGTTGACACTGGAGTAGGGAGGAAGACCTGGAAAGACCTCCTGTAAACAAAGGCACGTTTATGTCTTATCATCTCTTCAAGTTTATTGAGAATTTATCAAGTTGATCCTCTTGCCATAGAATCATAATTTTTTTAATTTTTGTTTTTTGGAGAAGGAAAGATAGGGCTATTGGGGTTAAGTGACTTGCACAAGGTGACATGGCTAGTAAGTGTTAAGTCTCTGAGGTTGCATTTGAACTCAGGTCCTCCCAATTCCAGGGTTGGTGCCCTATTTACTGTGCCACCTAGCTACCCCAAAATCGTAATTTAAAAAAACTTTTCCCCTTTTTCTTCCTGTCTTAAATGGCTAGTAAATAGCACTAATAGAAAAAGTGTGACTATTTGTAAAGGAACTAAATATATAAATAACTTTAGATACTGTGATGAAAACTGAGCACTCTTAAGCACTCAGTCTCTAGTTTTAACACCCCCAGTTTCTTTTTTTTTGGGTATACACATGAATCTACCCAGGAAACTATTTTTGGTGAGAACTGTATCCCTCTCTGATTCCAATTCTCCCTCCTCCCTTTGCCCTCTACTGCCCATGCAAGGCAAACCACTCTTCATCTACTAGTGATACCTTTCTGTCCTTTTTTATCTACCAGATTGATCCTGTGGAATTCTCATTTTTCATTTGCCAGCTTCTGAATTTCCCCATCATTTCTGTCAAACTATTCTTAATGTTTGCCAGTACTCTGACGCTCATGAGTAAATGCAGTATTGTACACCAAATCTTTGAAAGTTGCTCGCTTCTTTTCTGCTCCACTGTTGCCAACTGTGTTGGCTCAGTCTTTCCTCTAAGTTAGCAACAAACTCTTACTTATCAGAGAAGCTCTCAAACCTGTTGCCTTTGATTCTTCTGGTAGTCATTTAGCCTTGGGGTAGCTGCTCTTGTTGAATGCAGATATTTAGCTTGGAGAGGGTAAGTTTGTGACCAGTTCAGCATTCTGCACCACACTTTGCCGTAGCTGTTCTCACATCCTGTCTGTTCTCCTTACAATTCCTTTATCTATTAAATGCCCGTGTTTGCTGTGAGGGTGCATCCATGGAATTTTATTGCTTTTAGGTAAGTGGAAGATAGTGTTGGTGAGATATACAAGTCTTCAGTTGTAAGTGACCATTGTTGTTGCTGTTTCTGCTCCATTCTTCCCAAGGACTCCCTGCCATATCTGGTAGTCTGAGCCCAGTCTAGCATTAATATCACCCAGAATTATAAACGTGTCCTCTTTCATTACACTCTCCAGGTCTCTCTTAAGAACTTTGGAATTTGTGTGACACAGGACACACTGGTACGGGACTGCCCAGCACTGTGTGCCCACATCAGAGAAGATGCTATGAGTAGAGCAGAATTGAAGTGACTCAAAAGAAACAGGCAAATTTAGAGAATCAGCCTCAAGTATTCACATGGACTATTTGTGCACGACCTTTGGGAGAGCCTTCCAAGCTCATATTGGTCTGATCAGCCGCAGTCAGTACACTGTAACCTGACTCTGACATAGTGATGTCATTTTGGTCCTCTGAGAACGAAGGACAACAGCCAGTCAACCATGTTGATCCCTCTATCATCCCCGCACTCTCTCTTTGTTTACTGGCCTGCTTCTTTTCTTCAAAAACCACACACTTCATCTCTGATAACTATATTTGTGTTTTCTTTTCATGGCTGGACTCATTGAGAAGTCTGTCTACACTGGGTGTCTCCATTTCCTTTCCTCTCACTGTCTTAATTCCCTACCATGTTTGTGTTCTGACCTTGTCATTCAGTCAAAATTGCTCTCTACAGAATTGTTTTGTGTCAGGCTGCTGGCATAAGTGAGTCCCTGCTGGGAGGACATTGAGTGCTCCTGTTGACTCTTGAGATCTAGCATTAGGGCCTGACAGTAGATGAAGGTCTTGTTCAGGGATCCAGTTTATGCCTAAGGCATACCAGAGGGCAAACCAGAGGTATGGGGAAAAACAAACCCCTCAGTGAGTTCAAATGCCACAAGTAATATGTAATAATGATTGAGAGCTGTTAAGTGGAAAGTTTTATTGGCAAATGGTAGAAAAGAGAGTGAGGGAGAGGAAGAAGAGACCCAGACCACAACTCAGACATACAGACTAGTAGAATAAAACTCATGTAAAGGGAGCATTGCATTGAGGGGCACAGAAGTATGAAGCTATATAGCTGAGAAGGCTTGTTTCAGAGGGAATGTCATGCGCCTGGGAAGGGAAGTATCCTCCAAAGTATCCTTCTAAGAGTAGGAAATGTAAGCCCTGATTTTGATGTCTGTCTGGAGTTGGTTGGTTTGCATGTCAGAGTTCAGGGCATGTGGGAGGGGTGGGTCTGAGGTATGCAGGTATAGAAAGGAAAGGAAAACTGGTAGTTGGCAAAAATACTATTTTTGGACACACAGTGGTATTAACCTTAAAAATATCACTGTCGTTTCTCCATGCCTAGATTCTGTAAACTAGAGGAGACTGTCAAGACCTCCAGTCCTTATAATATTAAAGATTTGTTAATTACCAAATCTAATGACCTTTTTTTTTTTAAATCAGTCCTCATTCTTTGCTACCTCTCTGCAGCCTTTGGCGCTGCCTATCACCTCTTCCTTGATACTCTCCTCTCTTTAAGTTTTTATCACTCTCTTCAGGTTTTCCTCCTTTCTCTATTCCTGTTGAAGATACTACCAGTATCGTCAGTGATCTGGGTCCTTTCACAGGACTGAAATAGTCTGCAATGTTCTTGGTAGATGGGGCATTCATAGCCTATGCAGAAGAGAAGCTAGAGGACTACTCTACCAAATGTCTCATGAGATTAGAGAAAAATGCAAATTTATTAAAGCATGACCCAAAAAAGAAGCTTTGGTGTGCTCTGAAATACAACTCTAGCTAATTAAAGCCTGCTGGAAATTATAAGCATCTTGTGTTACTATACACAATCCCTTTTTCTAGTTAAAGCTTTTTGGACTTTAAAAATTTTAAATATAGTAGAAAAGTGTTGTATATTATGAATTTATGAGACAGGATCAAGTAGGGATATACAAATTTATTTATATTAAATATCTATTTGAAAATTTATAGTCTATATTGATATTACTAATTACCTACTTTTGATTATTTCACTGTAATGAAGAAAGGGGACAACTAGGTGTCATGATGGGTTGAGTGGCAAGCCACTCCAGTATGTTTGTCAAGAAAACTCCAAGTGGGCTCACTAAGAGTCAGACATGATTGAAGTAACAGCACAGCAGATGAAGAGAAGATTGAGTTGTTAAGTTATATAATTTTAGAGCTGGAAACGTAGAGGTTATAGCATTATAGGATCATAGAATTATTATAGGATCATAGAATTTAGAGCTAGACATCAATTTAGAGATTAGTCTAGTCTTCTCTGTATATTTTACCCAGGGGAACAAACTGAGGTATAATGGATAGAATGTTAGAGTAAGGATGACGAGTTCAAATCCTGCCCCAGACACTTATTAGGTGTATGATCCTAGGCAAGTCACTTAACACACTCTGTATCACAGTTTTCTCATCTGTAAAATGGTAATGTTAATGGTAGTTGTGAGACTCAAAGGAGATAATCCATGTAAAGCATTCTACAGACTTTAAAGTGCTATTTAAATCCTAGCTATTATTATTTATCATCCTGTGACTCAAATCTAGATTGACTCCCAAGTTATTCAAACCAGTTTTTCTTTTTTACTTTTTAAACATTTTCTTTAATATAAAAGAAATCGTGCATACATCAAATACACACTGTACAAGGGGGGAGGTGAGGGAATTATCTGGAACTTGGAGATAAGGGGAGCAGGGAGATAATGGTTGATGAGACACACAGGGCCTTAATTGTGGCGAACTCTCCACCTGAATGGGGGTACGGAGAATGCCTGCGCTGGGAGAACGAGGGTCTATTACGTGTGCCAGATGTTTGTTGTATGGAGCAAGACGGGCTAGGGTGGCCAGGATGCTCTTGGCCGACCCCATTTCATGGCTCGGGCGGCCAGCTGCCCAGGAAGGTCGGAGGACAGGAAGACTTTTTGGAGTCGAGCTTTTCTGGCGTATCTCTTCAAACCAGTTTTAATGCCAAATTGTTATAAGGGAAACTAATATTTCCATTTTATAATTTTATTGAATCATGCAATGTTAGAAGTATCATTTTTACTAAATTACTGCAAATACAAAAGATATTTAGGATGAGATTTATGTTCATAAAACCTGCTATCAGAGTTACCTTGAATTTTAAAGGTAAATAATTTATAATTTTGTGCATTTGTGCAGTTCTCTGTATATACACATGATTTGTAACCCAGTCATTCTTTCATCTTTTTTTTTTCTCTTTAAGCTTTTCAGTTGTGGAACAAAAAGATTACACAAAAGCCTTGATGCAGAACAAGCTAAATACTTTCAGCCTCTTAAAAAAGTGATGTTACCACCTAATACTTTTCAAGGAAAAGTGGCTTTCATCACAGGTGGAGGTACTGGTATTGGGAAAGGAATGACCACTGTTTTGTCCAGTCTGGGTGCAACCTGTGTGATAGCAAGTCGGTAAATGACTTATATAAAAACCTTCTTTAATTTAATAATGAAAATTTGTTTTCCCTGATTATTGCAATATGAGTACAATATTAATGACTGAGAGGTTAAATAATGTTTTAAATCTTGCCTGATTCCATTAAAATTTAGAATGTCATTAGATTATTTGCGTTGTGTTTGTGCTTCATTTTTTTTTTCTTTTTGGAGGGCAATTGGGGTTAAGTGACTTGCCCAAAGTCACACGGCTAGTTTTTGTGTCAAGTGTCTGAGGTCGGATTTGAACTCACATCCTCCTGACTTCAGGGTCGGTGCCGTATTCACTGCACCACCTAGCCGCCCCCTGTCCTTCATTTTTGAAGAGAACCATGGCATCAGGGAAATGATGATTTGACTTGCAGTTGACTTTGATTTGTGTGAGGGAGGACTGTGAAAGGTCACCAGCCTCACTTTCTTCTCTGGAGCCATCTGGATCCAGTGACCCAGTATTCATCAGGATTACTGGAGATGACCCAGGATGCAATGGGATACACTGGCCCTTTTAGGCTAAGGCCTTTTTAAGTACTCACTTAAGAGTGAGGTAATGTCCATTCAGTGAATAGGCCTCTTTAAGCAGTGAGTCAAGGAATGGCCCTTTTAATTAGAAAAAAGAAAAAAGAAAAAAAAAGTCAAGCTGGGAGGAGAAGACCTTCAAGGTTGCTGTTCCAAAGAGAAACAGTTACCATGGACCTTCACTCTAAGCCAGGAGAGCCCAAAATACAAGCATTAAGTGGAGCTTGGGCAGAGACCTATTATGGTCCAATCTGTGAACTTCAGAGTGGATTATTTATTTGCATAAAATCACTTTAAAGGAAAATTGTGGGTTATTTGACATGAAAGACAGGATGTTGTTCATAGAATTGGAATATGTAATAACTCACATTTGTATAGAGCAGTGGTTCTCAACCTGTGGGTCACAGCCCCTTTGGGGGTCGAACAACCCTTTCACAGGGGTTGCCTAAGACCATCGGTAAACACATATTTTTCAGTGGTCTTAGGAATCAAGACAACACTCCTCTATCCGTATCCAGGTGGGTCCGCCCACATGCAGATATACCTACATAAGAGTATTAAAGGGTCATGGCATTAGGAAGGTTGAGAACCACTGGTATAGAGTTTTGGGGTTGGCAAAGGGCTTTCTTCAAACAGCAACCCAGCACACATTCTATTTAACTGCAAGGTTGGAAAAAATAGTTCAAATGAAATAACAAAATTGTTTTAATTGACTGTCCTACTTTCAATGGCAGTAATTAATTCTCCTCAAGAAGATAATTAAACTTCTAACCAGGGTAATGTAGATTATGCTACCATTTTCAGTGAGATTGACAACTATTGTAGTAATATTTATATTGATAGATGTTGGGGTGGCAGTAATAATAAGAGTAAATGCATAGAAGAACATATGTATTTATTTGCTGCTGAGATCTCATGAATAAAATAATAATTATAATGCAATTATTTAGTGTTTTAAGATTATGAAGAGGGTTTTAGCACACAGAAAGATGTTAGAGCTCAATTTTTCTGATAGTTTAAATCACTTTGAATTAAAAAAATACATATATAAAATCCTATGTCACCCTTTACAGGCCTTAAGACTCAGTAGCTCTACTTATAGCCCTAATACTGTGAATTGGTTAGTTTCCTCTGAATTAGGTCTATAAACTTTGGTCCAAAGCCTGCTACTGTGGCTTATTATTGTTTCCCATTAAAGTTCATCTTGAGAACGAGAGAGGTACAAACAAATGATCTTAAGTAACTTATTATGTATCTAATTATAAGATGCCTTAACAACAACTGGTTGTTAAGTTAAACAACTGGTTTAACAACTCGTTTAAGAAAATGGAAACATTCAACACATTAGCACTTACAGACCAAAAAAAAAGCAGAAAAGGGCTTTAAACTTTAAATTTGACGTTTTTTTTAGTCAATCAATCAAATTAAGCTGTTTCAATACAGTCATAGTATTTTCTTTATTCTTGTCCCTCATCCTAATAGTCAGCATTTTTAGAAAAAATGTGAAGAATATTATCCAAAAGAAAAGGAAGCTTTTTTATATATAAAACTTTTTGAGACTCATGCAGGACATTACTATTTTGTTTCTAGGAATGTTAATGTTTTGAAAACTACTGCAGAAGAAATTTCTTCTCAAACAGGAAATAAGGTATGTTTCAGAGAAGTATACTCATATTTTGTTTTTATATAAAATCATATATTATAAATATTACTTATTTTAAGCCTTATTGTTTGGCTTTTGGTTCGGTTTTATAATTTATTCAGTGTAGGGAATACTGTACACTGCACATGAGCAACAGTTCTTGAAGTTATAGCTTTAGAAGGTTACTTGGGGCAACCTTATAAGGTAACCTAGAAGTTAAGTGTCTTGTCCAAAGACACATAGCCAGTATGTCAAAAGCAGGACTTGAGCACAGCTCTTTCCAGGGAGATTGGCCTTCTGTTCACTGTACCACCCTCTTTTTCCCTTACTGGTTTAATATAGTGTGATGTGATCATCTTATAAAACTGAGAAACTTTCAGATTTTTCTTTCCTTCTGTGATTTTTCAGGTGCATGCAATCCAATGTGATGTGAGGAATCCTGAGATAGTTAAAAATACTATTTCGGAATTAATCAAAATAGCAGGACTCCCTGATGTAAGTACAAAAGTAGGAATGACGCAAGACTTCTGGTGAAGTAGATGGTGAAGATGTTCCACAAAGCGGCCTTGTAATATAAAACTTCCTTTCTAAAGCTCTAAAAACTTAGCCTCCCTCTTTATCACTCCTTATTTCATAACTGGTCTCTGGAAGAGATCTTAATCTTTATCATCAAAATCTGAAACCATCCCTGTATTTAATCATCTGTTTGAGTTCAACATTTGCTGATTGGTATAATTATTTCTTTTTTTGGACCTGACCATAATTTCACTGGCATAAGGGTCTCCCAAAGAGGCAAGTCCCTTAGGACCTGCTTTGTAATTTATAATTTTAAAAGTTTGGCTGGGACGGTGGGCAGTTAAGAGTCTAGCACAGCCAATCTCTGTCAAAGAGAGACTTTGAACCTAAGTCTTTCTGACTCTGAGGCTAACTCTATCCACTGTGGTATGCTATCTGTCTATAACAGTAGCTGACATTTATGTAGCACGCTAACATTTGCAGAGCTCTTTCCCTAAATTATCATATTTCATCCTTACAGTGGCCCCAAAGGTGGATGCTGTTATTTTTTCCCATTTTACAAATGTGGAAAGTGAGTCTCAGAAAGATTTGGGGAACTGTCTGTAGTCATACCCTTAATAAGCATATAAAGCAGGATTCAAACAATAATAATAACCAACATTTATATGGTGCTCATGATGTGCCGAGCACTGTGCTAAGTATTTTGCAATTATTATCTTGTTTGAGCCTTACAACAATCCTGGGAAGTAGGTGCTATTATTATTCCCATTTTTATAGATGAGGAATCTGAGGCAAATAGAGATCAAGTGACTTGCCCAGAGTCACACACACGTTTCTGAGGCTGGATTTGAACCCCAGCCTTTCTGACTTCCAGACCTGTCATCCTTTCTACTTGTGCCACATAGATATACTTCTTAACTGTATGTCCAGTGCTCTAGTCATT
This sequence comes from Pseudocheirus occidentalis, assembly GCA_028646575.1. Classification (NCBI taxonomy): domain Eukaryota; kingdom Metazoa; phylum Chordata; class Mammalia; order Diprotodontia; family Pseudocheiridae; genus Pseudocheirus; species Pseudocheirus occidentalis. The sequence continues at coordinate 122,451,400 of CM053594.1, read as the reverse complement.
CAGCCGTGCTCCCATAAAAGTGAGCAGGCAGTGGAAGTGGGAAGGAAGGTTACCTATTACGTTTTGGAATAATGTCCACAATGAAATTAATATTAACACTTCTGTTTTCTGGAATTATAACTAGCTGCAGGGGCAATTCTGTGTATAATATGCTCCCCCGGTTACTCTTGGTATCTTTTGACGGCTTCAGGGCTAAGGAAAGAATGAATTTCTTTATCTTTGTAATTTTATCAAAGAAGGTGTCTTGATGGGTGGACCATGTTAAGAACATTTTTATCACAAAAACTTTTCCAAATTACTATAGCATAGTGACAGGCCTGTATGAAGAAAATCATGACATCATGGCAAACTCAACATATGGTGCTGTCACGCAGAAAAGTCTTTCAGAATTTAAAGACAAAGATCCTTTTTGGTGCAATGAAGCAATTGCCATTTGGGTAACCAGTGAGCTTGAGGAAGACAGTGAAGGCTGCTGCTGTGTGACCTGGTGCTGATGTGGCCATCCTCAGTACAACTCCTTCCTGTTTTATGATTTATAATCCTTCAGTAACATTTGATGAGCGATTAGGCAATATTACTAAATGGCTGAACAGCTCAGATCCTTTGGTTATCTTTGCAGCAGTCTATTGGGAAGAACTGGTTGCAAGTGGGCACGAATATGGACCTGAAGATAAAGAGCAGATGAGTGCTGTATTGAAAGAAACAGATAACCACGTTGGGCACCTTGTCCATTAACTCAAAATGTTGGGATTGTGAGAAAGCCTTAATGTGATCGTTACAGGTGATCTTGGGATTGACCTAGTGTTCTAAGGATAAATTGATAAAATTGGATGCCTGCATTGAATGTTCAGACTACACTATAGTAGACACAACTCCAGTTATTGCAAAACTGCCTAAAGAAAATCAAACCTTTGTTTTAAAAAAAGGTAGAACATTGTAGTCCTCACATGAAAGCCTATCTTTTTTTTTTTTTTTTGCATTTTGGAAGGGGAAAGGCAGGACAGTTGGAGTTAAGTGACTTGCCCAAGGTTACATGGCTAGTAAGTGTTAAGTGTCTGAGGCTGGATTTGAACTCAGGTCCTCCTGACTCAAATGAAGACTGGATGATCATGTTAATGAATTATTTAAATGCGACCATGGTTATGAGAATACTTTGCTAAGCATGCATCCATTCCTGGGTACTCATAGCCCTGCCTTTCACAAAGGGTACAAAATAACACAATTAACATTGTAAGTATTTATCCTTTGATGTATCACATCCTGGCATTAAAATCACATCCAAAAAACGGAGCGTTTAGTAATATTTAATGTTTATTAGCTAATCAGTGATTCATAAATCTCCCAGAAGCTATGGTAATAGTGATTGGTACCAGTCCTGCATTAACTTCTTTGTTAACCCCATCATTATCATGAAAAACAAACCATTCCACATCCATTTTCCTGACTTCATCTACAAAAAAGAAGATGAAGATAACCCTTTTGGTTATCTAACCCTTTGATTGAATAGCATGTGCAGTTTTTTTCACTGTGTCTTGAAGCAGCTATTTGAGTTAGTCATCTGATATAGGAGAATTATGCCAGATGGTATATCAGGAAAAGGTACACTTTGAAAGAAATACAAAGGAGTTAGATCAAATGTGTTAGCAGTTGTTTTTTATATATCTTTCATTGTGTTATCAAGTACAAACTACTCTGACCATAGTTCATTAGACAAGCCAAAAGATTATCTCTTTTGCTAACTAGGAAAGTCTGTTTCATGGAATTATTTATGACATATTTTATTTTTGCAACTATTGTTTCTCCATGTAACAAAAAATTAGCAAATATTTAGGTCTCTAGTCAATTTTTATATTTATAAATGAAACAACGTTCTTTGTGCAGTTCTTGCACATTCTCTTTTCAGGGAGAACAGTGTTTCTCTATTTTTGTATTAACCTTTAATAAGACCTTGCCCCTCAAGCAGTATATACATATGGTGAATTGCTGACCTTGACACAGAATTAGGAACTAGGAAAGCAGAGACTCAATTTAAGAAGCAATGATTCTTAGCAAATGTAGTCTGAGTTAATTTTTTTTTATTGTGTTAGATGTTGGAGATGCAAAGATGAAAAATGATAATCATAGAATGATAGATCTATAGCAAGAAGGGGCATCCAAGGTCATCCAGTCTAGTTTCCTCACTTCGCATATGAGGAAACTGAGGTCCGAGGTGCTTACATGGCTTGTCTAGGCTTACAGGTTTTGTAGTCACATTTGAATCCAGGCTCTCTGACTCTACCTCAAGGTACTTACTTTGCTAAAGATCTGTGTGTTTTCCTGCCTTAATAGTCCTTTAAATCTGGAAAATTTCCAACAATAATGGGCCATGATACTGTAATGGCAAGCAAAGGAGTATTTAGCTCCTTGTTTCAGTTATTCAAGTATTAAGCACCTTGTTTCAGCTCTTCAAGTGCCTTTGAGCCTCACCTGTGATTATATCACGTCTTTGTTAGAAATAGAACCTGTGAAGCCCATGGTGGGAAGGACTTGCCAAAGACCAGAAGAGGAAGAATGTAAGAGGTGCTCAGAACAGGGAGGAGCTAATGATATAGAAAAGCTCTAGCACAGCGGAGACTGGGCAGAACTGGGAGGAAGCATGGCTGTGGCATAGACACTTTCTCTGTCTGTGTTGATGTTACTTTGTCAGACCTGTGTGCTGATAGAGAATGTTGCTGCTGTTACAGAAGCCCTGAGACCTTACTTTTAGTTCAGAAGTCCTAAAAGAGGACTTTCATATTGTCTGTTTACAGAAATCCTGGAGGTGGGTTTTACTGATGTTTTCAGAGGTCCTGGGACTTTACTGATGATTTGTGTTTATTTCTCAGACCCTGTTTGTGGGTCTGTGTTGATTTCACAGGCAGAAAGTGAATTTATGATGATGCCAGCAATGTGTATGAATATTGTTGTGGCTCTGTTAATTTTTTTCTTCCCAGAAACAGAGACATTGAAGGACTTTGGCTATGATGGTCACTGTGAGCTTTGAGCTGGAGCAGGAACTGGAATAGGAACAGGAACTGGAACAGGAGCTAAAAGCTGCCTACCTGTGCATCCAGGTGACAGTTGGGTGAATTTGGGCAAGAGCTGGGAGCATGGAAGAGGAAACATGGAGTTTGGGAGTCAGCCTCAAGACAAGATGAAAGGACTTTTCCTTGGGTACTTAGTGTTGACTGACAAGATCATGGTTTACTGTGACCTAGGAGACCTTTATACTTTATACTCCTTAAGGATGATTGAATTAAGGATGATTGGAAGTTAGTCTCCAATCAAGATGAAAGAAGACTTTCTGACTGAAGAGATTAAGACAATATGACCTAGAAGTGGAGCACTTTGACCTTTGTACTTTGTGTCCCTTAAGGATGATTGCTCCTTAAGGATGATTGAGTTAAGAACTTACTGAATGATATCTTTAGTTTAAGCATATGGGACCACTTTAGTGATAAGTTGTTATTGTCATATGAATTGTTGTGAATGAGGTTGTGAATGCTGTACTTTGTTTGGTTTCTGTGAATGTTTTGCTTTAGTTTACTGTTGAATAAATAGAGAGCTCACTATACTATGTGATTAGAACATTAGAGTATCCACAGCAGCACTCATCTGGAGAGCTGCTAGTGCTTGACTTTGCACAAGCACCAGAAGCTCTCCTGAGGATGGCTGCTGTGAATAGCTTTAAGGTTCTGATGACAGATACATAGAAATCTATGTGTTTTGGTGGCACAAGTTTCGGTTATAAGATCAATTATATTTAACTCTTGACTTAATGGTTTAGGGAGCTGCAGTACAATAGGTATGCATATTCCTTCCCTCTATGGAGAGTGTAACCCCGAGACACCTGGGCTGACTGCTTTTGAGAGTTGCAGTAACCAAAACCAAGTTTATTGCTATGTAGCAAACCTGGTAATAAGCCTCTCTAGGGTTAACTCACAGTTAAATAGCAACCAAAGTACAATTTGTCACATTTTTCTAATGGAGGCCCTGATTTGGAATTTGGAAATCCAACAAAACTGCCTAATAAACTAAGTTTTTTAAAATAAAAAAAGCATACACTGTGACATTGTTATTACATTATGATTATGTTTTATTTATTCAGATAAATTGTTCAATTTCATTATCACGTCATATCAGTAATTACATTTTTGTCTCCTTACTTAGACTACCCCTTTTTCAGTTTGTTCTCTATGTATCTGTCCAAATAATTTTCCCAAGTTACAAATTTTATCATAAAAACTTCAGTGGCTTCTTCTTGCCTTTAAGGTAAAATACTGTTATGAGTGAAATTCAGCAAAAGTAGACTGAGGCAAGTTTTCTCTGAGCAACATGACATTTTGTTAACAAGATTGTGAACCTGATAATAAAAATGGGCCAATGGATGCCTTAAGTAAACTTCAAATTGGAGGCATAACTCCTTTTTATAAGCATAGAACAAAGAATAGAACAGGGTAGGTAAGGAAATAATAATTGGTTATAGGACTGGTATCATCATGGGCGTGAGGATATGCTTGCTTACATAACTGAGGTGTGAGGGATAATATGATTGTTTGGAAGTTGGGAATAAGGGTTTAGCTGTGATTCTTCTTTCTGTCCTGCAACTAAGAAATATTCATTGTTTGAATAGACCTTCAAGGTTAGAGATAGTAGACCAGACTTTTTTGGACAGCAAACTAGATATCCTTGAAGGATAGTTTGACAGTATAAAGATACTATACCAGACTCCCTAGTGTCTACCTGAATTCCCCAAGATGATGGATTTCCTTGAAGCGGGAATAGAACAGTGATTAGCAGGAAACTTGATTTCTAAATTTAACTCATTACAGGCCAACTACCTTTCTGGACTAAGTTCAGAGATAAAGAACTGTAACAAAGGGCAAGATCAGTTGTCAATTGGATCAATAAAAATGATATAAAATCAGTTTAATTTTCTCAATATAAACTTCAGCCTGAAGGCCTACAGTAAAATCTAGCTCCAACCCACCTTTCTATCCTTATTTCATATTACTCGCCATCATATAATCTACTTGAACATCTAGTCAAGCTGTACTATTGCCCAAACCAGACACTTCGTCTTCCTCAAGCAAATGTCCACGTTTGACTTTTTCCTCTGAGTCTTTATTTTCCTTCAAGACTCAGTTCAGGTAGCACTTGCTCTGTGAAGCCTTCCTTGATTCACCTAGTAATGTTCTGCTCTTTCTCAAATGACTTTTTATTTACTTACGTATATATTGTAGGCATCTTGATAGGATAGAGGCTTCTTGAGGTTAAGATTTCATTTTGTCTTTGTATCTCTTGTCACTTACAATTGTTTAATTAATGTTTTGTAAATGTTTTTTGAATTGTGAGCCCCCTGAAAAGGAACTGTATCTGATTTCATGCTCTATTTGTTTTGGAGACAGGATCTCCCTATCTTGCTCAGGTTGGAAATACAGTGGCACATTCCCGATTGTCATGAGAGCTTCGACCTATTCAGTTTTTGAACTGGGGTGAGCTGCTTGGAGGCATTGTGCTGCAGGGGAAAGGCATGTTCTTTAAGTAGTAGTGAACTAAGGATTACTTCCTGGGCCTTCTTTCAAAGTAGTTACTTATCTTCCCCAGGGCACTGGCCAGTGCTTCTTGTGTTCTTGTAGGCAACACTCAGCTGCATAAGTCAGACAATGCCAAGTGGCTATGGGGCTAGGACACTTATTTGTCAGGTTATGGTATCAGATTTATGTGGAAATCATTTGACTTAACCTACTGAAGTTCAGGACTCCTGAGCTCAAGTGATCCCTTAGCCTCAGCATCCCCTATACTAGGAATGATAAACATCATTTCTAGACCATTTAAATTTAATTAGTTTAATTAAAATTCGGCAGCTAATTAGGTACTAAGAAACAGGTTAGTAATTAGGTAGTGTAGTCAAAATAATTAAATTGGCTTGATGAATAGACAAGAGAAGAAAATATTACTACTATTAATACTAACATTAATAATTGTTATAATAATATATAGTATGAATAATATTAAATAAAATATCTGTAGGAGATTGAAATGATGTAAAATGAATGCTTTGTATATTTTTAACAAAAACACTTTCATTTGAAAACCAGATGACTTGATTGCCTTTTATTTAACAGGACTATGAAACAAGAATAACAGTTTTCTAGTTATTTAGGAGTACATTATCCAGTTTAGATGATTCATGATCTTTTGTGAGGCCGAGAGAGGCATTTTGCTTTGTTCCTGGAAAGAAGGGGAGCTTCCACCTTCCCTGACCCCACACTGTCTTTTTCATAAATGCACGTTGGTATGACAGAAATAAAGTGATAAAAACTGAAACTCATAGACTCTATGGATAACTGGGCAGAATGTTTCACTAGGTTAGGAAGAAAGTTCTTTACCAGCTGAAATTTTCATCAAGATAAATAAAACAAAGTAGTATATAAAATGCAGTCTCAGACAACAGTTTTCCAGTGACTTTTCATGGAAACCCAGAAATTCGTGAAGCACCTCTTGAGGGTCCTTCAAGTAAATTTTCAATATGCTTAATCCACATTTGTTCCTTTACTTCTAGACTCAACTCCAATACTCAACCAGGGATTATGATTCAGAACCTTGGGGTAAATAAAAAGGTTTTTACAATTTCAAAAACTTAAAAAAGTCTATAGTAAAGAACATAACTACATTGTTTCAATGAATCAGTAAACTTCATGTTGGTTGAATCATCTAGAAAAATTACATGAAAAATTAAAGCACTTGAAAGAAAGTCTTTTACCAACAAACTCTCCCTCCCCCCAGATGTCTATAACTTGTTGTTCTATTTTTGATTTGCTAGGTTATAATAAATAATGCAGCTGGGAATTTTATCTCTCCTTCTGAACGTCTCTCTCCAAATGCTTGGAAAACCATAACTGATATAGTTCTGAATGGCACTGCTTTTGTCACCCTGGAAATTGGAAAGGAGCTAATTAAAGCACAGAAAGGTATTTTGAGTCATTGCTAAACTAAACTACCCTATTAGGGTAATTAACATAATTCATAATTCCTAACCCTATCTAGTCATTCATGCTCACTTTACATGATTCTTATCTGTGTTCTCCTAAAAATTTACTACAAGGGATCCACTCTGCTGTCAACTTGTCATCCCTTTGTCCTTTGATGACATTCTTTCCCTTCGTTCTTCAGAGTTACTTGTTGCTTATGCTGCAGCCTGTTTAGGCCATAGCAACCTACAAAATATTTTAATGTAGGATTTGATTTTTTTTATGAACTAATTTTTTATTAAATTAAATCTAAATTCTAGGTCACTTGTATAAATACATTAGACATGATTTGTGTATAATTTTTTTATAGAGCTTATATAAAATTTATATAATTTTAAGAAAAAAGTAATTTTTTAAATTAATAAAAATAAAATTTCTCTCACTTCTCTCCCCTTCCCCTCTTCTCCATTGACAAGCTAAATTAAAAAAAAACGATTTTGTCAACTGGAATCATATGCAGCAGTCATGCAGGGTTAATGAGATTGAGTCCAGGACTGGGGGTAGAGTTGGGCAAGGAGTCCAGGTCTAGGAGGAGCATCATGGGGTGAAAATTCCAGGAGTCATTGAATAGTTGAAGTGAACCAAGGTCTGTAAACCAGGAAGTTAAAGGGAACAAGCAGGGAGTCCCTTGTTTTCTGTGATCAGAAGCAGGTCAGAGGTCTGGTAGTGAGACTGTCCTACACAGTGAACAGGAACAAAAAGGTGGAGGAAGTGAATTTGGGAAGCAGTCTGGAAATCTAGGAAGTCAGGTAGGTCAGAGGAAAGAAGAACATCCACAGTCTGACCCTGAGGTCACAGTTATTTGTCCTAAACACTTTTTTCTATTTCCTAACAGAACAGAAAGTAGTACTAGGTATGGACAACCTGAAGCTGTGCTCAAGGAATGATTGCAGTTAGTGAGAGAGTTAGAAACCTGGGATTGCAGATATGCTTTGATGCTGACTGAGGTAGGCACCTGGGATTACCTAGAGGTTTCTTAAGCTAACCTTTCTTTCTTTTTTTTTTGTTTTATTCAGACCATAAGCTTTTTTTAAAATCATATTGTGCATTTGCTATCTTTCTTGTTGCTATAAGCAAAGCATCATAAAGCATAAAGCAAATTTGGATCTTTTTATTGCTATGAGGAAACCTGTAACAGGCATTAAAAGCCCCATTGGACTCTATTCTTGTGGAATTACCCATCTTTATTCAGTACAGAGAAATATTTTTGTAAACATGTCATCATGACCACAAATGATTACAAATTTTATGGCACACGAAAGGAAGATTGCTATTGCCTGGGCCATGACAGTAGTAAAGATTTTCCCATCAGAAACAGCTTCCTATCACCCTATCCCTTGTACTCCTCCTTTCTCTCCAAAAGTTAAAACACTGCTTACGCTGCTTAATCACCTTAATTAGTATCCTATGAACTGATGCAGTTTTTAACATTAGTTTAAAAAGTTTTGGAGTTCCAAATTTTCTCCCTCCCTCCCCCCATCCCCCACCTTGAGAAAGCAAGCAATTTGATATAGGTTATGCATGTGTGGTCTTACAAAACATTTCCATATCAGTCATTTTGTGGGGAAAAAAAACCACAAATCAAATAAAAAGTCCAAGCAAAATAAAGTAAAAAAGTATGCTTCAATCTGCATTCAGACTCTACAAGTTCTTTCTCTGGAGATGGATAGCATTTTTAATCTTAAGTCATTCAGGATTGTCTTGGATCATTATATTGCTGACGGTAACTAAGTCATTCACAGTTGATCATTGTTGTTTCTGTATATAGTATTCTCCTGTATCTGCTCATTTCACTTCGAATCAGTTCTTGTAAGTCTTTTAAGGTTTTATTGAGAACATCCTACTCATGATTTCTTATAGCACAATAGTATGCTATCATAATTGTATGCCACAATTTGTTTAACCATTCTCCAATTGATGGGTAATCCTCTCAATTTCTAATTCTTTGCCACCACAAAAAGAGCTGTTATAAATATTTTTGTACTTATAAATCTTTTTGCATTTTATTTTTTATCTCTTTGGGATATAAACCTAGTATTTTGCAGGAGCCCTTTTCACATAGTTTCAACTTGCTCTCCAAAATTGTTGATCAGTTCACAATTCCACCAAATGGTGCATTAGTGTCTCAGTTTTCTCACATCCCCTCTAATGTTTGTCATTTTCCTTTTCTGTCATATTAGCCAATCTGATAGATGTGATGTGGTAGCTCACACTTGTTTTAATTTGCATTTATCTGATCAGTAGTATTTTACAACATTTTTTCATATGAGTATAGATAACTGATTCCTTTGTCTGAAAGCTGCCTCTTCATATCCTTTGACCATTTATCAATTGGGTAATGGCTCTTATTTTTATAAATTTGACTAATTTCTTTCTATATTTGAAAAATGAGGCATTTATTAGAGAAATTTGCTGCAAACATTTTTCATAGTTATAATTACTAATTGTGTATTTCTCTCTATTCTATTTTCCCCATTTATCCTAGCTTCTCTTTTTACCTGGTCATCCTCAAAAATGTTTTGCTTTTGGCTATTGCCTTTCCTAATCCACCCTCCCTTCTATCAGTCTCCCCTCCCCTTTCTTTTCTTCCCTTCCCCTCCTACTTTCCTGTAGAGTGAGATAAGTTTCTGTCTCCAAATGAGTATGTAATTATTTCCTAACCCAATTCTGATTACAATAAGGTTTAGGGGCTCTCCCCACATCCCTCATTTTTTCTTCTACTGTAAAATCTGTTTCACATCTCTTTTATGTGAAATAATTTATCCTATTTTACTTCTCCCTTTTCCCTTCTCTTAGTGTCTTCTTCTTTCTCATCCATTAATTTTATTTTTTTAGCTATCATCCTATCATATTCAACTCACACCCTTGCCTTCTTGTCTGTGTATAGTCCTTATAAATACCCTAATAATTATAAAGTTGTTTATTAGGAGTTATGAGTATCATTTTCCTATGTAGGAAAGTCAACAGTTTAACCTTATTGAATCCTTCATGATTTCTCTTTCCTGTTTACCTTTTTTGTGTTTTTCTTGAGTCTTGTATTTGAATGTCAGATTTTTCTATTCCTCTATGGTCTTTTCATCAGGAATGATTGAGCATCCTCTGTTTCATTAAATTTCCATTTTTCCTTTTATGGATTATACTCAGTTTTTCTGAGTAGGTGATTCTTCGTTATAATTCTAGCTCCTTTGCCCTCTGGAACATCAATCTAATGTAGAAACTGCTAAATCTTGTGTTATCCTGACTGTTGCTTCATGATATTTGAATTGTTTCTTTCTGATGCTTCCATTATTTTCTCCTTGACGTGGGAGCTCTGGAACTTGAGTTTTCATTTTAGGATCTCTTTCAGGAGGTAATTGATGGATTCTTTTAATTTCTGTTTTACTTTCTGGTTCCAGAATACCAGGGCAATTTTCCTTGGAGATTTCTTGAAATAATGACGTCTAGGCTCTTTTTTTGATCTTGGCTTCTAGGCAGTCCAATAATTCTTAAATTATCTCTCCTGGATCTATTTTCCAGGTCAGTTGTTTTTCCAATGAGATATTCTGAATGTTCTGTTTTTAAGCTGTTCCTAAATGGTTTTACTTTTTAAAGTCAAATCATACTCATGTCTCCCCCAGTCTTTCTCATGAACTACCCTGTCACTAATGACAATCTTAGACATATATGCATTTTACATATATAAAGTGTAAACAGTCTGTGCTTATTGAATCCCTTGTAATCAGCCTTTGGTATGTACCTTATGTTTCTCTTTTCTCTTGGCTCCTGTATATCAAATCTTCTATTAAGTTCATTTTTTTTAAACAAAGATTGAAACTCTGACAGTTGCTCAGATGTACACTTTATTTTCATTCAGGATTGTGCTTAGCTTTTCTGGCTATGATATTTTTGAAATATAGTGTTTCAAGACCTGTGTTCCTTTAGTATCTCTACTGCTAGGTCTTGTGTGATTTAAATCGTGGCACCATCATATTTAAATTGATTTTTCTTGTACAGCTTTTAATATTTTAGCCTTCAGCTGGAGGTTTCTAAATTTGACTAAGATTTTTCCTGTGGGTTTTCCTCATAGGATCTCTTTCAGGCAGTGATTGGTGAATTTTTTCTGTTTCTACTTTCCCCCCTACCTTGTTCTAATACTTCAGGACAATTTTCTTTAATTATTTCTTGCATTATTGTATCAAGATTCTTTTTTTGATCATAGCTTTCAGGTAGTCCCATTATTCTTATATTTTCTCTTCTTAATCTGTTGTCCAGATCAATTTTTCTTATAACATGTTTTACTTTCTCTTCTACTTTTTTACTCTTCATATTTTGTTTAATTATTTCTTGATCTCTTGTGACTTTGGTGGCTTTCCCTTGAAGAATTCTAATTTTCAGGATGTCATTCTCTTCCTTAAGATTCTGGATCCCCTTTTCTAATTGGTTGACTTTCTTTTCATAATCTTCTTGTTTTTCTTGGGTTATTCTTTTTTTTAAGTTTATCCTTCATCTCTCTCATTTGATTTTTAAAGTCTTTTTTAAGTTCTTGCATGAATTCTCTTTTGGTCAGTTGACCATTTGATATTACTCCGTGGGGTAGAAGAGGTTTTTTTTGCTTCAGTATCCTCCTCTGAAAATGAACCATGATCTTCTCTATTCCCATAACTTTCTATGGTTGCGTTCTTTCTCCTTTGCCTGCATATTTTTTTGGTATAACTAGCTTAATTTTTATAATCATCTCTAACCCTCTGTAATGGTAATTAATTTGTTTGATCAGATGTTAAGTAGATCCTAATAACCTAGTGTTAAGTATAGAACTCTGTCCATTGGTGAAAAGGTGTGAATTCCCCCCTGGTGAAAAAGTGTGAATTTCCCTGTTGACTTGGAAGAATGCCATTGGCTGAGACACTC
>CM053594.1:122407583-122438961 GCA_028646575.1 Pseudocheirus occidentalis | reverse complement strand
TTCTAGGCATTCTTCAATTGTCTTGGAAGCATTTGGTGTGGGAGTTCTGACTGGGTTGTCTTCCGTTCCATGCTTTGATCCTTTTTATCCACAAAAAAGGATTCTAGAGTTTTATTGTTGTTCTTATTTTGCTTCCTTTTCCTCAAAATCTTCCATGTTTACTTCCATGGACCTCTTTATCATTTGCTTCTTCAAGAATTCTATCCCTATCTGCCAAAGCAGATTCAAGTTCTCCTATTCTCTAATTACTTCTTTTTTTAAAAAAAAATTTATTTTTAGTTTTCAACGTTTATTTCCATAAGTTTTAATTTTTCCTGAGACAGCCTGTAATGTGATATAGGCTTTACAAATACATTCCTATTAAATGTATTTTCACATTAGTCATGTTATATAGAAGAATTATAATGAATGGGAGAAACCATGAGAAAGAAAAAACAAAACAAAACAAAAAAAGAAAATCGTTTGCTTCACTCTGCATTTCAGATTCCATAGTAGTTTCTCTGGATGTGAATGGCATTTTCCATCATGAGTCCTTTGGAAATGTTTTAGATCCTTGCATTTCTGAGAAGGGCTAAGTCTATTAAAATCAATCATCACAGACTGTGACTGTTATTGTGTACAATGTTCTCCTGGTTCTTCTTACTTCACTCAACATCAGTGCATATCAATCTTTACAGGTTTTTCTGAATTCTGTCTGTTTATCATTTCATATAGCATAATAGTATTATATTACATTTGTATACCACAAGTTGTTCAGTCATTCCACAGTTGATGAGCATCCCCCCAATTTCCAATTCTTGGCCACCACAAAAAGAGCTGCTATAAATATTTTTGTGTATGTGGGTCCTTTTCCCATTTTTATGATCTCTTTGGGATACAGCTCTAGAAGTGGGTATTGTTGGGTCAAAGAGTATGCACATTTTTATAGCCCTTTGGGCATAGTTCCAACTTGCTCTCCAGAATGGTTGGATCAGTTCACAGCTCCACTAGCAATGAATTAGTGTTTCATCTTTTACACATCTTCTCCAAAATTTATCATTTTCCTGTTTTGCCATGTTAGCCCATCTCATAGTAGTGATGTGGTACCTCAGAGTTGTTTTGATTTGCATCTCTCGAATAAAAAGTGATTTAGAACATTTTTTTTCATATGACTAGAGGTAGCTTTAATTCCTTCCTCTAAAAGCTGCCTGTTCATGTCCTTTGACCATTTGTCAATTGAAGAATGACTTGTATTCTTGTAAATTTGACTCAGTTCTCTATATATTTTAGAAATGAAGCCTTTTTCAGAGACAGTAGTTGTAAAAATTCTTTTCCAGTTTTCTGTTTCCCTCCCAAACTTGGTTGCATTGGCTTTGTTTTTACAAAACCTTTTCAATTTAATGTAATCAAAATTATCCATTTTGCATTTCATAATATTTTCTATCTCCTGTTTGGTCATAAATTCCTCCATTCTCCATAAATCTGACAGATGAACTATTCCTACCTTCCCTAATTTGTTTATACTATTAGCCTTTATATCTAAATTGTGTACCCATTTGTACTTTATTTTGGTATACAATGTCAGATGTTGGTCTACTCCCGGTTTCTACCATGCTATTTTATGTTTTTTTTTCTAGCAGTTTTTCTCAACTAGTGAGTTCTTATCCCAGAAGCTGGAGTCTTTGGGTTTATCAGACAGTAGATTGCTATAATCATTGACTACTATGTCTTGTGTACCTAACCTATTCCACTGGTACACCCCTCTATTTCTTAGGCAGTACCAAGTAGTTTTGATGATTGCTGCTTTCTAATGTAATTTAAGATCTGGTATGACTAGGCCACATCTCTTAGCATTTTTTTCATCAATTCCCTAGATATTCTGGGCCTTTTGTTCTTCCAGATGAATTTTGATATTTTTTTCTAGTTCAATAAAATAATTTTTGGTAGTCTGAATGGTATGGTGCTGAATAAGTAAATTAGGTAGAATTGTCATTTTTATTATATTAGTTTGGCCTACCCTTGAACAACTAATATTTTTCCAATTATTTAGATCTAACTTTATTTGTGGAAAGGTGCTTTGTATTTTCTAATTACTTCTATGCAAGCCAAATTCTCTCAAGACTCTTATTTTTCTCTTGAATCATGTTGGAATATCCTGCTATATTTCTATGTTCTCTTGGGAATATATAGGGTCCTTAATGAGTGTTGGTTCAATTTCTTTTGTCTTGAAATATTTAGAGTTGTTTGCACTTATTTAGATATGCCTGCTATCATCTTTGTTCCATTTTAAATATTTTTCTTTTTGATTTGCTTGTGTTTTGAGTTCTTAACTTAATTTTCTTTTAAGATCTTTGGAAATTTCAAGTTTTTCTTTCCTGTATATTTATTTATTGCTCATTTTCCAACTCCCATTTCATGGCAGATGCAACAGGGTTTTTAAACTTTCAAGGTGTTTCAGACCCCTCATACATTGTGCAGTTCACTTAACACCAGCCTCGTTCCTTCCTCCAAGCAACTTTACAGAGACTGTTTTGGCCTAGGTGGATGCCAGACTCTTTTAATTCTGGGTTAATATAACCCTTCCACATGCTGGCACCCTGCCCCTCTAATCTTTAGTTCTTTGGCTAAGTGTTGCAACATTGTAGTAATCTGCCTTATTATATATACATTTCCCTCCTCTGGAAGTGGGTGGGTACAATTGAGTTCTGCCCCTTGTTGCCACAGAATTCTGGGGTGAGGATAGGGGCAGGATGCCATGAAAGAGATGGCAGCAGGAACAAGGTTATTTTTGAGTAGATCTCAAAGCACAAACTAATGGTTCACGTTGTGTGCTGTGCATAATGTGGAGTCTGATGGGTAAAAGGATGCTTAATGAGTACGTCAGCGATTAGCCTTCTGTCCTGTTAATTCATGAGGTTGTTGTCTGGCTAAGGTTCTTGGTATCTTGGCCAAAGTGTACCACTTGGACTCTTCTCTTCTTCTTAATGGACTTGCAAAAATAGCCTTCATTGTAGTTTTTTCCATTAGACCTGAATATTGGTTTATATGTTTTACTGCAGGATGGATACATCTCTGATGACAATTTTTAAAACTTAAAGCAGTCTATCTGCTGTTGTGGTGCAGGATCCGTATTTAATGTAGACATTCCTACCAGCATTAGGAACATCTAGGAAGCTGTTCTAGGTTCAGCCACCATGATGTCAGCATTACATAGGCAGGATTTTACCAGACACCCAGAGGCTCGGAGGACCATGTTCTAAGTCCAAGGCTGTGTCTGCATCTGTCCAGCGATCTCATGCATGTTATTCTTCATGTTTCTTTATAGTTTCATATTTGTTGTTTCTTTTGAAACTACATACCCATACTATAGTATGTGGGTTGTTCACTTTTTAGCTGTTAAGAATGATGCTATGAACTGGGAAATAAGACATATAGGGACGGGGGTAGGGAGACCCTCCCTGCCCTACTAGAAAGTTAGAGGGGCATTGGAGGAGGACATAAAAGGGAACAGATTGTGGGAGGGGCTTTATGGTGGGATCACTGTTTTGGGCTTGGCGGTAGGGGAAAGAAGGGGAGAAAATTTGTAACTCAAAACTGGAAATGAATGATGTAATCAAGAAAATAAATTAAAATTAGTTAAAAGCTGAAAAAGAATGATGCTATGAATATTGTTTATCAGTATAAGCCTTTTGTTTTTGCTAAACACATCTTTTAAGTGTTATTCATATTAGTGGGACACTATGTGTTAAACGAAGACATCTTCAACATTAAAGATATTTGATGTAAGGATTTTTTTTCTTAACCAGCACAATAACACACAGTGCGATTTTGTTTCTTGTTGAGTTTATTTTGCATGGAGTTTTCTAAGATAATTTTTTCATCATTTATTCCTCATTTCATTGTTACAGTTTTCAGTTTTAGGACAGCAGGTAACAGCTAGGTGGCTCAGTGGATAGAGAACCGGGCCTAGAGTCAGGAAGATTCCTCTTTCTGAGTTCAGATCCAGCCTCAGACACTTGCTAACCGTGTGACCCTGAGTAGGACCCTTAACCTGGTTTGCCTCAGTTTACTCATCTGTAAAATGAACTAGAAAAGGAAATGGCAAACCACTCCAGTGTATTTGCCAAAAAAACCCCAAATGGTGTCATGAAGAGTCAAACCCAAATTAACAACAATAACAAGTGGGGGTTAGGGTGAAAAAAAATTGAATTTGGAATCAGAGGATCTGGTTTTGAGACTTGGCTCTTCTGTTCACAGTATGTTAGTCAGTACACTTCCTTGAGCCTCAGTTTACTTACCTCTAACATGAGGTGCTTGGACAATAGATTACCTCTAAGGTCCCTGTGAGCTCTAAATCTGTGATCCTGTTATTGCCTATTAGCTGTTACAGTGCATGAGTCTGAATTAAAATTAGGTAAGACTTCTGAGGTCATTGTTGCCATGGCTTTATCTCATTCATTGAGAACAAAGACAGAACTTTGTTTGGGGAGTAGAGTGGCTGGTATCAGACACCAAAAGCTAATTCAGAGGCCAGGGCATATGGCTGAATCAAGATGCTAGAAAATTTAAGGAAAACAACCAAAATAAATAGTTCAGGAACATAGCCAGAGTCAGAATGAGGAGACGCCAAGTGAGGGGCTTAAATCAGGAAAGCTGATCTCTGCTCTGGAGCACTAAACCAGAATTAAGCAATCGACAAATCTCAGTGTCTCCAGTACCAGGGATTCTAGGTGTGTAACATCATACTTGGCCATGTTTCACTTTTGGACATATGTTCCTAGGACTTCTTGTCCCCCCTAAAATATCCCCATGCTGGTCTTGGTTTTGCTTTGCAAAACCAAAAAGTCTTGTACTGTGGATTCTTTTTAGGATGAGTTGGACTAGATTACCACTTCTAGCTCTGAAATTGTCACACTCTCACAGTGACATAGCTTTGACCCACTGTTTCAGACTGTTGAAACCATTTTGGGTCCTAATTTTGTCATCTTTCCAAGCTTTTTACCATCTGCATATTGGATAAGCATACCTTCTATGCCTTCACCTACTCTATAGTGGACAAATCTCTCTCTACTTTTGCTCCTTCATCTACAGAGCAGGAATGATGATAATAATTCCCTTACCTACCACATAAGGTTGCCACAAATAAAAATCCATGATGGATGTGAAAGTGCTTAGAAAAGCCAAAAATTGCTTTTTAAAATACAGTCTTATTATTAATATTATCATTATGCATCCACGTAGGCATTTAATTGCCTAGATAATCTAGAGGATTGATTTACTGTCTACAATGACAAGAACATCTTGGGAGGCTTTATACTGGAGAACAGGAGAGAAGAGCTCAAAGAAGCGAGAGCCTAGGGGAAAGGAAAGAAACAAAAAAAAATCAGTAATACATAAAAGATTTAGAGACATTATTCCTAAATGTAGAATAAAAACAGTGAATTTAAAATAGCCTGTAATGAGATTTGTCACTGAATGAACAGATCCCAGAGCAGTGGAAAGTACATTGGATTTGAGATCAAAGGATACATTTTTTGAGTATGATCTTGGAAGAAGTCACTTAGCCTTTGGGTGCCTCTGTTTCCCCATTTGCAAAATGAGGAGGTTAGACTTAATGACCTCTTAGGTCTCTCCAACCCTAAATCTATGCTTCTCTGAAAGTTTACTGTTACCCTTGTGGTAAAGAATGCAAACAAAACGAAGGGGGAGAAATCCAACCAGTAGCAAAAAGAATTCTAAAAAAATCTCTTAGAGACGTTGAGTATTTAAAAATAGCATCCAAGGCCAGAGGTATTAGAAGACTAGAAATAAATAAAATATATTTACATCTTTCAGCCAGAGTTAAAAAATTTAATATTACATAACTGGGGTTTTTTCCATCCTGTCTTTTACTCAGACTTCAGTGTAGTTTAGGAACCTTAGAGTCATAAGAATTCTTTAACACAGTGATGAACCATGATTCCAGAGGACTGATGATAAACCATTTTACCTGCCTCCTGACACCAAGGTCATGGGTTCAAGATGAATAAAGGTAATGCAATATACAGTTAGCCCATTTATTACAGAGTTCACAGAAGTTGTTTTTAGCCAATATCTTCCTTAGGTACTACATGATCTGGCCTCCTTTTGCCTGTTCATCCTTATTTCCTAGAGCTCCCAGACAGTCACCCTTTATTCTGTTGCAGACACATCTTGCTTACTATCACATCTCTTTCTTCATTCTCTTTCTCCCTTCCCTTCCCTTAGATCCAAATCTTTCACTTCTCTTCCACCTCCTCCATGAGATCTCCACTTATCATCCACAGCTGCTGTCTTTGAATTCCTATAGCATTTGTTGTCTGTATCATGTGATTATCACTCTGTTTTCATCAGTTGGTCAAAAAACATTTGTTAAGTCCCTACTATGTGCCAGGTACTGTGATACGCTTTGGGATAGAAAAAAAGGAACAGGTAGAAAGAAAGGGAAAGGATTGTCCCTATTCTCAAGTAGCTTTCAGCCAGTTGGGTGAGATATCATGTAAAGAGCTATGTACAAACAAGAGATACCTGGGATAAATTGGAAATAATGAGCAGAGGGAAGGCACTAGTATTAAGGGTGATAAGGAAAGGCTTCTTGTTGAAAATGGGTTTTTAGCAAGGATTAGAGGGAAGATAGGAAGTAGAGATGATGAGGGAGAGAATTTCAGGTTAAGAGCTCAGCCAAAGCACATCAAAGAGTCTAGAGATAAGTGACTTGTGGAAGGAGCTGCAAGAAAGTAAGTGAAGGTAAGAGAGAAAAAAAAGAGGAGCATAGGAGAGGAAATATGTAACAACAAATACAGATGAGTAGCACTGAGCATGTCTTCTCTTTCATCATCCTCATCTTGATAAAGGGAGAGATTGGGGACTAAGAAATTTAAAAAGTGTCAGAGGATATAATAAGGAAGGAAATACACAATTAACAATCAGAACGTGTGTGTGAATGGGACAAACTCATTCATAAAATGGAAGATGACAGCAGAACAGATCAGAAAACAGAAGCCAGCATTTATGTTAACTTACAACAAAAAAACTTGGAATATAGATTTACGCAGTTAAAAAAAATGAGCTGGAGCAAAATTTATCATACTTCAGGTGAACACAAAAAAATTCTATCAAACACTGAAGTTGACAAGGAGAATGGATTAGGAACAGAAGTTAGAGAAGCAAATGAATACAGTTGTAGAGTGCTTTATAAAAACCAAAGATCCCAGCTACTAGGTTAAGGACTCAATATTCAATAAAAATAGTTGGGAATATTAAACATTTGACAGAAATTAGGTATAAATCAATATCTCACACCATATGCTAAGAAAAGCTTCAAATGGATATGTGACTTAGAAATAAATAAAGGGTGACATCAAAAGCAAATTGGAAGAAGCAAGAAGAAATTACTTTTCAGATTCATGGATAAGGGGAAAAGTTCATGAACAAACAGAAGTTAGAGAAGTTCACAGAAGATAAAATTAACAATTTTTATCACATAAAACTAATAAGATTTTGAACAAACAAAACCAGTGTAGTTAAAAATTAGCCAAGAAGAAGCAAACTGGAAAAAAAAATTCACAATAACTTTCTCTGAAAAAAATCTTATATTAAAGCTATATTATGGAACTGATTGAATTTGTAAGAATAAGAACCATTCAAAAGAAGAAATTTAAGCTATCAATAATAATATAAAATTCTCCAAATCATTAATAATTAGAGAAATGCTAATTAAGGCAACCTAGCAGTCCCATCTCACACTATTCAGATTGGCAAAGTTGATTTAAAAAAAAAAAGGAAAATTATAACTGTTGGAAGTACTGAAAGAAAACAGGAATACCAATGGACTTTTGTTGCATGTATGACCTGGTAAACCCATGATGGAAAATAATTTAAATTTTTTTGTGAAATACTGGTTTATACCTAATTTCTGTCATACTGTTGCCCAGTTTCCCACAAGAGTCCCAAACCATGCATACTCTCTGACCAGCAATATCACTAGTAGGCCTATATAAGATCAAAGCATAAAAATAAATAAACAAATATTATCTCATTTTATCCATACAACGAGGTGCTGTTATTATCCCCATTTAAATGAGGATATTGAGTTAAGCAGAGATTAAATGACTTGCCCAGAGCCACACAGCTAGTTAGTATCTGACTCCGGCTAGCACTCTAC
Organism: Pseudocheirus occidentalis; assembly: GCA_028646575.1. NCBI lineage: Eukaryota > Metazoa > Chordata > Mammalia > Diprotodontia > Pseudocheiridae > Pseudocheirus > Pseudocheirus occidentalis. The sequence goes on along the minus strand of CM053594.1, from coordinate 122,430,800 downwards.
TGCGCCACCCGGCTACACTAAGGACTTTTGGGACACCCCATAGATCACCTTTAAGATTTACAAACTACTTTTGCTGAGGTATCCCAATGGGGTGGAGTGTCTAAAGTTCTATTATCCCCTTTTTACAATAAGAAAAACATGACCTATAAAGGTTAAACAACTTGCTTATGATTATACAGCTGGAATTCAAATACTGTGGAGCAGAAAAGTATTAGACTAAAAGTGTTGTATTCCCTTAGCACAGTGATAGCAAGTGCTGAATAAATGCTTCTTTAGATGTGGTTTCTACACTTTTTGGGTCATTGTTTTTGCCCCAGTTACAGCTGCAGACCCTAGCCCCATTCCCATACTGGAAGATTTCTACCTCTGGCTGTGCTGATCTGAACTGGAAAAAGACACTTACCATGTTTTTTTCTTGGATTTTCCATGGTCTGTTGCTCTTCCTCAGTCTTTGCTGAAAGTTATGAGAGAGAGCTAGACTTCCCGTACTACCATATTTACTCGTCTCCTTGGACATAGTTTTATTATTAATCAGCTTTATTGTCTTACATGTTTTCAGGGGCTGCATTCCTGTCCATCACAACTATCTATGCTGAGACTGGATCAGGATTTGTAGTGCCAAGTGCTTCTGCCAAAGCAGGTGTAGATGTAATGAACCTGTAAGTAATAATCACTTTATCCTGCTGCTTAAGTTGATTGATGCAGTTTAGTAGCCGCTTTACTGGTCACCTTTTTTATCTCCTTTTACTTGCATATCAATTATCTCATAGGCGCAAGACACCCCAATAAGTAATGTATTAAACTGGAGCCACAAGTGAATTTTAGCCTACTTATTTCATATTTTATAGATAGCATACTTTAAAACTCCAAGACAGTCTTGTGTGAGTTAGGAATTCAGTCATGTTTTCAGGGCATAAACTTCTTTAATGTCATTTTATTCTTTTTTTTTTTTTTGCTGCTTGCTGCACTTGCCTCTGAGAATATATAAGTAAGAATGTTTCACAGTTTCCAGCCCAAGACCTCTGGAGGAACCAGACTCTATCCATGGAAATGGATATTTATCTTCAAATACTTGTAATAATCGAAGATGCTGGTGTGGGGGGAAAAATCACTCTGAACAACCGAAGAGGGAAATTGAGGCAGAGCTCTGAGCCAAAACACTTTATTAAAGGGACCTGGCCCCCTTCGACAAAGTGAATCCCAGACCTTCCTCACTATCTGAAGTGCCACCTCCTTGAAAAAATTTCATCTCATGGGTAGGTTGCAATAACACAAAACGTGGTTCCCTTGTCAGGAGAGGAAGACTTTCAGGAGTAGCAAAAAAGAGATCCATCTTTTTGGTTCCAGTTCATTATTAGGATCACAAATAAGACTTCCATCCTTTTCAGCCTTATAGTTAATGGGGTAGATACCTGTACAAAACAGAGGCAGTGAGGCTACAATTAGCATTGGAATGTATGTCAAGAGAGGCCTGTGTCACTGAATGGAACCTTTCTTGATCTTCATTTCATGGTGAAAAACAGTAACAATGTTGGAACTATAAATAAAAGGCAGTTTCTACCCACTGGAAAGGAAATAAGGAAATTGCCTTTACCTTCCCTTTACAAGGACAGATATTATTAAAATGGAAAATTTCTCCATGGGAAACATTAGGTAACAGCATAAAAATACAATCAAAATATGGATAAGGTCTTAATCCATGTAGTTCTGTTATAAAATATAAAAATACAGGGCTAAAAAGTGCTAAAATAATGAAAATTGTCTAAACTCACTGGGATAAAGGTGATTCTTTACATCTAAAAGAGCCTTATTAAGAAAGCTCTCAGACAATCCCTTAAGTACATTAACCTGAAAACGGCATAGGTTTTACATGTGAGCAAAGGATCCACAAGTCAGTCCTTTTCTCTTATCTTTATGGCTGTTGGAGTCATCAGCGGTACTTTGTCCTGGAGACCTTGTGTCTATGGTGGCAGAGTTGGAGGAAGAGAAGATGACTATCATTCTGATATTAGCAGTAGGTGAAAAGAGTAGAAGGTCATCCATAGATCGGACCAAAACTAAGTCTGTGAAGACAATAATCCTCAATCCTGCTGTAAAATTTGAGATGACAAAGTAGGACACTCAGCGTAGCCTTGAGGCAAATGAGTCCATGTCCATTGCTGATGATTCCAAGTAAATGTGAACAGATATCTGGATTCAGGGCTTATCATAACACTAAAAAATGAAGCACACAGATTTATTGCTGTAAAACATGTGGCATCTGGGGGAACAGCAGAAACAATTGTGGCAGAGTTAGGCACCACAGGATATCTTGGTATAACATATGCGTTAATGACATGCAAATGACATATAAATAAGTTTCTTTATTTTTTTTTAACAAAAAAAAGCATTTGGGGTTAAGTGACTTGCATAGGGTCACACAGCAAGTGTCAAGTGTCTGAGGCTTGATTTGAACTCAGATCCTCCTGACTCCAGGGCCAACGTTCTATCCACTGCACCACCTAGCTGCTCTCCCTGGTTCAGATTTCTTAACAGACAGTATGGGAGTGTTGCAGGGAGATCTGCACGGAATAACAATCCCTTGATCTATTAAGGAACTAATGATAGGAGCAATTCCTTCAATGACTTCTCTAGTCAGGGGATACTGAGGCACTGATGGTGGTGCTCTACTTTGGTAGTGATGGTAACTGGGATTGCTGACTTCAAAAGGCCCGTATCAATGGAGGAGTTGGCCCACAAAGAACTCGGAATATCAGAAGGAATATTAGGGCTTTTGTTGCAATCACATCGGACTAACTCCACAGGAAAAAGAGAGAGGAGCTCATCACTACTGAAATCACAAGTATGTCAGCAAATACTGAGGACAAAGAGATTGAACTGTCTGGCCCTTGTAGAGAGTCCAAGTATTGTCATGACATAGATATGAAACAGTGGTGTTAAATCTGCACAAAAGATCTCTTCTAAATAGATTAGCAGAGATATTCGATATCTATAAAAAAGAATGCAATATAGACAGAGAGCCCTCTGTCGTGTCTTGTAGGGATGAGAGGAGGCCTCTCTGGGTTTTTCCTCTCTTCCCACAATCTGTATAGATTGAGTAACAGTACAGCTAAAACTTGGTTTCTTAATCAGAATTAAATGAGTGGCTCCAGTATCGACAAGGCAAGCATGTGACACAACTGCAGTTGTCAGCACTGTACTTGGTCCAGTTCAGGGAGGGCCAGTGATGGGTAACAGTAGCAAGGACATTAGAAGAAGCACTATTCTCTGCCTCTCCCCTGCACCTTCATGCACAGAAGCCTTCCTATTGTTCATAGACTCTGTCACTTTGTTCCTAGATGCCTCTGTGCTCATTAGTCACCTCAGTTTGTTTTAAAGACTCTCTAAACCTGTTCTCCCTTGGAGGGGCATTTTCTTGCCTCTAAGGCCAATTTGGCTCTTGCTCTTGGGCCCTGTTAACCGGGAGACCCCATTGGGTCCCGCTTCCCATTATATGTTCTCTGGCAAAGTGTCCTCTGTTACCTCTATTAGGAGTCTGGAAAAAGGGTGCCAGGTGACTAGGAGTTTGAACATTTGCCAGGAGAGCCTTAGGCTGACCTCTGCATTGAGGCTTCTCCCCCTATCAGCATTGTCTTTCATTGGCTCTTTCACTTCATAAATATACTGTGCAGTTGCCTTAAGTTCCCCTATGGGTTTTTCATGCTAGCCTGAGCAGTACTTGAGAAAGTATTCCTTAAGGCTGCATTAACAACCCTGATATCCCACTGGTTTAGGGGCTCTAATCCAGCATAATGCTTTCTATTCTTACATAACTTGTCATAAAATCTCAGTGGGGTCTCATCCCCTTCTTGGACAGTCTTGGAATTTACTGAAATTGTCTGTTCTTTCTGCAGAAAGCTCTGTATCCCTAAGTAAGACATCCCTAGCCTATTGTAGCTGTGCAAAACTGTGCAGACTGATTAGGATCTCATTGGGGGTCTTGTATTGGCTAGGTTCCCTGACCTCCTGGACCCACAGTTTGTTTGTTTGTAACCTCAATTATACCTGCTTTTTCTCCTGGAGATAATGGAATCTTCATGAAATCTGTTACATCACTCCAAGTTGTATTATAGCCACAAAAGATAGCCTTAAATTGATCAATAACTGCAACAGAATCCTCATCAAATCCAGGGGTATCTTTTCTCTGAGGCCTGAGGGTCTAAAGCAGTGGTTCTCAACCTATGGGTTTTGACCCCTTTGGAAGGTTGAATGATCTTTTCACAGGGGTCACAGGGGTCGCCTAAGACCATCGGAAAACACATATTTCCGATGGTCTTAGGACCTCTTCTATCCATCTCCAGGCTAGTCCACCCACATGCAGGCATGCCCACATATGACTATTAATGGGTTGCGGCATAGGAAGGTTGAGAACCACTGGTCTAAAGGGATGATGTTCCTTAATATATACAAGACCTCCCTCTGATACTTGATGTACTCTTATCTATAAGTGGAAAAATGGCATCAGGTTGTTCAGTTTCTTGAACTTTTGCTCTTGGAAGGGGAGCTTCAGAAGGGGCTTGAGCAGGAGGGGCAGCAGCAGAAGAAAGCAGAGCACAAAGGACTGGCAAGGCTTGATAAACAGATGAAGGCTGACTGTCTCTAGACAATGTCTCCCTGCAAGACCAGTAATTCATCTGCTCCTCACTAGTTTTAGGAGGTTGCTCCATGAAACTCTCTAATTCTTTAAGAGTAGCATAATCAAAAGTTATGCTTTAGCCAGAACCATCCCTCTTACAGGGATGGGGAACCTGAGGTCTGGAACCCACATGTGGCCCTCTGGGTTCACAAATGTGGCCCTTTGACCGAATCCAAACTTCATATAACAAATCCAGGTTTGCTGGCATGTTATGCATAGACTAAAATAAGCAAAACAATGTATCGGTAGGGTCATGAGTTGAGCAAGACAGAAATATTTCCCTTGACTAGGTGGACACAAGATGGACGGGCTGTTTCTAAGGTTGGGCAAGAGGAAATGGTATAGACTATATATATATATATCCCAAGAATATTTTAGGGGGGATCTGGGGAATTTCTGAACCAAGCTGAAACTCATGCTTGGTTGAATCATGGAATTTGAGCAAAATAGGATGGAGAGGTCCATGTCAATGTGCTGGACCATGTCTTGAGGCTGGACAAGTAAGCTCCATAACTGCTCAACAAGTATTAACCATTATATTAAAGCTTGAGGTCTATTATTGGGCCTTCCTATTGGAATCTATACAAAATATGGATTAGGAATAATTAGATGTCTGACTAAATATGTTTTACTAGATGAATATAGTAAAATGATTTCTAACAGTAATTACACTTTATGAAATCATAATGAACTGACTAATACTGATTAGAGTTTGAGTAGGATCCTCAAGGAATCAACTTTCTCACCAAACAATATGTTTAGAAATGTGGGCAACAGATAACCCCTTGTTTCTCCACCAGTCATTGGCCTAGAATCTCTGAGAAGTGAAGAAACTGATGAAGCATTTCTGACATACATCAGACCTTCTCTGTATATTTAGGGAAATCGGGGAAGTTATTTTGTTCTGCCTGTCTCACCAACTCATTTGTGAATTCTGGCACTTTTATGATAAAGAATATTTATCTTGTAGGGCTAACCAAAGACATGTTCTTCTATAGAATAAATTTACAGTATCTATATCTTTAATTCTCAGTTCTTCATCTAAGATGTGGCTGATTTAATTTGTGTTCTTTAATAAATTTCACTTGTATATGTAAGTTTTAGGTGAAAAGGGGGAGTCTGTTATTCCTAGTGTACTAATAGAGAACATTTGCTATTTCATGATAGAGGAATGAATAGAAAGGTTGATTATCTCTCATCCTCAAAAGATGAGCCTCTCAAAATCAGTACATCACAACAAAAATGTGCTTAATAGTTGTATTTATTATGAAGAGGTACATTCTGGGAATAAGTTGACCACAGTGTAGTACTAATGATGACTTTTACTCAAGAGCTGGCATAAATATATATAATCGAGGAGACGTGTGATTCTATAGTGAGTTGAGTTCTTCATGTAGGTGAGATCATTCCCTCCTTCAATCTGCCCTCCTTTTTTTTTTCATTGACTTGTTTATTTACTTTTAGTTTACAAGATTCAGTTCCACAATCCCTTGAGTTTCAATTTTTGTCCCCTCCCTTCCTCTCACACCCCCATGGCGGCATGCAATCAGGTATAGAGTATGCAAATACTTTCACATTGTACCTGGTTGTCTGGTTGTATAGAAGGGCTATAACCAATGGAGGGAACAATGTGAAAAAAGAAAGAAAACCAATCATGAAAAAGAACGATAGCATGTAGTTTGCTTCAGTCTCCATTTAAACTGGTCTTTCTAGATCTTTCTCTGAATGCAGGTATCTCCTTCCATCCTGATACTTGTAGAGTTGTCTTATACCTGTGTGTTGCTGAGAAGAGTCCAGTTTAGCAAAGTTAGTTGTCACACATATGATGTGTCTGTGATTGTGTACAAATATTTCCTGGTTCTGCTCTTCTCACTTAGCATCAGTTTGTATAGGTGAATTTCCAGGTGAATATGAAGACTGTCTCCTCCCTGTTTCTTATAGCACAATAGTATTCCATTGGGGCGCCTAGATGGTGCAGTGAATAGAGCACCGGCCCTGGAGTCAGGAGGACCTGAGTTCAAATCTGCCCTCAGACACTTAACACACAAAAAACTAGCTGTGTGACCTTGTGCAAGTCACAACCCCAACTGCCCCCTCCAAAAAAACCCTAATAGTATTCCATTACATTCATATACCACAACTTGTTTAGCCATTCCCCAATTGATGGGCATCCCCTTATTTTCCAGTTTTTTGCCACCACAAAGAGAGCTACAATAAATATTTTTGTGCATATGGGTCTTCCTCCCACTTCTATGATCTCTTTGGGATACAACCCCAGAAGTGGTATTACTGGGTCAAAGAGTATGCAATTATTTTTAGCCCTTTGGCATAGGTCCAGATTGTTCTCCAGAATGGTTGTGTGAGTTCACAGCTCCTCCAACAATGCATTAGTGTTCCAATTTTTCCACATCCTCTCCAGCATTTGTTATTTTCTTGTTTTTTCATCTTAGCCAATCTGACTGTGTGGTACCTCAAAGTCATTTTGATTTGCATTTCTTGAATCAATAGTGATTTAGAGCATTTTTTCATATGCTTATAAATATCTTTAATTTCTCCTCTGAAAATTGCCTGTTCATATCCTTTGTCCATTTATCAATTGGGGAATGGCTTATATTCTTATAAATTTTACTTAATTTCCTGTATATTTTAGAAATGAGATGCTGGTTATACAAATTCTGCCCTCCTTACATGCATCCCACCTCTTCAGACCTCCTGTTTCCCTGCTGTCCAAACAGAGATTAAAGAAAACAGACATTTAGCAGCTCAAGATCGTTATGGAGAGAGCACACTAGCAACTGGGGTAGCTAGGTGGCTTAGTGGATGAAGTGCAAGGCCTGATGTCAGGGACACTCATCTTCCTGAGTTCAAATCTGGCCTTGGACACTTACTAGCTGTGTGACCCTGGGCAAGTCACTTAACCCTGTTTGCCTCAGTTTCCTCATCTGTAAAATGAGCTGCAGAAGGAAATAACAAACCCCTCCAGTATCAAGACCCAAATGGGGTCTTGAAGTGTCAGACAGGACTTAGTGTCCACAGTATTGTGTATATAGTGAGTACCTTGTTTAATTAAATTGAATGAAAATCAGTCAGCAAAGTACCAACTTCTAGTGTCTTGTTGGATTCCTATAATGTGCATCCTTACAAGGGAGATTTGCTAGGCGTGGTGGTGTAGGGCTGTGTTCTCTGAGGCAATGCTGGGGAAGCTTTTTTAGGTGTCTTGATCTCTGGAGTTCTGAGCTAGTGAACCAAGTTTGACCATTACTAGGTGAGCCCTCAGGGAGAGGGAGGTCACCAAGTTGCCTAAGGAAGGGTGAACTGGCAGGTTGCTAGGAGAGCATGTTAAAGCTCCTGTGCTGATCAGAGTGGGATTGGGCCAGTGATTAGCCAATGTATTTCTAACCTGGGCAAGATAGGAAGACTCTCTATATATCTTTTCATTTAACATTTATTTTTAACATTTTCAGTTCCAAATTATCTCCCCCATGCCTCTCCCCATCCACTGAGAAGTCAATATGTATTTTTTTTTGTAGGGAAAAGCATATTTATTGATTTATTATTCATTTCCTCCTTGTGATAATTTCTAGGTCTCTTGCATCTGAATGGAGTAAATATGGCCTGCGATTCAACACTATTCAACCAGGACCAATCAAAACTAAAGTAAGCCTTAGTTAATGTAGTATTGTGATGCATAAAAATTTAAGGAATGTGAAAATATTGACCTTTAATTAATTGTGACATCTTGACCCATTTGCCCACATAACTGAACTCATAAATTGTTCTCTAAATGTATATTAACCTTTTCTTCATTTCCCAGGATCTAGATGATATTTATTTTCTCTTATGGTTGACTTATTTCTACTCTCATGCTGTAAAGTAAAAGAAAAGAAAAGATCCTTCTTGCAGATCTTCCACATGTCTCCGAGAATGGAATCACTTTTTCTTATTTTTGCTTACTGTGTAATGCCACTATACACATCTATAAATTAGTTAATTTAATTTAATTTAATTATGTTTTCAGAATATGTTCACATAGCTTCTCTCATTTGAATCTTATAACAAATCTATAAGTTTCCTTAGACAGGTACCTTTTTAAAGTGGAGAAATAGAGAGAATATACTGTCTAATGATTTTCTAGTCAAAGACTGATCAAAGAATTGCTCTTTGATTGACTTTTTCTCCAGAGCTTTGATCTCAAAGAAAGAATAATCTGTTTATGTAGCTTCATTCATTTATCCTTTTATTTGTTTATTAATCAATTAATTTATTTGTATATATGTATCTATCTTTCTATCTATGTGTTCATTTATTTTTATTTAGCCAGTTGACTTGTCATGGGGAATGGCAAATTGACTCATTTGTTTGTTCTCCCTCCTTTCTCCCCACCACCTTGGAACCTAACTTTATTTTTCTAAATTCCTAAGGGTGCTTTTAGCCGCCTTGACCCAACTGGAGAATTTGAAAAAGAGGTCATTGAGAGAATTCCCTGCGGCCGACTAGGGACTGTGGAAGAAATTGCAAATCTCGCTGCTTTCCTGTGCAGTGATTTTGCCTCTTGGATTAATGGAGCTGTAAGCTTGATTTTTCTTGGATTTTTATTATTTAAAAAAATAGCTGAAATTTTATCCTGGGCAAGTTAAATGTAAGATTTCCACACACATATGTGTGCGTGTACATAATGCATACGTGTGCATGGACACATGCACATATATGCAGGGATTTATAAACATGAATGTATCCATATATACACATGCATATGGACACAAATATATAAACTTAAGAAATGATCTTATTTTAAAGTATTTGAATGTTTTGATATATTCTCTTTTCAGTCTTTATAATTAGTTCATGGGGCTGGCTAGGTGGCACAGTGAATAGAGCACCGGCCCTGAAGTCAGGAGGACCTGAATTCAAATATGGCCTCAGACACTTAACATTTACTAGCTTTGTGACCTTGGGCAAGTCACTTAACCTCAACTGCCCTGCATTCCCCCTTCCAAAAAGGCAAAAAAAAGATACTTTTATAATTAGTTCATAATTAGATATTTATGAACACATCTTCTTGTAATTAAGTGCTGTATAAATGTAGGTGATTATGGTGCCTACATGAAGTGTTATGCAAATATTAGCAATGGTGATGATGATGATGATGCTGATGTCAGTGATCTGGACTTTTCCCAAGTGTTTTACGCTATCACACTTGGGAAAAGTCCAGATCACTGACATCAGCATCATCATCATCATCACCATCACCATCGCTAATGTTTGCATAACACTTCATGTAGGCACCATAATCACCTACATTTTTACAGATCACATTCCCTCTACATCTTTATAGACCATCTTTATGAGTTGCTGTGGGGGGAAAAAAGATCTCCCAGTGGCCAAACTTTGGCTAATAAGCTGGTATCGTTATTCTTGGTCCTTAAACAACATACATATGCTCTACTTCTGAACCTGAAGCTTTTGTAACTTGGTAGGTCCAGCTACTGCCTATACTTGGTGACATGGCCTTCAAGTGCCTGGGCTCACCTTCATATCACAATTAGGGTGTAGAGTGGAATGTTAATAGAATATCATCCATATGATCATTATTGTCATCATCATTATTACTACTGAAATAATGTTTGTAAAGAGCTTTGAAAATTTTTAAGTATCAATTATTATTAATATTTTTGTTGCTGTTGCTACTACCCCTGCCTCCACCACCGCCACTCAAAACAAACAACTTTTTTTAAAATTTAGACTTTGAGTGAGCAGACTCATTTGGGTTTTCTAAATAAGGTAGAAAATAGGAAATGACAAATATTTTAGAAGCCTAAAGGAAAAGACTCTTCTCACTTTTTTCCATACTATTTTTCTAGGTCATTAGATTTGATGGAGGAGAATATGTATTTTTGTCAGGAGAAATGAACCGCTTAATTAAGGTAATGTTGTTTACCAGATTTGATATTCATACATGATGTTACTAAATCTTAGTAAATCTTTACTGGATCATACATATTTGTATTTTTTCTTTTTATGCTAGGTAACCAAGCAGCAGTGGGACATAATGGAACAAATGATCAGGAAAACAAAAGGTTCCTAAAGCTATCCTTATCTTAATCCTTTGCTTGTGGAAAACACTTGAGCAAAATAAACAGTAACTTTAGTTACATTTTCTTTAATCATTTTATGTAACACATCCAATAAAAAAAATCTTGTCATGAGAGATTGGTGTTTAAATGTCAAGTTTAATTCCAGTCTGTTCTCTTTGAATAATGTGTCCTCGTTATCCTGAGAATGAAAATGGTCTAATATGTGAGTTTGGAAAGGCAAGCATCATAGCTTCATTTTTCTAGGCAATTTAGGTAGAGAGCACAATCCTCCTTTTATGGAAATTAGATATGAAATTGAAGTAGGACTTGGGGCCCAGATTACCCATATTTACTATCTTAATAAGATATAGGTGAGTTGCAGTCTTTGTTAGTGGAAGAAGTTCCTAAGCTGATGAAATCCCTATACTTGATGTATGGCCCATTTCCATTGGCCATTCCCATGTGGCCACTTTCCATTCTATTGTTTCTGTATGTATATTTGCCCATGGTCCAAGTATTCCATCCTTAAAATTTATATGCATTAGAGTGCATACCAAAGTTCCGTCTCTAACATGGGAGTAGAAATATATTCATGAATAGATATGTCAGTTCTCTGAATGTTTATAAATACTTTGCCTCAATTTCCTCCTCATCTACATACAATGTTTCTTTACCTACCTACCTCTACCTATAAACTGTCACTTGCTAATAAACTTTGTTTCCTAACCTCCATAGTTAGACATTGAACTCTCTTTTCTTCCTGTCTTACTTAGTCTCTCAGAGATTACTTCATCACCATATTAGAATTTAGATAAAGTTTGGATTAGGAAGCAAAGCTTAGAAAAATGGCAGCTCAGAACTGGCACCAAGGATACCCCATGGTATATTCTGCCTATATTGCAATTAGAAAGCATTTTTTCCACTCTGTACTTTATGACATGCAATTCTGGTTATGATGACATGAAAACTTTGCCTTCATTATTTATTTTTTGTATTTTATTTACGTTGTTAAAGTCTGTCTTAGAGTCAAAAGATCTGGGAAGGCCTGGGTTTAAGTCCTTGTTCTGACACATACTGGTTTTATGATCCTGTGAAAGTGCTCAGAATCCGTAGCAACTCTCTAAGGTAATAAATTATGTTGATCTGCATTAGTAGAGGATTCCTTAATGGGTATTCCCAATACCAATAAAATAATAGGTGTGATATTTTTAGAAAAAGGTTCTACTTGCCTCTTTTAAGAGTATGGTTCTAATTAACTTAAAAGAGTAAAATATCTGTGAGAGTAGAAATTATTGTCAACAATAATGCTAATATTGCCATACCATTGGAATTTCTGTAGCTCATTGTCTAACCCCTTCATTACAGAAATGAGACAATAGACCCAGAAAAGTTCAATGACTTGTATACAAGAATACCTAACTAATTAGTTGTAGACTAGTATTAGAGCCCAGATCTCTTCTTCATTATCATGTGGAGTTACACAATTTCCTAATATCATGGTATAAATCAGTGAGAATTTAGCAAGGTCTTTGTGATCAACACATATAAACTAGGCATTAGGGAAGATTACAGTGGGTTGGTTGGGGTTTGTGGAGGTTGGCAAAATATTGACCATGCTGAGATATTATTATTTTGGGTCACAAAGTAAGGCTTGAAAAAACATGTAACAGTAAACTCTGTAATGATGAGTGTCATGGAACTTACTGCATATATATGCCATTTGTATTCATGTTGTATTCATATAGGGCAGCTAGGTGGTACATTGAATAGAGCGCCAAACATGAAGTCAGAAATTCTTATGTTCCTTAGTTCACATCTGACCTAAGACACTTACTAGCTTGTCTGACCCTGAGCAAGTCCCTTAACCATGTTTTCTTCAGTTTCTTCATCTATAAAATGAACTGAAGAAGAAAATGGCAAAGCATTCTAGTATCTTTGCCACAAAAACCCCAAATGGGGTCACAGAGAGTTGGACGCAATTGAAATGACTGAGCAGCCACATTCATATTGGTCCATAGGTATTGTGATACACGCATATGTATATGTATGTGTTTATATACTTATACACACAAACACATATATATGTTTTTCTATTTGCAGTTTTTTATTTGAAATGGATAACTATATATGTGTGGTTATAAGTACTAGTATAGCTTATTCATAAGTATCTTGATCTATAATATTTTTACTTTTTCACTCGTCTACTGTAACATTAAGATTTTATGAAACATAAGCATTATAGCACTAGTGAGCAAACTTCATCTTATGGAGTTTTTACCTTAAATTTGGGGGGGAAGTCACAAGAGTCTTGGAATAAGGAAGTGTAGACCATGAATATAATAAAATGGGTATTCATTACACACACACACACACACACACACACACACACACATATATAAAACTTTTCCATTAGCACTTGTGACTATTGTCCCATAGACTTTTATTCAGAATGATTCATTTTCTTCATTGACAACAGAAATAGGACATATTTATAATGGGATCCAAATACTTCCTAGAATGGAGCTATTTTTTTACCTATATCTTAAATTTCATCTTATATGGCACTCCCAGGTAAGGAGACTTCCATTCCAGCAATGCATATATGATCTGTAACTTAGTTTAGAAACGAGTTCTTGATATGGAGTTCACAGACCCCTAAGAAGTCCCTGGAGAGTTTTTGGAGCACCATGGATTTGGATGGGGAAAAAAAGTTACGTCTATCTTTTAATATATTTTTTTCCTTTGCAGTCTGATATATTTTATTTTAATTTATTTAAATTAGTTTAAAATAATGATTCTGAGAAAGTCCACAGGGTTCATCAGAATCCTCCGAAGGGGTTCATGACATAAAAAAAGTAAATAGTTCCTCTCTTAAAAAGTTACCTTGGGCTCTGAGAAGTTCACTAACTTGTTCAAGGTTGCATGGCCAGGATCTGTTAGGCCCGGGACGGCTTGAACCTCTGTCATCTTGGGTCTTGTGCCTAGTTCTCTTTTCATTAGTGGAATGCTGCTTCTCATGTTATTTTTATATGTGATAATATTGTATTCTAATGTAGCTTTCTCCTTCTTTGCTGTGCTAGGTTTATTTCCTAATCCCAGAATCCCTTTTACATGTGAAGAATGCCTTTTTCCTGTCTACATGTCTTTTTGCAAAAGGCTTCTCAGGAATTAATCTCATGATAGACCCAGTATGCTTTCTCAGAGTCACTATCATCATGTACCGTTGGGTTCTTTATAATCAGGTTGAATGTATACATATGACTTTACTATGTAATTTATTCAAGTAATTCCAGAAACCAATTTCATCTTGAATTATAATGTTAGCTAGGTGGTTCAGTGGATAGAGCCCCAGACCTGGAGTTCAAATTTGTTTCAGACTCTTATTAGCTGTGTAACCCTGAGCAAGTCACTTAACTCTGTTTGCCTCAGTTTTCTCATCTATAAAATGAGTTTGAGAAGGAAATGGCAAACCACTACAGTATCTTTGGAAAAAAAAAGGCACCCAAACCAAAAACCCAAATGGGGTCATCAAGTCAAAAAGGACAAAAAATGACTAAACTAAGTCCTGTCAATCAACTAACTTTAGGAATTCCACAGCTAAACTTAGAATAGATAGAATATGATACCATGTGGCTATTTCAAAAAGGGATGAGAAACTTGCATTCTCATTATTCATGGCCCTCATAAGACCATGTAAATGAGTCCAAAGCGCCCATCTGATCCATCCAGAGAAATGTTTTAAAATGCATTATCTTAAAATGTTAGTTACATTTATTTTTATTCTTTTTTTTGGAGGGGGGAGGGCAGGGCAATTGGGGTTAAGTGACTTTCCCAAGGTCACACAGCTAGTAAGTATTAAGTATCTGAGGTCATATTTGAACTCGGGTTCCTCCTGACTCCAGGCCTGGTGCTCTATTCACTGAGCCACCTCGCTGCCCCTATTTTTATTCTTTAAATGCAAATTTCCAATAAATTTATCTTGAATTTTAAAATTGTATCATATTATCAGTTTAGCCTTTTTTTGGGTTAAACTAGGAAAAAAAATTACATTTCTAGACACCTAATTGCTTTGTTCCTTTTGTTTGATGAAAGGATATCTGTTAAGTATTCCTTGTTAGGTAGTGGCAAACAATAAGTCTTGGCAAGACAAAAAGATCCATTAGCTCATTCCTAGATGCAAATCTTCCTAATGTGAACAGGAGGTAAATGTGAGGAACATCCATATCTCACCATATTTTTTAATATGTCAGTAATTGTTTTAATTTTTTTAAAGGAAAAGATGGGTAGAAAAATAAGATTACTAGGACATTACTTATAACCACCAAATTTCATTTCATTTCAGGCTACTATAAAGGGATTGTATGTGTTTGTGTGTGTATACATATACATGTACATGTATGACAGTCTTTTATATCAAATATATGGTTACATTTTAAATTTTCCTGCTAATAGTGGGATCAGAGGTTTGAATGATACAAAACAGTAGCAGAAATCTTTTAAAAATCGTTCAGATTTGTTTTTTGGAATACAAGTAAGAGATAAACAGTGAGACAGACATGGAGACATGAGCACACACACTCAGATATTAATCTCCTTTGTGTCTGTCCTAAAATGTAAAGCCTCAGATTTGGTGCTTATAGTCTGGATCCAAGTTTGCAGTGGAAAGGAGGAGGCTGTGGCTAATGCACAAAGTTGATAAGCTCATGAATAGAGAAATGATTGTTTTGTATTAGCTAGTTGGTATTGACATCACACCTGACTGTATTGGATCATTTGGAGGACTATTGAATCATTTGAAATTTACAATATTGACCAAAGTTTTAGTGGAGGAGTCTATGACACAAGTGTTCTTAATCTGGGGTCTATTAATCCCTCCCTCCCCACCTCCACCTGGGATCTATGCATAGATTTCAGAGGATTTGTGAACTTGGATGGGGGAAAACCCCTAATCTGTATTTTCACTATTTTTAACTGAAATTTAGCATTCACTTTGATTAAGCATTCTAAAAATAAAATTATTCTGAGGACTCTGTTGGTTTCAGGTCCATGACACAAAACCAGTTAAGAACCCTTTTATAAATAAACCATATAAAATCCTACCTTCTGTAAGAATCCTTTCCTGATTCCCCTTAATGTGGCTGTTTTCCTTCTGAGATTATATTCAATTTTTCCTATGTAAATAGTTGTTTGCATATTGTCTTCTCAATTAAAATGTGAGCTCCTTGTGGGCAGGAACTCTTTTTGCCTTTCTGTCCCCAGCCCTTTTGCTTAAAAAATGCTTGCTGATTTGCCTGTAATTACAGTAGTACTAAATGGCAGAGATGGGATTTGAAGTCGGGTCCATTGCTCTTTCCACCTTACCATATTGCCCAGCTGGTATCCCCAGGGAACTGATTAGGCCTCAGTCCTCTCGTTTTCTCAACAGTTATAATATTTGCAGTTTTTTAACAAGAGTTTTTCGGTCGAGGGTTGGAATAAAAATAGTCCACCTGTAGTATTCTGGAGAAGATACTACTTTAATATATCATTTTGAAATGACATTTCCAGTTTGGATTGTTGAAATTTCCTATAAATCTTCATAGTATCCATTTGCTCTATGAACATATAGTAGAGATTTTAGTTCATTTAAATCTTTTGAGCTAGAGAAGTAAAACATCTTAGTCTGGATTGGTCATAGAAAGTCGGACACTTTATAGAAGGAACAAAAACCACAAGGTGAAGCTGGTTCCCCCCTTTATTGGTTCTTAATCATTAAAATCGGCCTAAATTCAGTGTGTTCATATACACACTAAGAACAAAGCTTATCTACAATTCATTAAACAATTTGGTGAATGATGTCTTTTGGTAGATCTCTTTACCTTTCACTAACAGCACACCCAATTTTACCTCTTTTAGATAAAGGGAAGAAATAATCAGTTGAAATATATGGAATCCAGAGCCATCATTGACTCTCTTCTCTGCACACATCTTTCATTAAATCTGTCTTCTGATTAGAGAATCAAAAGGCAGATGCTGTTAAGGTCCATCAGTAACCACCAGAGATTGGTCCAGTTAGTGTTATGTGATATTGTAAACCAGTTATGGGTAAAAGAATATACTAGTAAAGTTCATTTTGTTAACAAGGTAATTGAAAGGAAATAAATCTTCCCCTCAGATAACAGTATTTTTAACTCCTTTTAAGCACAATATACAAATAGAACTCAGACTATTTTGAATGCTGATTTCACAAGATGGAATATAGAGCCCATGGCATAAACCAGAATATTGACAAGTTAACATTTAACCAGTTTTTAAACATGAATCTTTAAAATTCAGTTACTTAGTAAAATAATTGTTAGAGCTACAAAGTATTTTCAGAGGCAACAGAGACATTTGATGAAGATGATGAAGAAAATACAGGAGGTATGGAAAACTAGACACCAGGCTGCTTAGTATATTAAATTTAATTACAAGTTACACAGACTATGATGTAAAAACAGCAGTTTACTAGAATAGTTATAATCTGCAACATGTGAAAATAGTTTAGAAAATGGATTAGGTTCATCTTTGATGGCAGGCTTGGTGAGAAATACATTTACAGAATGAGACAGATCCATGTTTCTACCCAAGTGCCAACTTTTCTAACCTCATCACCAAATTAATTGGGACCAAGAGTTTGATGAGAAAAGCTTTATGTGGTTGTGTATTTCAGAACAATGTAAATAGAGTGTACATTTCAATAGATAGTAAATGCCTTGAGCCAAGGACCATTTTTTTATTTTGTATTTTTATCACTCCTACCTAATAGTGCCTCGCATAAACTTCCCCACTAGACTGTAAGCTCTTGAAGGGCAGTGACTGTCTTTTGCCTCTTTTTATATTCCCAGCACCTAGGACAGTGCCTGGCACATAGTAGGTACTTTATAAATATTTATTTATTTTTAAAAATTTTCATAAGTGTTAATTGTTTTCAATAAATGCAGTGTTGTCATGGATTCTATTCCACAGAATAGATGTGTTGATTAATTTCTTTCATGCTATGGCTGCATAGAGGTATAAGTAATTAGTTTCCCTAGATATTTATGTTTCAGTGAATGATTTATCTCCCTAGGACTGTGGATATGGCATATAAATGCTTTGGGTGCCAGACGTGTGAGCCTTCCTAAAATAAGGCTTGCTGGTCCATTGTATGTAATGCTTCTAATTGAAGAGAAACATGGATTGAAATAGCAGAGGATAATTTTCACAGAATAGCCCTAAGCAGCTTTTTTTTCTTTTCGAAATCTTGTCCAGCTATATTTCAGAAAGCAAGAGCAATTTTAGGTGGTTTTATTGAATTTACAGACTGACCCAGACAGAGACATTCTTCTTATCGATTGATCATAGAGTTACAAAAACTGTACATTACAAACAGTATAGAAACAAACTGAAAAGAATGTGCCACACATCCTGGATAATCATCTATATGCAGGTAAATTTACAGATATAAAAGAAAGTACAGCCTACTCCCTTAATAGTGCACAGTTATTGTATAGATACAATGTATCACTAGTGAGTGGATATAATTTCGGGTCTCTAATTATCACCAGCACAGAGGATGAGAGCCAGATCTGTTCGGTACAGCTTGCCACCATCCGACAAAGCCATGATGCTTTTTTTGTATGTTGAAATGCTGTTAACATCCAGATCCTGTTCAGGGAACACTTTATCAATCCCAAAGCCAATGAATTTAAAGAAAAGTGAAGATAACCTATTTTTTTAAACATCAATCCATTTAAAGGGAAATTATACTCCATCCTTATATAAATAAAACTAATAAATATTTCTCTAAACCAGTGATTCTCAAACTTTTTTCACCTCAATTCTCCTTTACATCTTAAAATAATTCTTGAGACCTCCATTATTGAGCTTTTGTTTTCTGGGTTATTTCCATCTATAATTATCATCAGAGGAAAATTGTTTTGGCTTTGTAGAACCTTTGAAAGGGTGTCAGGGACAGTAGGCGCTGAGGAGGGGTTCTTGGAAGACCACTGTACTAAGCTATTAGTAAGCCCCTCTGTTGGTTCAGAGAAAAAGCTCAATACATTTAGAACAGAAATCTACTGCTAAGACTCGTCTCCAAATTTGTAAATATATCTTTAGACATGATGTTTATCTAGCAATTGCATTTTGGTGCCTTATTTTAACTGAGTGGGCTTGAAAAGTTCTTTCAAGAGCCAGGATAATTAACGGATAAAATTACCTGTTTATTCTTTTCACAGAGGTCTTTCAGTAAAGCATCTAATTCATTTTCATCTATGTATCCATTGCCATCCTGAAAGGGGGAAAAAAAGCAAAAATATAGTCAACCATAGATGATCCACAATTATATGAGCTAAGGTTTACAGACAATTGAAATCTATGGCCCTCTGAGGTCAGTATGTTGGTAGAACAGACAAAAAACTGGAATGAGTATTAAGTGATTTGTTCTTCATTTCAATAGTATAATGGAAGAGATAGCACTACAAACCATGATAGAAGAGAAGGAAGGAAACAAGAAAACAAACAAAAAAACAAAGGACCAGAGTAAGAAACCCTTGAATAACAGAGTAGGCTACATGTTTATTTTTTATATTTATACCTTTTAATCTGTGAATCACTATTTCCTTACATATATTTTCAGAATGTCTCAACAATCAGAGAAATAGACAGTGAAAACAAGTTACCTGATCATATAACTCGAAAGCTTTATTGAACTCTTTCCCACACATTTTGACTCCCTAGAAAACATGGAAAATGTTAAGATTGAGGATTAAGGTGACAGATTATTGCACTATTGTTACGCATGTTGATATCTTTCATGTGAAAACTGCAGATTTTTACCTTTAACAAGACAAATACTATTTAAAAGCTATATACCTGAAATTTAAGCAGGAAATTCTCTTGTACTGGTAGCAACCTTTGGGTTAAAAAATTGTAGTGTTAGTTTTTTTTTAAGTGGTAGTTGATATGAAATGACATTTGCAGAATTCTTAAACTTACCTGGCCATTTCAGTTAATTCCAGCTTTCCATCATTGTTTGAGTCAAACATTTTCAGCTGAAAGACAGTGTCATGATTATGACTATTTAATAGCAAATTTGTTGCATTGAGGAAAAGAAAATTCCAAGTAGAGTAAAAGCTGAGTTGCAGACATTTCATCAGCTGCCAAGTTCTAGAAATCACATTTCTGAAATCTTCAAGTACTAGTACATTTCAGACACTGGCATGGATCTGAAACTAACTGAGACTAATGAAATAAATGGTGTAGTACCATATGAAGAGAGTGTCCTGGCTCTGAGGCTAGAAGCCAGAAGCCTGGATTCCAGTCTCAGTTGAACTGCTTTTTAACATATTTGACCCTGAACAAATCACCTTTTTTGTGAGCCTCATCTTCCTGTAAAATGAAATTTGTTTAGGCCAGACATTTAACCCTTGGCAGTCTGGTAAAGCTTATAAATCCTTTCTCAAAACACTGTTTTGTTGCTTACATGCCTAATTGAAGGAAATGTTAAATTTTATGTAGAGGTTAATGAAAATAACGTGGTTTTTTTTTTTACACAAGTTAAGTCTCTTCTCTCCTCCCACCCCAGGTTAAAAACTTTTTGTCATAGATGCTTTCCAAAATTCTTTATAGATCTAAACCTAAGATTTACTGTTTAGTATTCTTGCTATTGTGGTGTGTAGAAGGTTTTTTTTAGGGTGGAGGGAAGGGAAGGGAGAGGAGAGTTAGATATTTGTCCCTTGGGGCTTTCCCATGTGATAGTATGTCAGTAAATATTGATTTGCCCATTCATGAAGAGGAGTGAAGATAGCAGTAAGAACAACACGAATTATGAATATGTAGAAATATATTCATAGTTTGGAACACTGTGAACAAGGTATTGCTGTATTTGTTTTTAAGGGAAGGGAAGTAGTTAGGATTGGACTGAGTCAATCAGCTCTGCTACCACATTTTAGGGAGAGAAGAAAGGGCAAGCTGTAATTAAGCTGGGGGTATTTTAAAGTGTAACTGGGCCATTAGCAGAAATTCTTGATTGGTGGCATATCTCTATATCTCTCGTATATCTTAACCCTTTTGGTGTGTCATGGATCCCTTTGGAGACCCGGTGAATCTATTGGCCCTTTCTTAGAATAATATTTTTAAGCATGTAAAGTAAAATATATGGGATTACAGAGGAAACCATTTGAATTGAGATAGTTATCAAAATATATTTTTAAAAAATTCATGGACCCCAGGTTGAGAACTCCTGAAATTAATACCTGACTTCTAAGAATGCTTTTTAAAAAACATTATCCTTGGTGTATTTTAAAAATTAATTTTGTTAAAGACTTCCTAATTACATTTCAGTGTGGTTCAAGTCACATTCAGGAGTTTTGTGGGCTAGAGTTTGATACCTTTCTCTTAAGGTGTGTTGGGGTGTGTGTGTAGAAATAGACAGACTTTTCATTTTGATTTTTATTCTTTTACCATTGATGAACCACAATTTGTCTAATCATTACTCCAAATAACCAGCACCTACTTTTGTTAATAACTCTTTGCTACCACAAACAAGTGCTATGAATATATATATATATATAAAACACCTTGAGAAAGACTGCTTGTTCCCTACTAACACCCTCATTAAGGATAATCTTGATTCATGTATAGATGATTCTCATAAAGATTTTCTATACATGAGAGAGTAGGCAGATTGATCAGTAATTGATGTATCTTTAGTTGCATTTTCTGAAATTAGTAAGATCTGAGATTTTTTTTTGGCGCACTTTTTGTATCTTCCATTTCTTGAAATATCTCATATATCAATCTTTTATGACTCTCACAATGATCTTTCCTCTAGTATGGATCGTAATTGGCTCTTCCCATCCTTGGAAAGTTTTCTCTCTCCCTCCCCCCAACAAATTTAGCCTTCCTGGCACAAGACTATGATGAGAACTTTTTTTTTAAACTTCAATACAATTCACATTTATCAAATATATACTACCTACAGTACGTTATGCTTCATGATAAAAATGGGATATAAAAATGAAAATCATACATGCATGACTCCTACCTGTAAGGAGCATACAATCTAGTAGGAAGAAAAGATTAGACAAGTTATAATATGCTAAGTATATAGGAGAGATTCAAACATTGCCTTGGGAGATGTAAGGAAGGGAAAAGTTATTACTGGGGGGAATCTGGGGAGGTTTCTTATTCCTGAACTTGTCCTTGAAGGAAGAAGATTTCAGCAGATGGAGATGTGTAGGGAGACCATTCTGGTCATGGAAAAGTCTTGACAAAACCACAGAAATAGGGAAAGATAAGCCCTCTAATCTGATTTGGTTAGGACATATAGATATGGAGGGAAGTTCTACATGAACAGAGCATAAAATGTAGGCCAGCCCCCAGAATGAATGTCAGACTAACTACATTTTTTTAAACTTCTATTTTTTACAACTCCCTGAAAGATTTCTAATAATGGTCACAAGTCTCCTACATTGGACAAGTAGATCAGAGTTTATTGTCCATAGGGAAATATTTCCCAAAATATGCATTTGTTTTAATTAGTTCTTGATTAATTTTGCTTACTGAATCTGAACTGGTTTATGACACTAAATAAGATATCCCAAGCCATTACAGCAGGGGAAAAATCCCATTTAAATGATTTTTTTCTTTTTTAAAGGCCAACCTCAGATTCTACCTGGCAAGGAGTCCTTACTTTAAATAGATTTCACTTAAAACTGGAACAAAATGGGAAATTAATAATTTTAGCATTTGATATTAGCTGAGTTACCTATAGAGTAAATTTACCCATCATAACACCAAAAAATGATAATTTTCCCTATTTGAATTTGAGGGGGTCATGCTTAATGAAGGTAGAAAGAGATTTATTTTTTTCTTCTGGGTTCAGTGAGACTCTCATATTAAGAAACACATTTTTTTTAAAATGCAAGAACCTACTTTGTAAGTAATTTCATGGTGAACACTATTAGAATAGGTCCCAAAAGAATGCATATAATGACTTCCTCAAAGTATTCCCATGTTTTAAAATGTGCACTATTCAAAGTTATAATTATGTCAAATATGGTAAAGGTTCCAGCCCAATGAAACTATGCTGGGTGAATTAGAATAATGTGGCCACTTTAGGGGAGTCATTATTGGAACTAATTGAGACCTAGTTATATTCTTCTTGGTGTTAGAGAAGCCAAAATAAGGCTTTGCTTACAGCAGATATAAGTGGAATCCCTTTTAAAAGACAAATGTTAGGGTCCTATAAAGACTAGCAGGAGGAACACCTGCCTAAAAGGCTGACCATTGTAATAGAGAGCCGCGGTATAGTGAAGAACCTGTACTCTGAAGACCTGGGTTTGTTTCTGGCCTCTGCTGCTAAGTGCTGTATAAACTTGGATAAATCCCTTAACCTTTCTTGGCCTCAGCTTCCTCATATGTAAAATGCAGTCTATCTCACAGAAGTATTATGATGAATAA
>CM053594.1:122359908-122407083 GCA_028646575.1 Pseudocheirus occidentalis | reverse complement strand
ATACAGAGAGAGAGAGTGAGAAAGGGCCGGGTCTTTATGCATCTCAGGAGATATATTGAGATCCATGTAGTTAAGGGCCATATTTTAGGGGCATCTCAGTGACAATGGATAGAATGCTGGACTTTGAATTAGGAAGACCTGAATTCAAATTTAGGGGGCATTTCTGAGCTATGTGACCATGGGCAAGTCACTTAACCTTTATTTGCCTCAATTTCTTCAACTATAAAAAGGGGATATTAATAGCACATATCACCCAGAGTTGTTGTGAAGATAAGATGAAATAATATTTGTAAAGTACTTAGCCCAGTGCCTGGCACATAGTAGGTGTTATGTTATTATTATTATTATTATTAATTATAGGCCTAACAATATTATGTACCTCAGTTGCCTACTTTAAATTTATAAAAATTTACACAAGAGTTTTCTGATAAGTCAGAACTTTGCATTTGGAAAAACAGGTATTGTGAAGAGGATGAAAATTAAAGTCAACAAACATTTATTAGGTATCTACTATGTGCAAGTTCTTAGAGATAAAAAAGAAATAAAAGGAAAAAGGAATAGCCTCTGCCTTTAAAGACATTACATTCTACTGGAGATAGGGTAAGGAAGAAGAGGGAAGATGTCTATTGTAATATGATCTATCTATCTATCTATCTATCTATCTATCTATCTATCTATCTATCCATCCATCCATCTATCTAATATATAAGTAAGCAAATTTAAATTATATAGAGAAGTCAAGGCTAGTGAATTGTCTATTATAGCAAATTATCTTCTGCACCAAATGCCTACTATCCCAATTATATTTTTCAGAGGTCCAAACAATGTCCTGTTTAATAGAAGAGTTAATAGATCTTCCATGGGCCACTTACCTGGCTCAGTTTATCTTTGAATCTCTTTACCCAGAACTGAAAAGCAGTCATTTCAAGGTAACCCATAAGAAACACTGCATAGCCATACCAGACTAAGAGTACAGAATGAGGGAGAAGGAAAAGATAGAAAGCTTGTCCAGTCTTAGATAATTTAAAAACAGTGGTACCTAAAATGCCTCTTCTTACTCTAAAATTCTAGTGTTCCTAACCCAAAATCTGATTAGGAAACTTAAATAATTAATTTGGCTTAAATGGTTATAGTGATTTAAAAACAACAATTGACCTTTTTCAGTCTTCTGAAAGAAAAAGTTCTTTTAGAGCAGGAGTTTTTATATCTTTTTGGGCAGGGTTATAGACCCCTCTAGCTATCTGGTAAAGCCTATGGACTCCTGTCTCTGAATAATATTTTTAACTGCCTAAAATAAAATATGTTGGATTAGAAAAAGCCAATTATCTTGAAATGAAGATGCATTTTTTAATCTAAGTTCATAGATACCCTGAAATATTTGGGGGCCCCTGGAAGAGAACTCCTGTTTTTAGCAGCAATGCTGCTACTCCTCTGGTTTGCTTGGAATCAAATGAGGAAGAAGAAACTCACTGAACATCTGGGTCACTACTTAGTGAAAGGGCCTGTATCTGTTCATTGGTGACTGCTTTGGGTATGACTATTTGTGAAGAGGACTAGACATTCCACATCCTTTGGGACGTAATATTTTGGAAATCCATCTTACCATTAAGTCTGTATATTCAGCTAATTTCGTGTCATCAAAAGTCTTGTTTGCTTTCTCCAGCAAGTCCTTTAGAAAGTTCTGTTAAGAAAAAATAGACCCAGGTAAAGCAAGCCAATAATAAACACCTTATATGTCAGTATTTCTAAAAGCTGAACATAATTGCCCTAGGATGGAGGTGGAAGGACAGGTGAAGAAGCAAAGGAATAGGGAAGCATTTCATAGCTTGAGACTAACTCATTCTGGTGGGTTGTTTGGGTTTTTTTGAATTTCATTATGAACTCTCCTAGCTGAATGGAGTTCAAGACTTGCTTTATGCTATAGCATGGGAATTATTGAGTTGGAGGACTTGCATTCAAATCCTACTTTGGCACTATCTATGTGACCTTGAAAAAAATCACTCTATCTTTTATGGACCCATCTTTATCTGTAAAATGGAGAAGACATTCTTTTAGGTCCCTTCCAGTCATATATATATATATAATTTTGTAAACTCTAGAACAATTAATATTCATGTTTTCCTATTTTCTCTGAATAATTTTTACTTCAATGAAATCAGTACTTTATTTTCATTTTATTTTGAAAGTCTGAAGGGGGAATATCTTTTGAACTAGTCTAATGATAACTATAGTGCTGTGTAGTGAGAGCTCCATAAATATTTGTATTTCTCTTCTGAATGAGACACAGGGACAGATCATTGCCATAGCTGACTACCCTTTTTTGTCTGAGGGAACAATTATTAATACTTACGAGGAACAGCAGATATAAACAAACACCCCCAGATGTGTCTACGTTTAGCTAGTTCTACAAAGGCCTGGAGTTGCAAGGACAATTCCCATGAACTCACATCAGCCAATTTATGATTGCCCTCACCTCTGCTTGAATATCACCACGTCACTTACTACCAGGGTAATGGCAAATTTCACAAGAGATAAAGTCAAGTAAGACTGACACAAGCTCCTCCTGGGCTGTAGCATAGAGCAAAATGTTCAACAGAATTCATTACACGTGAGGCAGCTTTATTCTTGGAGGATATATGAATCATAATCAAATAGATATTAATGTGGGGAAAATGAAAGAACATGATTATTAAATTGGCAGTCAGAGAGAGGGAGTATCTATTTTTTTTTAAAATGGGATATGAAGGCTTTATAGAAGCTTGCCATAGTCATGACAAGGCAAATATTTAAAGATATAACGTTGCCATTCCCTTTAATGATGTTTATTCCCAGGATCTTAACTTTATTTCTTGAAAACTAATGAATCAATGACAAATGTAGGTGAAATGAGCATTTATTGCACATGCAGATAAGTGTTTCAGTTGTCCCATGCATTTACAGAATTCTTTGTTGCCCTCAAAAACTCCCTGATTTTGTTGGTTATCTTGATTTTATCCTGTCAGGGCAAAAAGCCTCTTCACCTAGTTTCAGAAGTTTATTCTTATCTTAAAATTCCACTTCAGAAACCAACTGAGGCATGAAAAGCTCAAAGGTGTCTGCTGGAAATAAATTTATATTTTGCTCAGTGGAGCTTTGGTGCAAGATTAATTGGGTTAAGGAGTCTCATTAGAGCTAATGTAGTTGTCCCAAGAATAGCCTTGGAGAAAACTTGGGACTCTTTGCAAATGATAGAGATAGATAAAGCCCTGCCAATTGCAGAACTTAAAATGAGCTTTCTAGAGATATTCTCTCTCTCTCTCTCTCTCTCTCTCTCTCTCTCTCTCTCTCTCTCTCTCTCTCTCTCTGCCTCTGTCTTTCTGTCTCTCTGTCTCTCTCTTTCTCTGTCTCTCTCCCCTTTTTCCCCCTGAATGTTAGAGAGTCTTAGAGATTGAAGACGTCTCAACATAATGTAATCCAGTCCATACCATCAAAAAAGAAACCCAACATACTCAATAAGTAGTCATCTAGTCTTTGCTTATAGACTATCAATCTAGAGGAATCCATCATCTTCCATGGCAGCCCATTCAATTTTTGGATATCTCTAAATGTTAGGAAGTTTTTCTCTGATATCAAGCCCAGATTTGCCCCTTAGCAACATCCATATTTTCTAATGAAAACTCCTATTTAACATCTTTTTCTAAGGATAAGATTTAAGGTAACAGACACAACAGATGTTTCTTGTTTTTGTTGCTGTTCAGTTGTGTCTAACTCTTCAGGACTTTGGTAGAGATACTGAAATTGTTTGCCATTTCCTTCTTTAGCTCATTTTACAGATGAGGAAACTGAAGCAAATGGGGTTAACTGACTTGCCCAGGGTCATTGAACTCAGGTCTTCCTGACTATACTACCTAACTGCCCTTAGCAGACCTTTAGAATATTACAAAGTCAGGAATGGGCATGAGTTAAGAGTGAACTCGGATACATAATTTTGGGACCCAATGGAGGAAAGGTAGAAAATGAGAAAGACTATTTCATTAAGCTATGACCTTGTGATCTGCCAATTTTTTCTTCATAGAACCTCCCTGGGCCTTGAATTCCTTGTCTGTCAAATGAGGAGATTCATTTCTTTCAACGAGTAAAGGGCAATGTAATAGAGCAGATAGAGCACTGGACCTAGGAGTCAGGAAGAGTTGGGTTTGAATCTCTCTTCTGATATTTACTTGCTATGTGATCCTCTCTGAGCCCCGGTTTTCTTATCTATGAAATGCGCTGGTCTAGATGATCTCTAAGGTTCCTTCCAGTTCAAAAATCTATACTCCTATAAGCACTTATTAAGTGCCTACAATATACTGGGTTCTGTGTGAGATGCAAAGATATAGCAGCCAGAACAAAAATAGTCCTAGCCCTTGTGGAACTTGGATTTCACTGGCAAAAGTAGAGAGATGGAGAATATGTACACAGCTAAATTAATGAAAAGTATATTCTCAAAATATATGTCTTGGGGTAGTGATGATGGAACAAAAGACCCTAAGTACTAGGAGATCAGAAAAAGTTTCTTAGAGGAAGTGGTGTGAGCCAAGCCTTGAAGGAATCTAATTATTCTAAGAGGAAGATGTAAGGAAGGACTGTGTTCCAGGCATGAGATGTCTATACAAAGGCAGAAAGGTGGGAGGTGGGTCTCATCTCAATAGTCCCTTTCAGCTTGAGAAACCTATCAATCTATATAGGGCAGAAAGCATAAAACCTATTTCTCTTTGATGACTTAGAATAAAAAAGCTTTCTTACTGCATTTCTATGTAATATGAAAATTTCACTATATTATCACAACTTTTCAGATGGGAAGAAATCCCTTTCTGTTTCTGATTCTTTTTTAAAAAATATATTTTAATGTTTAATTAATGAGAATCTCTTTTTTCTCCCCCCTTCCCTCCACAAACCCCATTGAAAAGTAAAGAACTGCAAAACTCTTGTAACAAATAGAGATAGTTAAGTAAAATAAATTCCCCTGCTATCCCTTTTCAGAGATATATGCTTTGTTCTGCATCTTCAACCTGACACCTTGGTGTCAGGAGGTATGTAAAATGGTTTATCATCAGTCCTCTGGAATCATGGTTCATCACTGTGTTCATTAGAATTCTTATGACTCTAAGGTTCCTCAACTACAGTGAAATTAGAAAAAAAATATTGGATGATCATGCTCCTCTCCCCCCATGATAGAAATGGGCCATTGTTAATGATTCTTAAAGATATTTCTTATTTGTATTTTTCTTATTCAGAAGATAAAGGAAACATGACCATCTAGACTGACAACTCTTGATATCCATATAACTATTCAAAAGAATAATTCTTTTATACTTTTCAATTACTAGTAAATGATTGCATTTTGTATAACTTTAAAATCTGTATTAGTAAATTTATTCAAAGGTGCAATTTTCCTGAAGTTTGACCCAAATTTTAGACATTTCCTTTTTGGGGAAGGGAAAAAAATAACTGTTAAGTATATAGTAATATAAGTATATAGGTTCTCAAGTTATAGATACAACATTCGTAAGTGTGACCTAGTGGGTTCACATATATGATTCTGTTCTATTGCTAGTCTGTGTACAGGACCCATGCAAGGTATTCACTTCTCATAGTTTTTAAGTTGGTTTGAGAAACAACACCCTAAAACAACAGTCTTTCATCATCGCAATAAGGGGAAAGGAAAAGACTTTCATTTCTATTCTTTAGCACTTATTGCAGATGTGAAAAGATAGGTTAAAATAAGGGTTCTTCACCATTTTTGTGTCACTGGTCTCTTTGTCATTCTGGTGAAACCTATTGATCCCTTCTCAGAGTAATGTTTTTAAATCCATAACATAAAGCATATAGGATTACAAAGGGGACCAATTATAAATAGTTTTTAAAAACAAGTTCCCAGACCTCAGGTTAGGAACGCTCAGGGGAAAAATGCACCACTGGCTAGTAGCAGTTCATAAAATGGTTGCCCCACCCCGCCTCCACCCCATATTAAGTCCTTAGTCTTTAAGAATTATGTTAGAAAGGAAAATTAGTCACATTTTGATCACTTACCTTCAGTTCCTCAGTTTCTATGAAGCCACTATGATCAGTGTCATACTTTCTCCATGTCTGAAAACAATGATGCACAACCATTTGAGTAAAATAGTTGTAATCATGCTTGGCATTTATATCACGCTTTAAGATTTACAAATTGCATTCTTTCATGTGCCATTTCCTTTGTTCCTTAGAACAACCAAGTATTGGATCATATAGATTTAGAACTGGAAGAGACCTTAGATGTGCAACCCCTTCATTTTGTAGAGATTCAGAGAGGTTAAGTGACTTCCCCAAGGTCATATAATTAGGAAATATAGGAGGCAGAAATTGCCCGTACTTAGCACCCGGGTATATGGTAGGTGCTAAAATGTTTATTGATTCTTGGTCTTGACAATTTCCCCTAAAGGGGCTTTTCCCGCCTCCCAGTACCTGCATGAATTCCTCACATGACTTCAGCTGCTGACATCTAAAGAGAAGCAGGAAATTCTCTTCCGTTGGTAATACATGAGCCAACTGTAAAAGATCAAAAAGGAAGTTATTGTTTTGAGAAACTTGAGAGTAACACTCTTGCTTGAGCTGTGAGAGTAATAATTTACACCTATAAGGCATCTCAAGATGTGTAAAGCATGCTCTTACAGCACCTTGTAAGGTAGGCAATGCAAACATCATTCCTGTTTTATAGATAAGGAAACTTGCCTGGAATACACACAGTTAAAATGATTCAGAGTCAGTGTTGCAACCAAGGTGTCTCTTTATTCAGGTTAAATATTCTCTCCCATATGCCTGTCATTTTTCTTTCCAGAATTAGTCTTACTAGACAGAAATACAGGAGATGAAGAAAAAAGTTTTTAATAGCTACTTCTTGTTTGGTGTGTTGGTCTAGGAATTTTATTGGTATCATTTAGAATGTTTGCCCAGGTCCCTAGAAATTTATTTTCAAACCTTTTATTTTCAATGGTTCAAAAGTGGCCTATACAAAGAGTATTTTTCTGTCTAGCCATACACACTATATGCTTTCTCCTTATTCTTTTAAATTATGATGAGCGTGGGGGTGGGAAAGGAGAGACAGAAAGAGAAAGATAAAAAAAAGATAGAGAGAGAGAGAGCTGGGAGAGATAAGCCTTCTACCCTGGTGTATTTCATTATTAATTATCTGGTACACAAACCAATAGGTGCCATCAGAGATATTCTATACCCTTTGTGCCAGAAGTGTTATACTGCCAACATTATCCTCCTTCTTTCTTTTTCCTCCCCAACACAATCTTGGCCATGTAATTTTGTTTCTGACAAATCAAGAGGCAGAGTGAGGCACAACAAATAATTTTCCTTCATGTGTGAAGGCGAAAGATCAAAGCCTCTACCTAAAGGTAATGGATACTTTCTTCAAGAAAAAAGTTAAGAATCATTGGACATGGCAAGCGCCAAATGGCAGCCGGAAAAAAAGAAATTGATAATACTTTAATAGGTCAGAAATGACTATTTGCCTAGGTCACAGTCCAAATTAGCTACCTGGGTAGCATGGAGACATTGACTTGCTAGAACAAAGTAAAAAATGATATATTGGAACAATGGATAAAAATTAAGGAAGGACGTATTGTTTATGATTGAAGTAATTTCAATTTAAGCTATTTAAACAAGTTATTCAAAACAAAAATGGGAAATGGATAAAAGAATAGAATTGAAACAGAGTATCATCATTTCCTCGAGAGGTTTAACTAATGTAAATTAGTCTTCACAATGAACAGAACAAAAAGGCTTAGACACTGCCTCACATAGAAGACACTTGGTTTCTTTGTCAAGTCATGACAAAAGTGGTTCGTCATACAGACTCTTTTGTAAAGTCATATAGAGGACAATAGTGGAAGTCTATGAGTGGTATCACCTCATGAAACAGTGAGAATCAGCAGAGGTAAAAACAGGTTTACAGAAAAGATGTTGAGAGATCCAGTTAAACTAGATTCTCCTGAAGGAGATGAAACTAGGAGGACAATAAGCATATCCCAGATGGGAAGATATATTAAGATTTTTCTAATGAACTCTTTTTCCATTGATGATGGTGGACTCTAAAATCACAGTCTCTAACATGTTGCATGAGGAAGGAGAATTGGCACTAAAAATAATAAAAATGGGAAAAGTAGCCAAAATTATCCAATAAGATGTTATGGATAGAGGTGGGTCAAACTGGGAGTGACAGAGACATAATTTTGAGGATACTGAAATATTAATCTTCAAGTTATTTAGAAGAAGAGAGGATACTAAATTCTTAGGAAAAATGGAGTTTATGAGAAAGAGACAAAATATCAACAACTACAAATCCATATGCCCATTTTATTTAGGATAATCAATGTGCACGCATTGAGGGTATCCTTGATGAAGGTATGAAAAAGAAATAGGCAGATTTTTTTCAGATGGTATTCTACAGTTCACAACAACTTAGAGTCATATAGTTGAAAGGTAGAGGGAACATGGAATGCCACTGTGCTTGTGGTTTGTTCACTATCAAAACAAATTTGATTCAGCATAGCAAAATACTGCCTTATCTTATCTCCAATAAGATGTCTCATGAATATATAAAACTCATACAGGATATGACATTTTAGAAACTATCCTCTGATTATTAATATTGAATTAGGCCCTAAACAGAGCAATGTATGCTTGCCATAGTTGTGGAAAGTATTTCAGTCAGTCAAGCATTTGAGCACTTACTATATGCCAGAAGCCACGTGAACCATTGGGGTACAAAGAAAGGCAAAAACTTTGATCCTGACCTGAAGAAATTCACATTCTGATGGGGGAAAAATAAAATGCAAACAACTAGGTACATAAAGATATGTACAGTAAACTCAGAGGGGAAACCCTAGCATGTATTTGTTACAGAGTCCAAATGTAAGAGGGATTCCTAATAAATGAAAAAGAAAACTATTCTCCAAAGTTCTGTTTGCAGAGTGTCAGTAAGAATTCAGCATCTACTAGAAATCCCTCTTCTATGTGGAGTGTATGTGAGACTTAAATTGCAGAAAACCTCTCAAATGAAGTAAACAATTACTCAGAGGAGTTTGTGATACATATATTTCCAAGTGGATGAAAAATGCTTATTATTTGCATTGATCTTCAGATGGATGGATAACCCATAGTTCTGGTCCATCATATATCTTGGTCAGACATTGTAGAAAGAGAATTAGTTGGGTCCAGAAATGAACAGAAGGAAAGTTAAATAGGATTGTCTTTGGGAATTTGTTCAGTGCTTTTAATAATTCTGAGCTTCTTCTTGAAACAAAGGCTAATCTTTTTGACATCAGAATTCTTCTGGTAATATTGCATGACTGCTAGTCTTTTCACAGTTTTACCCCCAAATGTCTCATTAACAAGACTTTTCCCTGTCTCTGGTACCTCGTTGGTCATTAGAGATGACACCATTTCATCACCTCAGTGTTCCAAAAATTAGGGTTGTGTCACCTAAAGGGCAATGGAGAGATGCATGGTGGTTATGAGTAGTCAATAATGTATTACTAATGAATAGTGATGTAACTGAAGCAGCATAAAATATTTCATTAGAAAGCTGTGTGATGTAAAAAGAGCTTGGCTGACAATTCTGTGAAAAGGTGGGATAACTAAAAGACATTCCTTTCCATTGGTATGAATACCATTTAAGGAGATCTAGAGAAAAGCACCTAGAATAGTGGATTGAAATTTCTATGTAGGACTTGGGTGAAAACATATATAAAAGGTTTGCAGATTGGGGAAAACATGGATTATTATGATAATTACTGTGGAAAGGAGTATCCACAAGGATGAAGTCACCATCTTACTGAATATGATACCACTGAAAATGTTCCTGGCCCAGTTTCTCACTATTATAGTAAGAGTTCATTAAGTTAGGAAAAAGAAAGTAGAAATGACAAAGAAATCCCAAATCCCTGAAAGACAAAATGGGTCATGGGGGGAAGGGAGGAGTAGTAGTAGTATATGGAGGTAATAAAAAACACATAGATAGCTTAAGTCACTAGAAAGATATGTAAAAGTCAATTGAGGATATCATTCCTGCTCTAAAGTCTTTCATGACCCCTATTATAGCTGTTCTCAACCTGTGGGTCACGACCCCTTTCGGGGTCAAACAACCCTTTCAAGGGGTCACAGGCGTTGCCTAAGACCATCGGAAAATACATATTTCGGATGGTCTTAGGATCGAGATACTGCTCTTCTATCCATCTCCAGGTGGGTCTGCCCACATGCAGATACGCCCACATACAAGTATTAAAGGGTCATGACATTAGGAAGGTTGAGAACCACTGCCCTATTATCTCTGAAGTAAGATTCCAAGTCCTTTACTTGACATTTAAGGCCATAAACAAACTAATATTACCCTAACTTTTCAGACTTCAGTCTCCTCTTCACACATTCTGTAGTTCATTTAAAATGAATGGTTAGCTTCTCCTTGTGATCTATACACTCTTTTCCCTGTGACTTTGCTTCAGTTGTTCCCTTGGTGTGAAAAGTTTTCTTTCTCTTTACCTGTTGAATTCCTATCCTTTAAAGCCTGACTCAAATGCCACCTCTTTCAGGAAGCTCGCATTGATCACCATGAAGGAATCAATATTTCCTTGTTTTGTAATTCTCAAATGCACATAGCAAGTACATATTAAATCTTTGTTTATTGACTGAATGACAGATGTTGAATTTTACTAATTATCTGTACTTTTGTCTTATTCCTTTAATAAACTCTTAAATTCCTTGAGAGCCAATGGCAAATTTAATTGATTCAGCAAGTATATACTAAGTGCCTATTATATTCATGGTGCTATTAGGTACCGTATCTACTATATGCTATTTAGTGATAGGAAAGAAAAAAAATGAAAAATGATCCTGGCTCTTAAGGAGTTTACTTTCTATGTGGGAAGATAAAACATATATATGTATATATGTATATATATATGAAAGTAAATGCAAGGTAATCTGGAGAAAGATCACCAAGAACTAGGGGGATCAGGAAAGGCTTCCTGGAGGACATGGCACCTGAATTGATTCTTAAATGAAACTAAGAAGTCCAAGAGATGGAGATGAAGAAAAAGGGCATTCCAGTTATGGAGGGAAGGCTCTAAGGGGAAGAAAGTGAATGCTGAACATGGAGAATAGCTGGTAAGTGTGCAAATTTGACTGGAATATAGAGTGAATGAAGGGTAATAATATGAAATGCATCAGGAAGGTAGGCTGGAGACAGACTATGAAGGACTTTAAACGAAGGTTAAAGTGTTTGCATTTTGCTATAGAGGTAAGAGGGGAGGTTTCTGATCCGGGGAGGAATATGAGGAGCCCCTTACTTTAGGAAAAGTATGATGACAGCTGTGTGGACAATGGATTGGAGGGGAGAAGACTGTTGCAATAGTTGAGGAGAGAGAAGATGAGGGCCTGAACGAATGTGATGGTCAAATGATATATCCAATATTGGTCTTGAAGGAAGAAGGAGGACTTCCCTTCCAAAGGGAAGGTGGGAGAAACAAGGCCAGATAAGGGAGTGCAAGTACCTAAGTACCTAAATATCTAATACTAAGCTTTGTTTTTTGACATGCTAATCATATGAATTAAGATATAACTATGTTTTAAATTGGCAAAAACAATGAAAAAGAATGAAATTCAATATTGGCAGTATTGTTGACAAATGGGTACTCATTCACTTCTGGTGAAATTGCAGACTTGTAGAATCTTTTAGGAGATTAATATGGCAGTATAAAGTGAAAGTTACAAAAAATAGTCATCTCTTTGGCTAACAGTTCCGTTGTTGATAATATACTCCGGAAATATTATGAAGAACAACCATAAACAGCTAGCATGTTCAAATGTTTTCATAGCAGCATTAAACATAATTGCAAAAAGATTGGAATGACTTAAATGTCCAATAAGGAAATGGTTAAATCCATCAAAATGCATTTACATAATGGAGTACTATGATGCAGTTAAGACTGACAAATATGAAGAATACAATGAAATATAAAATGATGTGAAACAATAAAAGACCCTCAGTGGAATGAAATCTTCCCTGATTCCAACCACATATAAGGAAATGGATAAGAATGAATAGACAAAGAATTCTGATGGGACCTTAGAGGAAGTGACTAATAAATTATAATGACACTTTATGTATTACTATAAATTAAACATAACTCTTTACTAAGCAAGTTCAATATTGAAGACCAATGTTAAATTTTAATATAAGTTTCATTAATTTAGAAAGTTATAGTTATGTCCATTAAGCTGACAAAATCATTTTCCTAAAATGTAGGTCTGATTCATGACTCTCCTACTTAATAAACTTCAGAAGCTCCCTATTACCTCTAGGACCCAATTGGTCCCTATCTGGCATTTGAACCTCTTCACAACTTGAGCCTTTCCTACCTTTGCAGTGTCCTTCCACTTCATTCCCCACCACACACACTTTGATCAACTACATGGGTCTACTTGCTATTTCTTGCACATGTCCTGGCTGTAATCCATGCCTAGAATACTCTCCCTTCTTCCTTTTGCCTCTGATTTCCTTCCAGACTCAGTTCAAATCCCACCTTCTATGGAAGATATTTCCTAGTACCCCCATCTCCTAGTAACTTCTCCTCTGAGATTACCTTTACTCTACTGCATTTATACTATATGTACCTAGTTATTTACATGTGGGGACTGTTCTTGCCTTTCTTTGTATCCCCAGTGCCTTGCACAGTGCCTGGAACATAGGAGGGAGCTATGTGGCAAAGTGGATAGACTATTGGACTTGGAGTCAGGAAGATGCAAATTCAAAAGGTATAGCAGAAACTTACTGCATTGTTCTGAAACTGTCCCCCATTAACTAACTAGCTGTGTTACCCTGGGCAAGTTGTTTAAAAATCTCTGTGTCTCAGTTCCTCATCTGTAAAATGGGGATGAAAATGGCACCTATTTCTTAGGGATGGTATAAGGGTTAAAGGAGAAAACAAAGCTCTTTGTAAACATTAAGTGTTATATTAATGCTTGCTATTGTTGCTTTAGTAAGTGCTCAATAAATGCTTGTTGACTGGTTGACTGGCTTTAATTTATCTTACTTCTCAAATAACTGAGGAGTTTGTTGGATTGGAAGAATTCTGTCTTTGGTTGGGTGTGTGAGCTTAGAATTAGAGGGAAGGGCAAAGTAACTCTTACTGTCTTAACCTACTTCCCACAGTGTCACCATTGATTTCCTAGGCTAATTTTCCTTTTGCCTGCATTATGACTTTAGTACTTAATTTCTGGAGAGAACAAAAATAAAGATGTCACTATGTCTGAAAGTCAGTGATTCAGAAAAAGCAAGGTGCATTTTACATGTGCACACGTGTATGTGTGTGGATGATGGTGTTGGGTTGATTGGGAGAATGGGTAAATAATAGGATCCTTGATGAGGAGGATGTGGACCATTGAATGAAGTGTTTGAGAGGTCCCTCAGGAGAGGGAGATGTTATATACTGATTGTGTCCACACAAAACAACTATAGGAGTAATTTTCTAATAAAGAATTATATAGAAAATTATTTTAAGACTTGCATAGTCACAAATTTATTATGCCCTTGCTGAATTATTTAAATACCAAATTGGAAAGATTTAGCTTGAGCTTTTCCCCAACATTTTGAGAAATGATTCCAAAAACATGCCTGGTAGATACAATATTCAAGTTGCAGAGTTCTGGGAATGGTAATGTAGAGTTTGCCATTCATCTCTTATAAACAGCTTCTGACCCCTATGTGAGATAGACCCAGAACTGCACTGATTGGAAGTTCTTTAAATAAAAGATTTTGTTTTTGAATAGCATTGTATAATTTCTAAAGTACAAGTACTTATATATATTTACTTTTATTACAGAATAATTTTATATACATGTATATATCCACATCCACACCCACACCCACACCCACACCTACATCTACATCTACATCTATCTATCTATCTATCTATCTATCTATCTATCTATCTATCTATCTATCTATCTATCTGCCTGCTTGTGTCTAATGTCGACCATTTATAGGATAGGGGAGGGGAAGAAAAATAAAAGAAATATGCAAGATAATTTTGTTGTATATTTGAAAGGTATACTTATGATTTCTTTAATTACTATAACTTGTGGTGAGCTAACATTTGCTGACCATTTCAGCCTCTGGGCACGGAACTTGATTCAAATATCTTTCGTATTTTTTCCAACCTGTACTGCAAATATACTTGGATGTATTGAATTACTGATTTTAAACTGGTGGTGTGAGATAGATAGATAGTACTAACAAGGCCAACTTAACTTTTTGTTCATGAAATGAAAGTACTCCAATTTTACATAAAACAACTCATTTCAGTTTTAGAGCGGCAGTATAGAGTACTGGACTTGTAGCATTAGGCAAGTCTGATTCCCTAGGACCGATCTATTAAGATGCAGCTGCCATCTGGCTTCATGTGGCGGACTGAATTCCCATGCTGCTGACATCATAGATCCTTGACTTAAGCTTGCTCTGTTTCATACCATAATTTGACCTATCAATGAAAAGAAACTGTCGCTGATTTTCATCTTTAAAGGAGCCAGATTTCCGATAACCCAATGCATGATCTAAGGAATCTAAACCTGGTGAATCCGGTGCCTGTTGGGGCACACTCCTTTCCTGCTATACTGGCCTACTTGCTATTCTCCTTATGTGACATTCTTTCTCAGATGACTTTCCTAAACCATTTCCTGTCTCTGGAATGTTCTACCTCCTCGCCTCTATCTAATTTCTCCCTGTACTCAAAGCTTAGCTGAGGTGCCACCTTCTATCTGAAGCCTATCCTAATCCCCTTACTTGTTTTGGTTTTTTTTTGCTTTTTTTTGGAGGGCAATTGGGGTTAAGTGACTTGCCCAAGGTCACACGGCTAGTTTTTTTTTTGTGTGTGTGTGTGTGTTAAGTGTCTGAGGCCGGATTTGAACTCAGGTACTCCTGACTCCAGGGCCGGTGCTCTATTCACTGCGCCACCTAGCCGCCCTGATCCCCTTACTTGTTAAGGCTCCTTCCTAAAATTATCTGGTATGTACTTTCTATGTATTCTATATTTATTATGCATGGGCCACTTCTTTCAGTAGAATACAAACCCCTTAACAGGATGTTTTCATTTTTGTCCTTATATTCTGGGTGCCTGGCACATAGTAGGTGCTTGGTAGATGTTTAACTGAACTAACTTGACAGGTGGCCATCCACTGTCTGCTTAAGCACTTCCAGGGACAGATAAATCTCTTTTTCACAAGGCTATTTCATTTTTAGACAGAGCTCTTAGAAAATGATTCCTTATATGAATCCCAGATCTGTTTTCCTGTACTTTGCCACTGACTCTGCAGTAATTGTGCCTTTTGGAGCTACAGAGAATGTCAGCTCCCTCTTCCAAATGATAGCTCTTCAAACATTTGAAGGCAGCTTCGTGTCCCATTTAGTATGCTTTTTTATATGTTTCCACTCCTTTTTTTATAGTTCCCCAAATGCTTTCTCTTAAACTTTTTTGATCTTGTGCCCTTAATTTTTTTGTGCGTATAGCTTATATATATACACACACAGATATATATGTATATAAGCATAAATGTATATGCACACATATAACACACACATGCATATAGGTATCCGTATAATAATGTGTATATACTCCTGTACTAATCATTTTGTGTGTTACAAAACACAAAAGTAGAAAAGTATGAGATAACTAAGAAATGATATTTAGTTACAGGGTCACTAGGAGTCACTAGAGTTTATTAGGTAGAGGAGAGGTGATGTGCTCAGACCTGTGCTTTAAGAAAATCACTTTGGAAGCTGAGTAAAGAGTATAATGGAATGGAGAGAAACTTGAGGAAGGAAGACCATTTAGTGGGATATTGCATTAGTCCAGAGTGAGAGGTAATGAAACCCTAACTAGGGTGGTAGCTGTGTGAGTAAGAAGAAAGGGACATATTATTATTATTATTGTTATTGTTATTATTATTATTATTGTTATTATTATTAAGAGAGGGACATAAATATTATAGAGTTGAAATAAGATTTGTCAAGTGATTGGATATGGGGAGTGAGAGACAGTGAAGAGTCAGGAATAATGCTAAAGTTAAGAACATAGTTGACTAAAAGAATGTTGATATTTTACAGATATTGGGAATTTCAGAAAAGGAGTAGGTTTGGGGACAAAGGTAATGAGTCCTATTTTGGACATGCTGAATGTATTTGGCATGGAACAACCTAGTTGCAGTGTCTAATAGAAAGTTTGTGAGGTTGGACTAGAGCTCAAGACAGAAATTAAGGATACATATGTAGATCTGGGAATTACTTGTACAGGGATAATAATTAAACCCATGAGAGCTAATTGTCATCAAGGGAGAAAGTATAGTAAAAAAAAAGGCCAAGGAAACCTTTGGAAAACCCACAGTTACATGGCATGATGTGGAAGATGATCCAGAAAAGAAGACTGAGAAGGGGATGATCAGATATGTAGGAGAACCGACCAATGACCATTTAGGTAGTCAGCACTATCAAATGCTACAGAGAGGTCAAGAAGAATGAAGATGGAGAAAAGACAAGTTTTGAAAATGAATAAATTATTAGTAATTTTTAAGAGAATAGCTTCAGTTAAATGAGGAGTCAAGACTAAAGAGAGAGTTGAGAACCTGGAAGACTGGAGAGACAGTGGTGCCCTCTGTTAGAAAGAGGGAAGTTTTGGGGTAGCTAGCTGGTGCAGTGAATAGAGCACTGGCCCTGGAATCAGGAGGACCTGAGCTCAAATCTGGACTCAGACATTTAACAGACACACACAAAAACTAGCCATGTGACCTTGGGCGAGTCACTTAACCCCAATTGCCCTACCTTCCCCCCTCCAAAAAAAAGAAAGAGGGAAGTTTAGAAGAGGAGTAAAATTTAGGGAAAATATAATATAATCTGATATTAGAATACAATGTATCCATGACTGTTCATCCTATGCTACTCACTCTTTCCTACCAAAAAGCCAAAATGTTTATGGGGTATATGTATGTATACATGTTTGTGTGTGTGTGTGTGTGTGTTTTGGAAGGGCTTACTCACTGACCATTTCTTTAAGCAAATAGCCTGATGCTATGGTGATGGGGTAGATATGGAAAGTAGTTGCTGTGGGGCATGGGTGGTTGAAATTTGCATGAGCAGCTACTTCAGGTGCCAAGTTAGGTTAGGATATGACTCCCCTAAAGAGCCTATGTCCAATATAGCCATAAAAGGCTGGCTATGGGAGAAGGCAAAGTAGATGAGTATTGAAAGGGGTCATATAATTATGTTGGAGACAAATTCATGTTTGATAAAGGGGGGAGGGTGAGACGTGACCTGTTTTTCTACCCTTTGACTGGTTAATAACATACTACTTGGGATCAAGCCATGTTCCTCCAGGGGCTCCAGTCTCCACTTTGGATATTACTAGAAAAAAAGAAGATGCCTGGAAAGGGTGATGGCAACACTAGTGAAACTAGGATAAGAAGGCTGACTGAGGAAAAAGATGAGCTAATTATTTCTCATAAGAATATGGTATCCAAAATATTTAGGCAAATAACAGAAATAAGAACAAAAGTAATTTATCTATAGGTAATTGTTGAAAGAATATGAACAAATAGGTTAAAAATTGCTTTTTATTGGGGCAGCAAGGTGGTGCAGTGAATACAGAACCACTCTGGAGTCAGGAGGATCTGAGTCCAAATCCAGCCTCAGACACTTGACACACTAGCTATTTGACCTTAGGCAAGTCACTTAACCTCAATTGCCTTGTCTTCCTCACTCCAAAAAAATTATTAACACCTATATGACCAACTGCTCCAAATGACTCCCAATAAGAGAAATGAAAGTCCAAATAACTCTGGGGTGTCATATCATACCCAGCAAATTGACAAAGATGACAAAGGATGAGCATATTTGATATTTTGGGAGTTATGCGAGGATAGATACAGTAGATGGTGAGGTTGTAAATTGGTCCAACCATTCTGGAAAGCAATCTGAAATTATGTCTAACTTCTTAACACAGAGAGCCCAACTGCTAGGCACATACCCCAAGGAGGTCAGCATAAAAAGGAAAGTTCCATATATACCACAACATTTATAGCAAAACTTTGGGTGTTAGTCAAGAACGGGAAACAAAACAGATGCCTATCAATTAAAGCATGGATAAACAACTTTTAGTACAAGAATATAATTAAATATTACTGAAATCTAAGAACCAATGTAAATGAATACAGATAAGCATGGGAAGATATATTGATGCCAAGTGAAGTAAACAAAACCAGGAAAACAACATACACAATGACTCCAATGGGAATAACAGCTCCCAAATTGAAATGGAATGCTATGAAATTATAATGGTCTCATTTGGCCTCTAAAAGATGTGAGAAAACACCTCTTCCTCTTCTTTGCAGAGATGGTAGACTCTAGGTATGGGGCACTCCAGATACTGACAGACTTTTAATGTGTTGGTTAGTTTTGCTGAACTTTTTTCCCCCTTTCTTTTTATTCTTTGGTATAAGAGTCTCTTGATGGATGAAAGGATGGGCAAAAGGAAATATGTCTCTATAACAATAATAAATAATAATACATAATTATTTAAAATTTATTAATAAAATAATATACTAATAAACTCACATGGCATAGAAATAATCAGTTCAAATGGATCAAAAAGAATTGTGATATTTTGTCTCCTCTCAGTGAAAACAGTAAATTTGATATTGGACAAATAGGTTTCTTTGTACATGCCATTTAATCAATAACAACAAGGATTGCACAATAATAACAACAATAATAATTGTGACGTTTATGTAGCACTTTAAAGTTTGCAAAGCATTGTTCATGCACTGTCTCATTTGAGTCTTAGAACAACCCTGTAAGGCAGACAGGGTGGATTTTGTTTATCCCTATTTTGTAGATGAAGCTACAGAGGCTCAGCAAGATTAATTGACTTGCTTGATCATATGCAGGGTCATACAATTAGTTAAATGTCAGAGGCAGGATTTGAATTTGGATCTTCTTGACTCCAAATTAATCATATTAGCTATTATACCACACTCCTTCAGTTCCCTAGACCAAACTGCCATGTCTCTTTTGGTCTTTTCTTTTTGGTCTTTGTCTTTTTGAAATTTGTATGTTGCATGTATAAGGCAGCAACATATGGCAAATCAGTATCGCCATATAATCCTTAAAATTGAATTCTCTTAAAAATCAAAAGAAAACTCACATTTGCTGAATATCATATTGGTTGAACTAAACGACATTTAAGGTCTCTTCCAGATTTGACATTCTAAGAACGTTTAACAAGAAAGTATATAGGATATGTCTATGATGACCCAAGAAAACCATAGAGTTCCTTTCAAGTTCATTGTACAAAAATGAGAATAATCAATAGCTCCCTCATCTTTGAAGTACACCCCTGGAGGTGGAATTGTTAAGACTTTTTTGATTCGGATTCAACCATCATTTTTTTGAGTACCCTGACAAAATCAGAGCTAATCAACTTCTTTCTTTGTGTGTTCTGGTAAAGATTCTGTTCCATTGGTCCTCTTTACTGAAGGGTGGAGCCAGATGGTTCTTCTCTCTTCTGCTTTGACTTTGAGAGGCCTTGGAGCCTCCAAGAAGAGAGTATAGAATTTCATAACTGCTCTTGAGCTAAGGGACCTTGGATATGGAGTTGAAAGGGATTTTAGAGGTCATTTCATCCAGCCTGGTCATTCAGCAGATGAAGAGACTGAGGCCTGGAGAAGTTAAGTGGTTTGCTCAACATCACACAGGTAGTTAAGTGTGAATCTTAACTTAATTCAAAGCCAGAATCTGTGTTCAGTCCCTCTGATTCCAAATTAGGAGCTCTTTAATAGACGGCCCATTCTACTTCTTTGGAAGCTTTTTGTCTTTCTTGACTTCTCAGACACCTGCATTTTGACTTTTGACTTCATCACTTAGCTAGTACTGCTTTTTCCAATGTGACTTAGTCATCTTAGTCATCTGATGAGCTAATCTTTTTTGATTCTGTGGTATTTGATGTTGTTAAATGAAACCTTTTCTTCACCCTTTCTCTTATTACATTACTCTCTTCTTGTTCTTCTATCCATTGACCCAATCTTTAGTCTCTTTTGTTTGGTCATCATCTTTGTCTCCATCCTTATGGGTGGATGTATCCCAGGACATTGTCTTGGACCCTCTTCTCTCTATACATTCCCTCTGAATAATTTGAACAGCTCATATGGATTCAATTATCACTTCTATACAGCCTTTCTTCTGAACTCCATTTCCACATCTCCAAGTGCCTAGTGGATTCCTCTACCTGAAGATTGCATAGGCATTTCAAACTAAAATTGTTCAGAACAAAACACAACCCACTTCCCCACTGGTGAGTTTTTCCTGAGGCTTCCATTTTGTCAAGGGTTACAAACTAGACTTCATTCTTTTCGTGGACTTACTGAATTTTAAATTTTAAAACTTCTGAATTTTTTACTTCTGAATTTAAAAATCATGCTTCTGCTACAATCTCATCCTAGAAATTCTCTAGCACGTGGGATCTCTTCTCCCTGAAATGATCTCTGTGACCTTTTCAACCTAAAATATCCTTCTTCAAGACCTGCCTCCCTTTCCCATTGGTAAGTCCCTCTTGGGTCTCCAAAACCTATTATTCACTTCCAGACTTCAAAACCATGCCCCATTCTAGGACCCGGCCTCCATCCTCCTGCCTTTCAACTCCCATTTATATGTTGTCTCCTCCCATTAGAATGTTAGCAATTTGAGCAAAGGAATTGCCTTACTTTTTACTTTTATTGGCATTTTTCATTGCTTAGGACAGTGTCCTTCACATATTAAGCACTTAATAAATGTTTCTTTCCTTCCTTCCTTCCTTCCTTCCTTCCTTCCTTCCTTCCTTCCTTCCTTCCTTCCTTCCTTCCTTCCTTCCTTCCTTCCCTCCCTCATGTTTTCCCCAATAACCTCTATTTTCTTAATTTTCCCACTTCTGCCAAGGGCAACATCATCCTCCCAGCAATCTTTAAACTCTTCCTTTTCTCTTCCCCTTCACATCCAAACAATTGCCAAGTGTTGTTGATGCCACTTCCAAAATATACCATGTCCCCTCACAAAATACTCCCCAAACTATACTCCCTTCTCCCTACTGACATGACTCTCATCCCACCTCAGGCCAGCTCTCAGTTGGGCTCTTATGAAAGAGTAGGGAATAAACATTTATTAAGCACCTGCTATGGGTCAGGGGCTATGCTAAATGCCCTACAAATATTATCTTCTTTGATTTACACAACAACACTGGGAAGTAGGTACCATTTCATTCTCATTTTACAGTTGAGGAAACTAAGGCAGACAGAAGTTAAGTGACTTGCTCAAGGTCACACAGCTAGTAAGTATCTAAGGCTAGGTTGGAACTCAGGTCTTCCTGACAAGGTCTAGCACTCTATCCTCTGTACTACCTGGCTACCCAATTGGTCTCCCTGCCTCCATTCTCTCAATTTTCTAACCCATGTTCCACAGAGCCACCAAAAACCACACCCCTAAACTTAGATTTGATCATATTGCCATCTGCTCAAAAATTCTAGTGGCTTTCATTTGCCTCCAGA
The DNA here is from genome assembly GCA_028646575.1 of Pseudocheirus occidentalis. Taxonomy (NCBI): domain Eukaryota; kingdom Metazoa; phylum Chordata; class Mammalia; order Diprotodontia; family Pseudocheiridae; genus Pseudocheirus; species Pseudocheirus occidentalis. The sequence continues at coordinate 122,385,456 of CM053594.1, read as the reverse complement.
ATAAAATACAAACTCAGTTATTTGGCATTAAAAAAATCTCTTCAGAGTCTTGGCTTCAGGTGACATTCCTAGGCTAACTGTACGTTGCTTTCCCAAATACACTCTATGTTCTGGCCAAATTGACCTGCTTGCTGTGGTTATTTCTATACAACATCCCCTCTCCCCTCCCTGTGCCTTTAAAATAGGTTGCCCCTATTCCTGGAGTATATTATTTTCTCTTCACCTCATGGTATCCTTTACTTTTTTTCAAATCTCAGTTCAAATGCCATCTTTTACAGTAAGCCTACGCATCCAGTTGCTAGTTCAGTTCTGCCATAAATTGCTTTGTAGATAATTCATTATCTATTTAGTATTTTGTCGTTCGTACCCAGAACCTATCACAATTTCTGGCATGTACTAGGTACTTGATACATGCTTGTTTAAATAAATTAAAAGATGGTGCAGGGAGGGAAGAAAGAAAAAGAATTTTTAAAAAGAAAGTTGCATGATAACTTTCTTATCTATTTAAAAGGAATAGCAAGTTGTATATAAGAGAATTGCAGTTTCATATGCAATCATATTTTTAAAAATTGTACTGTGTTATGGAAATGCTTCTGTTGTTTCATAAATTAAAAGTAAAAAAAATTGGAAAGGAAAGATGGTGGGTCATTTGTCAAATGGAGGTTATAGGACTGGAGTTGGGTACTAGATTCCTCTACAAGCCTAGGACAGGATTGCTAAGCATAGGTCACCTGTATTCAAGTTATATACACACACATATGCACATATGTCTATATCTGTATCTATATATCTGTTTGTATAGGTGACACAGTAGATAGTGTGCTGAGCTGAGAACCAGAAAGACTTCTTCCTGAGTTCAAATCTGGCCTCAGACACGTACTAGCTGTGTGACCCTGGTCAAGTCACTTAACCTCATTTACACAGTTTTCCTCATCTGTAAAATGAGCTGTAGAAGTAAATGACAAACCAATGCCAAGAAACCCCCCAGAACGGACTCATGAAGAGCTGGGCATGACTGAAATGACTGAACAACAACAACTAGATGTACCTAGATCAGGAGGAAAACCTGAACCTGTTCTTAGGAAGTGGTATTACCTTCCCACATATGGCTTAAGGGCACCAGTGAAGAACCTGCAGAATTGACACCCTCTCAGGAAAGGTCTCTGTGCTTGGATGTGAATGCCATAGATGAAATTTCTATTACTTTGCTGCTAAATCATTCAGTCCTCATTTTAAATTATTTTAATCAGCCTTCTCTGCAGAAGAGATATTAGTCAGAATATATTTAGAACATTTTTGACTATTGTGGTATTTGTTAAATTATCACAGAGGCTCAGCGTGCATGTTTTGCATTCATTTTCTGAACCTCAGTGTTTCCTGACTGCCTCTGAGGGAGTCTATCTAATTTATCCACGTATCTAACTTATAAAAAAGTATTTATGTTTGGGTTAAGCCATTTATGTAGGTTGTATGCTCCTGATCACGTTTATAGGCAGTGTATTTTCTCTCCTACATTCCTGGAATGTGCTTCTTCCTTTCCTCTGCTCCTTAGATCTCCTAGAGTCCTGCAAAGTTTAGCTCAAATGCTAACTCCTACATAAGGGCTTTCTTGGCACTGGTTCCGCCCTCCTGAAATGATCTTGTATTTACTTTCCATATACTCATTATTTCTGTGTGTTGTCTCCACCAATAGAATGTCATCTTGAAGGGTCTATTTTGTCTTTATATCCCCAATGTTTACTTAGCACAGAGTTTGACAAATAGTAGGTGCTTAATAAATGCTTGTTAATTTATGGAAATATGTCAGTTACAGATCTAGTGGAGGAAAGGGCCTCAGAACCCATCTAGTCTAACAATCTTGCTTTACCAGTAAAGAAACTAAGCTCTGTGGAGATAAAATGGCTTGCCCAAGGTTGTATTATGGAGCAGCTAGGTGGTGCTGTAGTACATTGAATGCCCAGCCTGAAGTTAGGAAGATTCCTTTTCTGGAGTTCAAATCTAACCTCAAACACTTAGTAGCTGTGTGACCCTGGGCAAGTCATTTAACTCTGTTTGCCTCAGTTTCCTCCTCTGTAAAATGAACTGGAGAAGGAAACGACAAACCATTCCAGTTTCTTTGCCAAGAAAACCCAAATGGAGTCTCAAAGAGTTGGACACAACTAATAATGAAGTCTGAGGGTCGCATAGATAGTAACAATAAGAGGTAGGATTCAAACTCAAACGCTACAATTCCAGTGCCAGTACTTTGTCCATTGGGCCACACTGCCTCTTCTCCTTCCACAGTATTTTGCCAGTTTTGAATGACAAGATTCAATTCTAGAGTGAGTGACTCAGCCCTTCCCACTTCTAATGCAACCAGGATGATGATTGTTCAGTTTACTTTGACTTCTGGATGAGCACTTAAATACCAGTTCTAAATGAACATTAAACATCATCAGATTTAACTTCCACATCTCTATTGAAACATCAAAGTAATGCTATACTGAACATAATTAGATAGGTTATCATGATTTGGGGGAAAACATGGGGTTGGTTATAAGATCAAGCTTCTCTGTTTCCCCTGGCTTCCCAGGGTGGGAGGTAGGGAGGAGGGTGTCTACTGGATTCTGTTTAAATTTTCAATATATGAGCTCTCTCTTTCTCTTTTTTCTCTCACTTTCTTTCTCATCCTCCCCTTTATACTACATACTTATATGTAGTCTATAAGCATTATATGTTATATTCATTTATGCTCCTAAGTTTGACTCATATCATATTTCATTTTTGTTTTCTGTTTGCTTTTTTTGGAGGAGGAAGAATGTTAATAAAATAAATAGAAATAAAATAAAAATGTTAATGAAATAAATTACTGATATATTAAAACTGTGGCATAATAAAGTTTCATCAAGAAGGTAGGTTTTAAAACAAACAACTTTTGGTAGAATGGAGTGAAAGGTAAATACCATATTAAGAGTCAGGAAACCTGAAATCTTGTATTTGAAATGATATTAATTTCAAAGCCCTGAATTGGCTAAAACTTGCCTATGTTAGTAATAATAATTTTTGTTGTTATTTCAGTCACGTCAGACTCTCTAGGACCCCACGTGGGGTTTTCTTGGCAAAGACCCTGGCCTGGTTTGCCATTTCCCTCTCCTGTTAATTTTACAGATGAGGAAACTGAAGGTCACATAGCTAGTAAGTGTCTGAAGTCAGATTTGAACTCAGGTCCTTCTGACCTCAGGGCTTGTGCTCTATCTACCCTATCACCTAGCTGCCCTAATAATATCTAACATTTATACACATGTATTATCTCCTCTGATCCTCTCAGCAACTCTGAGAGGTAGGTTTTATTATCACCTGCATTTTACAGATAGGAACACTGAGACTGAGAAAAGCTGGGTGACTTGTTAGTGTCATACGGCTGAGTGAGGCAAGACTTTTGACTCCAAGTTCAGCCCTCAATCCACCTCATTGCCCACCTGCCAAAGACATTAACTTCCTCCATTTCTCTGCTTTCTGTTCCCTTTCTGTGGATATGAAAACTTTCTTTGCTCAAATGCTCGTTCTCTAGTTACTGCACCTTTTTCCTTCCATGCCTGACACACCTGCCAAGTGACTCTTGCCATTCACTCAGCATAAACCCTAAACCATCCTGTGAATGAGCTAAATGTTAGGGAGCACGACCAATGTACCAGTGTACCAATGTATCAGATTAAACATTTGAAACCTTGCCTCCACGCAAACCTATCTAGCTTATAATTTTACATACACATACACACACACTAGGAAATACATATTGTGTATATGCATGTGTATGTGTATACATACATGTACATATGTATACATATAGGTGTATATATGTGTGTGTATATATATATATATATATTCACAAATATATGAAATCTAGGGGAACCAAGAAAACTATTTTTACATATTCTGTTCAATTTGGTGTCACTGACTAAGTTAAATGATAGAAATAAATAGCTCAGAACCCTGGAATTCTTCAGGATAGAATAAATTAAGTATAACATGACAGGCTTTCTTCCTCTTTTAGAATAATAAAGTATGTCAAACTCTGAAATAGCCACATCTAGAGTTTTCCTAATTTCAGGATTTCCAGCTAATTTTGAAAGATTCAATTTTACCCATCTCATTTATGTTCATTTTAAAGTAATTTTCTTATCTGAGATCATTTCATTTCCAGATTAGTTGGCCTCGATGTCAACGTAAGTCCCATTACTATTAATTTATCTATTCATCTAGTAATGAGTTACACATGGGCATAAAGAGAAGCATATGCCCTCGGGAAAAATTTAATTACGGTGATGATAATAATAGTATTCTGCACCTACATTCTATTTATGGTGCTTTCCTTTTTTTTTCAAAGTGTATTTCATGTATGATTGATCTCTCTAAAGCTATTTCAACCTACTGAGTCAAAGGTGTACCCTTATTATTCTTCTTAAGTATTCTTCAGAGCCAGGATATTTCACAGTCTAGTAAATATGTGAACTTAAACTTAAAAAATAAGAAAAATGTGTCTATGCTTCTGTTTCACAGGAATCTTTTAAAGTATGTCCCTTGGATGAAAAATCATGCCCTGGATTTCTTTAAGAGTCATGAAAGAGACAAGAAAAATAGGATAACAATCTAGCAAAGAAGAGAGAAAATAAAGGCCTGCTGGCTAAATCTTAGAAGTCAAAGGGGATTTCAAAGTCTTGTTCTCATTTATTGTCAAAAGAAAGTTACACTCAATAAGAAAAGTCCTTGTCAGAAGGTAAGATTTGCTGCTCACAATTTTAATTTTTTAGAGATTCTATAGAAACTGTTAACACTTGAAATCATAAAAAATTCAGATAGTTGACAAAAGGTACCTCTTTCATTCCTGGATTCAGGTCAACTGCCTGAATTCTAGAAGCCAGGGCATAGCCCTCCATAATGATATTGTTACAGACAATATATAAGAAGGTTTTCTCTTTATAGCAGGGAAAGGTCTGTCATATTTAATGGTAGCAAGAAAAAATTGAACCTATACATGAGGCCTCATTGTGGATGAAGGAATAAAATAAGACAGCATGATTTTAATGGGAAGATCACTGACCTAAGCGGGTCAAGAGACTTGGGTCATAGTGTAAGACCTACAAACTGGTTATTTGAAATTGGACAATATACTAAAACTATCTGAATCACTCTTTCTTCATTTCTAAAATGAAAGAGTTGAACTAAGGAAACTCTATAGTCTCCTTCCAATTCTATGATTCCAAATTTGATTTTTTTCAGTAGATATTTTATTTTAAAGTAAAGTTAACCCGCTCAGTGTAGTGTATTGGAATGGGAGAGGATTACCACACCTTGTATTTGACAGTCTTGACTACCCAATGAAACATATTTGTTATCACTATCTTCCAGAGAAATGTACAGATAAACAAATTGGCTTACCTCTACCATTCCTATTTTTCCATCATCATTCTGCCCATATTGATCCACAAAAGTTTTCATTTCAGGTGACAAATCCTAAAAATTATCAAAAGTGTCAGTTATTCATTAGAAATTCACAATTACTTTATTCTTTAATGTTTGCGATGTGCCACAAAAACACCTAAAATTGACAATATTCAGGATATGCTTTATTAAATATGCTCTCAGAAGTGGAAAACATTGGGCTGGGGTAGAATTGTTACATATTTTAGAGGTAACATGGGAAGTCAGTGTGGTATGATTGGGAGAAGACTGGCCTTGGAGTCAGGGCCCAAGTCCTGACACATACTGGCTATAATCAAAAATAATTCAAAAGTGTAATTTGGTAAATTCACTTAACCTCAAGGCTGGAGGCAATTTTTTAAAATACTAAGTTACAGATAAGTTGGATGGTGTAAGGACTTTCCTACACCGATAAAATCACAAGTTCAAATGAACAAACAGAAAAGGTCACAGTTATGATTGCCAGTTTCAAATAGATTTCTCAGGTTTTTCTACCATTCTTAGTTTTGAGAATTTAGAAGTATTGATTCCAACACTAGCTTATGTTTTTTATAGCACGTTAAGTTTTACAAAGGACTTTCCATATACTGTCTTCATTTGATCTTCCCAACAACCCAACTTCGAATACAGTTACACCTTTTTACAGGCATGGAATCTGACTTGAGTGACTTGTTCATAGTTACACAACCAATAATTGACAGAGGTGAGGATAGAACTCTTGTCTCTAATGGTTTCAAATCCAACATTCTTTCTACTACTACACTACCTATTCTAAGCTATTCAGCACATTTAAATAGAAAATATAAATTTGTAACATGCTTAGAAATGATGCATATCCAGAATTAGATTTGGAACCAGAAGTTTTGATCTGACTCTACTGTTTGTTACTTGTGCAACCCTGAGTGACTCACTGAATCTCTTTGAATCTTAATCTTCTTCAGCCCTAAAATTAAGGGTTTGGACAAAATGATGTTTAAGATCTCTTCCTAGATTTAATCTCTCTGATATTTATATTACTTGCTCTTCTATGAATACATCTGCCTTTAACTCCACTACGTAATCTTGTCAGTTTATTTATCAGATATAAAGGTATTAGTTTATTTAAAATGTTATCATTAATTTTTTTTAAACTTGGGAGAAATTAGAAGGTAGAAAATTAAAGAAAATCCCTCTTTGAAAGAAAGTTAGGAATGTTTGTAACAAGAAGGAAGTCATAAAGGTAGATTACTTATTTTTACATAAGAGGACTATGCGCCTGAACCAAAAATACTTAACTGCTAAGCTCATCTGAGACAGACCACAGCTGAGATCTGGGGCAACTTTTTTCAACTTGCTGATAACATTTAGCTCTCAGAGCTTTGCCTAGCAACATCAACTTCAAGAAGTATTTTCCAATGCTCATTTGTTTTCAATTTATCTCACTACAAAATTTCCTCTTTTATGTATGTTAATAAATATGAGCACAGAGCAGGGTTGAATTTGGAGTCAGAGGCCCTGGGTTTAAATCTTGATTCTGTTACTTCCTCCATATGTGATCTTGGGCAAATGACCTCAACCTCGGTTTCCTTATCTATAAAATGAGGGCAGTTGAGTGACTGATCTCCAAAGTCTCTTGCAGCTCTAAATTTAAATTTGTAATCCTATCAGTTTGTTGAGAAATAATAAAGCTAATTTGTTTGGTCATGCTTTGGTTTGGTCTTTCCATCTGTACTGTAAGTTGTGTTAGCTCTCCAGTGCTGATTGCACACAGTTTTCTTAGAGTCTGAATATAAGCTAGAAGCTAAGAAGCTGACTTTGTAAATATTGTTCTATAACATGGCCCATTTATGTGGTTAACTAGGGCCAAATAAACCTTATTTCCCTAATTGAAGCCCATTTTAAATAGGCCACCATGTACTTATATTTTACTCTGTGGCCTTGGGAAAATCAATTAGGCCTTCGTTTTCTGATAAATGAGATAAATGTGATATGACTTACCTTTTACCCAGATTGATGGGGAAATCAATAAGTTAATATAATTTTAAAAGTTCTATATTGAGGCTAATTATTATTATTGAGTTGGTAGTGCCACAATGTCAATTTTGATTCAGTATGTACTTTTTGTAGAAGTGAGGTACAAAGCAATTTGAAACCAAATATATTATTTCAGCTTTATAAATTACTACTAAGAAACAATTTGCAATTATTTAAATTTACACAGAAGGAAAAAAATCTCAAAATATTAAATGAGAAAGCTCTCAGAGTGGGAATACTGGCAATATAGAACTCTTAATTTTTGATAGAATCTAATTTGAAAATTTAATTTCCCCAGAGCAGTAGATGTTAAATTAGCATTTGGGAAAACAGAATTAAGAACCAATGATTTTTAGCAACAGATTTGTAATTAAGAATGTGAACTCAATGGACAAGGATTACAGCCAAATAAATGTTATACAGAGTGTACAGTACAGGGCAATAATACATTGAAACTTTATCATTTATAACTGAATCATAAATTCTATTAAGACATTATCTAAATGCCAATTTTGGCATGAAATACTAAACTTAAGATATTTACTCAGCTATTATACTTGACTTTAGACCATATTTAATGCAAATAAAATACCTAAGAGTTCATGAGTATTATGAAAAGTCTATTTTCAGTCTCAGTGACCCTTTATGTCCTAAAGCAGGACTGATATAGGACTCTGCTTTTTAGATTGAGTCTTCCAGTCTTTCCATCTTGGAAAAGGACATGAAATTTTAAAAAGTAGAATTCCAGGAGGCCTCTGGTGAATGTAAGCTTCCAGATCCAGAAAAAAGTTATTTAGATCTCAAATCTCCAATAATGTATATCCATAAACCAGAAAGAAGCCCAGAGATCAGGACATCTGGCAACTTCAGATGATTCCTTGACAGTACTCAAGTTTAACATTGTGGGATTGGTTGCTTCAGCAGAATATTCCAGAAACATTGTCATGATAAAGGGGGAAAAATAAGCACTAACCATTTTCAAAATATAACATAGTATACAGGAACAACCTATAAAAAGATATAAATGTTATAGTGGGAGGAAAGCAAGAATAATTGGCAAGTATTTTTTTATAGTACTTGGTGAATATTTGAATTTCTAGGAGGCAAAAATGAGCTTTAAAACATTTCATTTGTTTCTAGAAAATCTGGTTTCTTTGCAAAAACTGCAGTTTTATTTATATGCATATTTAAGAACATCAATTTTTGCATAATTAACTCAAATATTCTCATTCTGAGATGTTATAGAAAAACTGAATGTTAACAACTGGCTAATTTTAAGTATATTTTTTAAAAATGAGGAACAGAACAATTTTCATTACTGTAGAGATAAATGCCAAAGATATACTGAGTTGCAAGGGAAGCATTATGATGGATTTATTCACATGATAATATATCAGGTTTATTTTTTTCCTCTTTTTTTTTGGCAGGATGACAAAGACGTAAAAGAGAGAAAAAACATTTTATTTTCAAGTTTTGAGTAACGTTATATTTGGATAACATAGTCTTTATGGTACAATTTGGCTTCAAACACAGTTGACCTATGATTTCCAAAATTTTATAGTGAAGACCTCCAAGGGACTGATGTAAAGTAATATATGTCATATATAGATTTATGGCATAAATTTGCTGTTAGGTAGTAGGGATTAGAGATAAAAAGCCATCTTGAAATTGGAGTCATTCATATACAATGTAAATTAATTATTTCAAACAGGTTTTCCTATTGAAATGCAGTCTTATATAAAATCCAATATATTAGTGAAATGTATAACCTATTTTTTCTTTACATAACTACCTCCTCTATATCTAGGAATGTTTCTTTACACTAGTTGGATTCTGGTTGTGCCCCCTTCCCTCCTTGAAGTGTTGTCTAGGCAACAAAAATAATTCCTCATTTGTTTAACAACATTTTAAGCATGAGCATTCACTCGTGATTTTCTAAATGCTATTATTAACGCCAACAATCATAATGCTACTTTCTGATTCTTAAAACCATATCATTTCTTACACTTTTAATTTCATTTAATATTATTCTCTTACAAAGAGATATGAAGACCTTTTCAAACTAAATTTTTATTCACTCTTGGGTGCTTATTGCTCAGTTTTTCTTCCTGGCGATGGTCGAGGACCTTGTTTCCCCTCCCTTTCCTCCCTTTCCCCCCTCCCCCTTCTCCTTTGAGCACAAGAAACAGTACCTATTACCACATAGAAAACCTGCAGATCTATTTCCTGACCACCAAGGGGCAGAAACAGATTTCTGCCCCCTTCACTTTCCACTAAGAAAGCAGAGTTAAAGATGAGCTCAACCAGCTAACTCCCTGTTACAGGTACTGATGTGCAAAAGGATCAGAGTCCAGCAGTTCTTTCCCTTGAGTCTTTTATATCACAAGTACAAACTACGTGATTTTAAAGCACCTTCATTTCAGCTAGTAACGTTTTACCTTCTAGGAAGTTCCTTACTTCTTTTAAAGGTATTTGGAAAAAAATTCTGTTTTCAAGCAGTGAAGAAACCTTTAGATGTAAAATTAGTCGAAAAATAAGTTACTGCCACTAGTCTTTCACGAGAACGTGCAGATGAATTTCTTTCCCCCACAGTGGCGAAGGCATTTATTTATTTATTTTTAAAAGGAATATCACAGACTTTTAGATAGAGGAAGGGCACAACCAAAACAACCCCCAGACTTTAAAGAACAGAACCTACCAATCCAGCCTTCTTCCGCGCCTGCTGTAGCTCCTGGATCAAGTTCTGTAGCTCCTTACCTTCCAGGTAACCACTTCCTGCAAACAACATAGACATTTCACTGGTACTCTTCAGTTTTTCCTTCAACTCTCGGGTTAATTTTGTGTATGTGAGTGCGGGAGGGAGATGGGGTGGGGTGCGCGAGCGGGTGGTGGTCAGAAAGAACATTTTCAGTCCCTACAGAGACAGAATACAATTCTTAAAGGTAGTTAAGGATAAGCAGAGTTTTTCTCAGACTTAAGGCAGAAGGTATTTAAACTTTATCCATACAAAGGGGGTAAAATAGATTGAGTCGCTGAGTGCAACCAGAGCTCGCAGAGAGCATAACAACCTACTCTCCAAGATGAAGACTCTCTCCAGAGAAGGTTTCTCTCCCTTTCAGCCCCCCACCCCCAGCAAAGATCTTGTAATGGCAAAAGTTTTGCGATTACATTAAAAACAAACCCCCCAAACGACTATATCCATACACCCCTCAGACACAAACAGCACAAACTTTTGGGCTGTTTGTACAGCCAGTAGTGGTGGTGATTAAGTTAGAGAAAAGACAACTGCACATCAAGGGGCGGAGGAGCAACTTGAAACAATAAAAAACTAACAGAAAAAGATAGTCACCATCAACGTCGAAATGGAGCCAGATCTCGAAAAACTGTGAGGCTGTGATCAGAGATGCTTGCAGGTGGGTCTCTGCCATTGTATCTGTGATCTCTGTGTGTGCCAGTGTGTATGTATATGTGTGTGGTAAACGAGTGTGTATGAGAGACAGATTGTGTGTGTGTGTGTGTGTGTGTGTATTTGTGTGGGTGCGTGAGTGAAAGAGCAAGTGGCTACAAGAGAACTGGATCCTGCAACTGCCCGTCGCTGTCCACGGTGCTGCTCAAGTCGTTCTGTTCGTGATCCAGATTCTCTCCAGCACTCTCGGCTCACAGCTCTCTGAATTTATCAGGACAGCCTCAAGCCCAGCCACGCCTCCTCTTGCCTTCCATCCATCCCTCTCCCCTCGTGTCCCCGCCTCTTGTTCACTCCTGTCTCTCCCCTCCCCTACAGTTTGCTTCCTTTTCTTCACATTGAAGCAAAGCTGCGTGCTTGGTGTGACAGAAATCATCAGGTGGTGGGAGACCCTGCCTGAAGGCGAGTCTCAGAGAACTTGGGTTTTCTTCTTCTTGAGTTTCCTCTGCCAAAAAAACCACGGGTAAAATTCATTAATGCGTCCAAAATAAAATTTCTTGATAATCGTACTCATACTTTTTACTTTAAAAAAGGAAGTTGGTCAGAAGTTTTGTTGTGGTGGTGGTGATTATCTGGTCTAGAAAAGTGATTTCAATAGTTTAGAAAACTTCTCCAGCATTTATCATAGTGTCTGGTGCATTGTAGGTCCTCAATAAATGTTTATTGATTACCTGGAAACTCCATCTTGAACTTATCCCTCAGAGATTTGTTTATGTCACCAAAAGCTTAAATGTCAAATGCACAATTATACAGCTAGCATGTCAAATATGCTAGACTTAATCCATGTCTTCCTTATTTGATGACTTGTACTCTATCCAATATCCCACTGGTCAAGAATATTAGAAAATATAAATAATAACTATTACTAATATTAAAATAATGATAATAATAAGAATTATTATTGAAACCCATTCACATTTCAAGTAGAAAAGGTGAAGTGGTCAAAAGAAGTAATTAAATCATGACTACGCACTGTTAGGAATGGCTTACTCTTCACTAGCACTTGTCAAGATTTACATAAGCCTCTCATAAAACACTGTAAAGTAGGTAATGCAAGTATTATTACATCTTCATTTGACAAGTGAGGGAATAGACTCAAAGGGGGTCAATGACTTGTTCAGAGTAACACAGCTAATATGAAGATTGCAAACCCACCTCCACTGATTCCAAATCTAAACATATTTTCCACCACATCATACTATCTGTCTTTGTCTTCACATTACAAAGTGAAGGAGTGATTTGGAAATCAGTTCGTTTGACAGAGGTGGTTAATGGTCTTTTCTTTTTGTCTGAACTATTGATCTTCTCTTTGTGGAATAGATCACTGACCTCTAGGTCAAGAAGACTTGAGTTTAAGAATTGCTCCAGATACATGTCATCCATGTGACACTGGGCAAATAATTTATCCTTTTTCAGATTCATTTCTTCATCTGTAAAATGGGCATAGTAATGTCTGTAGGCCTTACTTCACAGGGTTGTTATGAGGATCAAATGGGATAATGTATATAAGCCTTATGAACCATAATGGTCATATAAAAGTCAACTATTATTATTAGTAGTACTGTTGACAGAGCTTCCTATGATTTCTTATAGAGTTTGTATAGGTCATGCTTTCCTCATTAGGGTCTAATTCCTCAGCTTGATATACTCTATGAGATCTTCCACAATCTAGTATGATTTTTCTTCCAAATTAATGAATGAAAAAACATTGTGATAAGTTTGAATGAAACGAAACAAAAACAAGAGCCTCTGCCCCCAAAGAACTAACAAGAAAGTATATAAAGGGAAACTGGTAAGGGGGTTGGGTATGGTTTGGAAGTGGCATGGTGCCTTAGTTCTAGGTAAAATAAAGTGAAAACACATTTGCCAGAACCAGAGATCTAGGGGCTAAGTTCAGGTTACAGTAGGAAAGGGAGAAAGAGAATAGCCACTATGCAGATGATATGATTTGGAAATGGCCAAGAGGTATCATGATGGTTTCTGCAACATCCCTTCATACTATACCCCTTTACTTTTCTGGCTCCAGACAAACTATCCCAGGTCTACCTTAACCTTTCTACCTTTTTATTATACTGTTTCTTATGTTTATAATATTCTTCTTTCCTAGTCTTCATATAGTGACATTTTGTCCATCTTTCAAGAACAAATTTAAGTATTATGAGTATAAAAGCAAAAGTAACCTTTTGCATGAAGCTTTCCCTAATATCTCCAAGCCCCCAGTTTTTCCATCAGAATTATCACGGTGCATTGTGTGGGCTTCTGTTATTTTACTATAATTCTATTTTGTATCATATTTATTGATATACAAATTTTAATTCTCTTAGTAGATTGCAAAAACCTTGAAGATGAGAACTATGTCATATTTTTCTGTCTCTCTCAGTGCCAATGCTATGCATTGAGCATAGCAGGTAAATGATTATTTCATTGACAGATATTTAGCTATTGATAATAAAAGTGGAGTTAGAGTGGAAAAACTCTTTTAATAAGATAGTGGTTCAAGGGAAATTTCAGAAAACTTAAAGTTACCAATAAGTGAAAGAAAAGTTCCCAGAAAAACAAATGCTTAGAATGCAAACTGTTGTTTAAAAAATTATAAATGAAATCGTTACTTCTATGATATTTGTTGCTAGGGATCCCTTTGAAAGTGGAAGACCAATTAGTTATTTCTCTTTATTACCTTTTGAGACCATCTCTAATTACAATGAGGCAAGGTATGGTACAGGTACAAATGAAGTGTCAAATCTTGTCAATATTGATTTGATATAAAGTCACCAATTGATGTTAGATATTGGAATAGCACTAATTAATAATAAATTATTCTTCCAGTTTATTGTGACCTCTCCCATCTTGGAACTATCTTCTCCCTCCTTTATATTTAATAATTCAATCACAATCTTTCCATGACTTGTAGAACTTTTGTGTGTCTCTTTCATGGCAAATGTTATATTCTAACATGTAATCTTTTTTGTGTATTTATCTTCAGTATTAGATTGGAGCTCCTTTAGAACAAGTGGTATGTATTATTCATTTGCTAATCCCTTATAGTACCAAACACAATCCCTTGAAATTACAACTCACAATAATTATTTGATGAATGAATGACTGAAATTGGGAAAACTAATTTGCACGAATGTGAAAACTTAACAAAAATCTTGCTACTTGCTTCATCATACAGACTGCATTCTAAATTCTATGAAGATTAATAATTTTTGATTTGAAAGAAATTCTTGCTGGTTTTCTTGATACTTGCATAGCCACAGTGATTGAGGTCAGGTTTAGACTGATATTTTAAAAGATTTGTTATGTAATTGCCATGGGCACTGCCTTCCATGGTACAGCTTAAAACCTTAGTACAATTTCTCATCCTGTGCTATTTTTGTCCATGTATTTCCACAAATTATCCACAAAGGAACCATAGGAGAGTTCAAAATGCTGTGGGGGCCTCCAAGTTGAGATCTTCATCCAACAGGCAGTTGGAGATGTAGATTACAATTCAGGAGAAAGATATAGGATAGATGTGCAGCTAGGCGAGTCATTTGTGTAGAAATGATAATTGAATCCATGAGACCTGAGGGTTGATGTGAGTGTATATAAAGCAGGGCCCTCTTTTAGAGGGATGAAGAGAGAGTGTCCTGAGGGACATTCACATATGGGAGTACCACATGGATGATGAGTCTATAACACAAACCAATCATTGGTTTGCCAGGAAGGAAGAGAATCCTTTTGATGTCAAAAGTGTCACAAAAACCAATGAGGAGAGAGTATATAGGAGAGGTGGTTTACAGTGTAAAATATTGCAATGAAGTTAGAATGAAGAGATGAAAAGATAATTGAATTTGGCAATATTGGGATCATTGGTGATTTTAGAATACTTTCAATTGTGTGTGTGTGTGTGTGTGCAATTAGAAGCCTAGTTTCAAGAGATTTGAAATGTGAGTGGTATAAAGTGGAAGCAAGTAGTATAAATAGTTTTTTCTTCTCTAGAAGTTTGGCTTTGAAAAGGAGATGAAGGAAGATAGTTTGAGAGCATGGTAGAATCAATTTTTTCTTTTCTTTTCTTTTTTTTTAATAATAGAGGCAGAGCGGATATGTAGTGCAGTGGATAGAGCACTGGCTCTGGAGTCAGGAGGACCAGAGATCAAATCCAGCCTCAAACATGACACTTGCTAGCTGTGTGACCCTGGGCAAGTCATTTAAACCTGATTGTCTCACAAAAATAAAGCAATAGAGGGATGTGAGTATTTTTGTAGCAGTCAAGGAGGAATCAGTGGATGAAGATTAACTGAAAATTGAGAGAGAAGGGATGATTGAAGGGGTAAGTTCCTAAAGGCAATGATATCGAACAAATACATAGGGGAGTGGGTGTTGTCAAGCAGATGGGAGGGATAAGGCTGATATGGAAAAGTATGAAGGAGTAGGTAGGCAGCAGCCTAAGAAGGTAACTTTTGCCAAGAAACCTATTACTTTGAATCACAAGGCACATATGTGCAGGAATGTTTGCTAACTATAGGTCATCAAATTTTCATACCCTTCCCAGTCAAAAAGGTATATTGGGATGGGGATTGGGCCTGTGATTTCATTGGTAAAGGTAGACCCCAGGTGAGGAAACTTCTTTACCAATACAAATTGGCACCATCTTTGTGGTTCTTACAGAGTTGCCTAGAGCCCTGAAAAGCTAAACGATCTGTGCAGGGTCACATAGTCAATATATGTTGAAGGTAGGACTTGAACCATAGTCTTGGCTTTTAGGCTGACTGGTTCTGTACCATACCTTACTGCCTTCCATGAGGTCTGTATTGTAGAGGCCCTTAGCCTGGTCTAGTGGTCAGGTGGAGTAAAAGTCAGAGGCAAGGGATAGAAGTTAGATGAGGAAAGACCTTAATCTGAGGCCTAGCTCATTATAGAGGACAAAGTTGTGACTGATTTGTTTACCTTCAAAATGTCATATTGGGCATATATATACCCTGGGGACAATCCAAAAGTTAAATTAATAAGTAAGTGTGTCTAGTGCTGCTCTAGGCCAAATGGATGGGCAGAGAGGGTCAGGAAGTGTAGGATAAATAGTTAAATAATGGCTAGAATAGGTAGTGTTTATATGACCCTTTCAGGTTTGTAAAGTGCTTTACATATATTTTCTCGTTTGGTCCTTACAACAGCTTTGTGAAATAGAGGCTATTTTAGCCCCATTGTACAGGTGAGAAAACTTAGGCCGACAGAGGATAAATAACTACCCAGTTATTTAAATCAAGAGTCCAAGACAGGATTTGAATTCAGGTCTTCCTGACTCCAAGTCCAATACTCTATGTTCTGTACCTTCCCACTGACTTGTTCTTCATTGTGAAACAGCACCTGCATTACCTTCTATCATCCCTGGCTCCCATTACATCATAACATGTTTCCATTTCCAGTCATATGTGTACTTGACCATATATTTTATTAATGATGCAAGTCAGTTTTGGTAATGTGGCCTATCACTACTTCTATCCATCATGCATCTTCCCCTTGATCTTTGGGTCACTGCAAATTCAGATTCTGCTGAGATCATGGTATTCCATGCTCTGTAGCTACATAGCATTAACAAGAGGCTATCATTGTAAAAAAGATAGGCTCTTGTGACAGCAATAAGCATGGGATAATTTAAAAAAATGTCATTCCCCAGTTTTGGAAAATGTTGCAGAGATTACACTTAAAATAATATTGATACTGAGTCAAGTAATTTGGAGGTATTAATCCACTTCAGCCACCTGGGTGACCTAGTGGTTAGAAAGCTGGATTTGTTATCAGGAGGACACTGACATTGGTTAGCTATGTAATGATGCATAAATCACTTAATTGTGTTGATTCTCTTTCCTCATCAACAAAATGGTGATAATATCAGTGCTAGCTAACTCACAGATTTATTGTGAAGCTCCTACAATGCATATAAAGCACCTTGCAAACTTTAGCTCTCTACTAATGTTAGCTACCATAGTTCAAAAATCATAGATTTAGAGTAAGAAGGGATCCCAGAGGCAATATAGTCTAAACCCTTAATTTAACTAATAAGGAAACTGAAGCGCAGAGAAGTTGAGTGACTTTTCCAAGGACATAGAAGTAATATTTGAACCCAAATCCTCCGACTCCAAAACCTCTACTTTTCCCCTCTCTGTACGACAGTGCCTCTGTTGACTGGTACTTTCCTTCCTAAAATTATGTATATAGTTCATATTATGTACAGTATTATGTACTTGATCTTCTTTCAGTATCTCTCTGAGTTGGTTTCCTCATCTAACCTAAACTTACATTTTAGCAGCTTCAGAGTTCTCAGAGTTCTTCAGAGTTCTCTATAACTCTCAGTGTTCTGTTGGTAATCTTGGCGGGGGTGGCTACCTGCCCACTGTAGATTCTGAGGACCCACTAATGTACTTTCTCTTTGACAAATCAGCCAAGAACTCCATTAACTCTTAGAAAATAAGCTTTAATTGATATTTTTTTTTACATAGCTTAAATATCCCCCCTGTGTCTTTCCCCTTTCCCCTCCCAGACAGCCGTTCCATATAACAATTTACATCCTTGGATTGGCTCTGAGGGGTTTCTATCTCTCAGTCCCCTATTCAGTTTAGAGTAGGTGGAACTGCAGGCAAAGGTAATGCCTGTCCTCCAATTCATTCCTCTAAGAAACCTGTGGTATGGGAAGCTCTTTGGTATCTTCCTAGACCAGACTGGAGGCCTCTTCTGAGATCAACTTTGTTCTGAGATCGGTTTTTTTGAGCTATTCTGACCTCTTATCTCTGAGACCTTGCCTAACCTACCCCACTGTTCCAAATCAGAGTTGCTTCAGTGAGATGCCTCAACTCTGTTTTATGGTGATAAACCAAGACTGATATTCCTGCCAGCTAAACTATAGCTAGGCAATATGCATTTCTCCCCCATAGTCACCAAACAATTCTAGGGATGTGGGTTTTCCTCATGTTAGTTATAATTAAGTTAAATATTGGGAAACAAGGCATTTTGACCATCTCTACCCTGAATATCTTTTCTCTGTGAGGCTGATTTTTCAGGGTTCTCCTACAACTCTTCTTATTTCTGCCCCCTTTCCATTAGCACAACTGTCCACATCTGAAAGGGACATCTCCTTGTATCACCAAAGAAGGTTATTGTTATTCGGTTCTTTCTCACTGATGCAAAAGAGGGTTCATTTTGTCAGTGAGTATATAGACTAGATCATTTTGTGGTGGTTCTCTGACATCATTCGAAATTGATAATGAATACTTTTGTTTAATGGCAAAAGGGCTAGGTCTTTAGGAGACCAAAGGAGAATTATCCAGTTCAGAAGGTTAGAATATAGTGCTAAGGAAGTCAAGGTTGTGGGTTCTGTGTCTTTGCAGGCTCATTAGCTTCTGCCAGAAAATAACTTCATGATTACCAATGACATCCCATATAGTAGTCAGTCATTTTACAAATAGGTGCCTTTGGTCATCAGAAAGTCTAAGTAGAAGATTATAAAGTCATTAACCTTACTGGAAAAAAACAACTCGACTGACCCAATAATGTCATCTTCATACATCTAGGATAACACATGTTCCATTCAAGATGAATGCCAAAAAAGAATAAGGGGCCAATGATTATAGAATAAATAAAATAAATAAAAATAAAGCTGAAAGAAACTTTAGTGATTTTCTTTTCTAATCTCCT
Organism: Pseudocheirus occidentalis; assembly: GCA_028646575.1. Lineage (NCBI taxonomy): Eukaryota > Metazoa > Chordata > Mammalia > Diprotodontia > Pseudocheiridae > Pseudocheirus > Pseudocheirus occidentalis. The sequence continues at coordinate 122,366,846 of CM053594.1, read as the reverse complement.
CATTTTACAGACGAGCAAATTGAGGTTAAATGATTTGCCTAAGGTTAGTCAAGTAGTCAATCCGATAGGTTGTATTTGAACACAGGTCTTCTGAATGTAGTCAGAAGACTACAATACAAGAAAGCTAATAATTTCTAGCCTACTACAGTTCTGGGACAAATGTGAGTAATACATCAATGAAGAAAATGAAGACCTCTGGGATGTACCAACTGCTGAAGAGAAAATGTGCATTTCTATATTTTCCAATAACTTTTAAAAAATGAAATGAACTATTATAGCCAATCCCAGTAATAATAATAATAACAATAATAATAATAATGGTAATAATGATAAGTGGCATTTGCATAGAACTTTACCTAAAACAGTTCTGTGGGGTAGGTACTACAGGCATCTTATTTTCATTTTCAGATGAGGAAACAGTCTCAAGGATGTTGAAAGATCTGCTAGTAACTATTGGAGGCAAGACCTGAATCAATGTCTAGAATATTTATCTACTACACAATCCTACTTTTACTGAATAAAAATTTACCCTTATGTATTTTAGAATTGTTGAAATGCTGTATAATATTTTATTTTAAAAAATGGTTTTCTTAAAAGTGATACAGGTGTGTTTCTGCCATCTGGTTAATTTCTTCAGAGTGACATTTCAAATAAATTCCTCTACTAATAAATTGGTTCTGGGTCATTCTTAGAACGTATTTTATGAATCCAGTAAAAGTATGAGTATTTTGAACATACTATGAAGATATATCCATTTGTTTACGTTGTGGTGTTAGGAAAAAATTCTCTCTTTCTTACCCTATTAAAAAGTACTTTGTTGGGAAGAGGGTCTGGATGGGTAGTTAACAGAGCACTGGTCTTAAACTTTAATGATCTGAATCAATATCCTGGATTTTCCACTGAGCCAAGTCTGGCAAAGTCACTTTGACTTTCTGTACTTGTTTCCTTACCTATAAAATGTGAATGCAAATATTTCTATGACTTTTTTTTACAGAACTGTTCTAAAATAGCAACATATAAATATTATTTAAAATTTTATAGCAGTCCTATAGTGTGTACTAACCATTCACATTTACCACATCTCAGCAAGTATTCCAATATAAAAAAGAGCTATGCAGATAGAGATAGCAGAATGAGTGAATGAGAAAGATTTTTCCATAAGATTGGCATTTCTACTCTCAGCACTAGAATTCAAGCATTTCTATGACTTCTAACACTAAAGTGAATAGGTTCATGATCCAATGTAAAAAACAAACACACCCAGAAGACATTTATATGCAAAAAACTCCACCTGGAATAACTAAACCTCATTTTTTTTATATTCTTGTTACTCAGTTACCAAATTTCCATGTCTACTTAAGTTTCCCTGTTTCCACTCACTATGCTAAGTGAAAAGCTGGAGGGAAACTTCCTAGGTTCAATGAACACCTAGCTTCCATTCAGAAAAGAAAGCTCCGAGAGAAGTTTTTTTTTAATGTTACTGCTTCTGTAGAATGTAATGGTCCAGTCTATCTCCAGTGCATTGGTCCTTCACCAATAGCGAGGTGCTTGGGCAGGTGTACTGATTCTGCCACAGGGAGACCATTCAGTTGCTTGCAACACTGTACCATTCAGTTATGAAGATTATAGAGCTGATCCACAATCATTAAGGGCTTGTTATTTGAATTGTTTTTCCATTTGTAGGGAGGGGTGTGCACAGATTTATCCATACTGCACCTTGAGCACTGGCTAAGCCATTGGGAGCATTGTGTTCATTTCTGTTTTAAGAGGGGGAATGAACAGAAGGGGACGGATCCACAAAAAGGAATCAAGTGGAATGAGCTTTGGACTTGAAATCAGAAAATCTATATTCAAGGCCTGGATAATAAAATTACTAGTTGCATGACTTTGGGGAAGTCCCTTGATGTCTATGAGTCTCTGTTTTCTTCTCTGAAATGTTATACAGTCAAACTCCTTAATTTTAAAAGAGATGAAACTTAGTACCAGGAAGTTTAAGGGATTTACTCAAGGTCTCACAGGTAGTAGAAGGGGAAAGGGAATATATGTTTACATGATACCTACTAAGTGCTAGGTTTGCAATTTTACCTCATTTGATCCTCAGGACAACCCTGTGAGGTAGGTGATATTATCATTCCCATTTTACAGTTGAAGAAACTGAGGCAAACAGGGGTTAAATGACTTGTTGAGAGTCACACAGCTAGTGAGTATCTAAGGCTGGATTTGATTCAGGTCTTTCTTACTCTAGGTCCAATGCTCTACTACTGTGCTATGTAACTGCCAATAAATACCAGAGCTGAGATTTAACCAAGGTTTTTTGACTCCAGAGTCAATATTCTTTTCAATGGACCATGCAGCCCTCATATATGTAAAAGTACTTTGGAAATTTTATTTGCTAAGGAAAAATTTTTTTTGTTTTTATTTCAATGAGAAGTGACTAGGAAGTTTGAGGAGATGTACAAACCACCTAAAGGTATTTATTGTTGTTGTTGTTCAGTTGTTTCAGTAACGTCTGACTCTTCATGGTCTCATTTGGGGGTTTCTTGGCAAAGATACCGGAATGGTCTGCCATTTTACAGATGAAGAGATGAAGGCAACCAGGGCTAAGTGACTTGCCCAGGGTCACACAGGTAGTAAATATCTGAGGCTAGATTTAAACTTCCTGACACCAGACCCTGCTCACTATCCACTGTGCCATTTAGTTTCCCTAAGGCATTTATTAAGCACCTACTATGTGCAAGACACTATTGTAGGTTCTAGGAATGTGAAGACAAAAACCAAATAGTGTTCACCCTCAAGGAAACGAAATTTTTTTGTCAGGGGGAATTGTGGCAGGGAAAACAACATATACACAGATAAATACAAAATAAAAACAAGGCAATTTGTGCGGAAGGAAGAGATAGGCTCTAGGCTGAGGAAACCAGGAACAGCCTCATGTAGTAGGTGGTACATGACATGTACTTTAAAGAAGCTATGTTTCTTAAGCAGTATATTGGGAAGGAGTGCATTACTGGCATGGGACACTGCCAATACAAAGTTATGGAGACAGGAGATAGAATATCATATGTGAGGGACAGCAAGAAGGTCAATTTGATTAGATTGCAAAATTGAAAAAGGGGAATAATATCTTCTAAGTCTTGAAAGGTCAGCTGGATGGCGTCAGATTGTGATGTGCTTCAAATTTCAAAGACAAGTTTATATTTGCTCTTAGAGGAAATAGGGAACCACTTTTTGAATAGTGATTGACACAGACAGACGTGCTTTAGGAATATCATTTTGGCAACTGGAACCAATAGGTTGAAGTTGCAAAGCAACAAATTTAAGCTTGATGCCAGGAAAAACTCCCTTATAGTTAGAATTGTCCCAGTGGGGAATTGATTGCCAAGATAGTTAGTGGGTTCCCTCTCTGGAGATCTTCAAGTAGAGATTGGACAATCACCTGTCAGGGATGTTATAGTGGGAATTCTTTTCTTATATGGGTTGTACTACATGGCCACATGGACCCCTATCAGCTTTTAAAGTCTGTGTGGTTCTATGCATGGAAGGAAAAGAAGGCAGATTGGTTATGCAACGAGAGTGAAGGACTGGAAGCATATAGCCCTCTCCATTGATACTCATATGTCAAGAAATCTAGAGGAAGGTTCCCAGCACTTGGAAGTTTCCCCCAGTGGAGGATTTATTTGTGGACAGGGAAAAGAATCGCAGAGAATAATAGATAATGGTCTACGCTGGTGGAAGTGACACACACAATGAAATCATTAATACATGGAAATCTTGATGGTTTCAGGTGTGTTCAGTGAGCCATGTTGGGCCTTAGTGATAGTTAGAGAAAATATAATCCCTCTCTTCAAGGAGTTTACAACAAAGTAAGGGAGGAGTCTAAGATAGGCAAACATGTAACTTTAACAGACGACAATATATATTAAATATATAGAGGAGGTTAAATAGGGAAGATTTGAAGAAGGACCTTGTCTAGGTGAAGAAATCAAGGAAGTCTTCATAGAATCTACTCACTATTTCTCACCCAGCATATCTAATCTGTTGCTAAGTCCTATTCTTTTCTTTTTTTTTTTTTTTTTGCTTTTTTGGAGGGCAGTTGGGGTTAAGTGACTTGCCCAAGGTCACACGGCTAGTTTTTGTGTTAAGTGTCTGAGGCCGGATTTGAACTCAGGTCCTCCTGACTCCAGGGCTGGTGCTCTATTCACTGTGCCACCTAGCCGCCCCAAGTCCTATTATTTTCAGTTTTGCAACTTCTCCCCAGGACATTCCTCTTCTCTACTCTGAAACTGCCACCACTTTGGTGTAGACCCTCATCACTTGATGCCTAGAATATTGCAATAATTGCAAAAGGTGATGGGTTGGCCTGCCTCCCTGCTCTCCCCACTCTACTTCATCATCTGCTCAACTGTCAAACTAATCTTCCTAAAGATCAGAACTGACCAAGTCACACCCTGCCCCTCACACCCCATTCAGTAAACTGTAGTGGCTCCCCATCATCTCCAGGATCAGTTGCAAAATGCTCTGGCATTCAAGGTCCTTTATAATCTAGCCCCTTCCTACCTTTCCAGTCTTCTAATATCTCACCTCCCTCCCCCTTCCACATACTCTGATTCAGTGACACTGGCCTCTTCACTGTTCCAGGAATAAGACACTTCAACATTCTCAGTTCTGGACATTTTTTCTGACTGTCTCCTATGTCTGGAATACTCTCTTTCTTCATGTCTACCTACTGCCTTCTCTGGATTCCTTTAAGTCCCAATTAAAATCCTGTTTTCTCCAGGAAGCTTTTTCCAGTCTCCTTTGATTCTAGCCTGTTTGCCTCTACTTCTTTTTTGAGGTAATTGGAGGTTAAAGTACTTGCCCAGGGTCACACAACTAAGTCAGCGTCAAATGTCTGAGGTTGAATTTGAACTCAGTTCCTCCTGACTTCATGACCAGTGCTCTCTCCACTACACCACCTAGCTGCCCTCTTTCCTTCTTTTATTTACTTTCAGTTTATTCTGTATTGAACTTTTTGGTGCATATTTGTTTGTTGATTGTCTCTTATGTTAGATTGTGAGCTCCTTGAGGGCAGGGACTGGCATTTTGTTTTGTGGGGTTTTTTGTATTCTGAGAGTTTAGCACAGTACCTGGCACATAGTAGGTGCTTATTAACTTTATTGACTGACTAACTGAAGGACATCATGTTTGAATTGGGTCTTACCTATGGAGGCTAGATGATAGCTTATGTCTTAGACAGGCTTTTTCTTTTGGCAACTCTAAATGACTGGTTTGGGAAGCATTCTTCTGCCTTTGCTTTTATTAGCATAATTCTTTTTTTTAACGTCTATGCTTTCTGCAGCTGTAATGCTCATTCATATTTCCCTTATGGCAATATCCTTTGAAAATTAAACAAAGGTAATGGAATCATAATAATATTTAACATTTGCGTATCACTTCCCTCTCCCTTCTCCCCACTCCAACTACCTTAAATACATTATCTAAGAGCTAAAGGTACTATTATCTTACTTTTTATAGATGAGAAAACTAAGTATAAAGCAGTTGTGACTTGTCCGTGGTTAGTAAGCAACAAAGATTGAATTTGAACTTGGGTCTTACCTGAACAAAGGGTCATGCATCAATTCATTATGTAACTGCCTCAGTTGAAAGTAGGAAAATATTTTGATAACTATATGTTAATATTGTTAGATTCCTTTGTAATCTTATGTACCTTATTTTGTGCATTTAAAATATTATTCTGAGAAGAGATTCAGAGGCCTCATCAAATTGCCAAAGGAATCCCTATCCTAAAAAGAGAAGACACATATAGGGAGGGAAGTGGTGGCCAGGGAAGGGTTTTTGGTCTAGGAAGTCACAGGGAGTGGAACAATAGGCCAGTCAATTGACATGCTCTTTCCAGTGCTGATTTGATTAAATTTCCTAAGTGGAAGTGGAAAATGTGTGTGTGAAGAGGGGGGAAGGTGTGATATGGATGGTGGAAGAGAAGTGTGTGTGTTCAGGGCAGAAGGTAAAAAAATGGCCAAGATGAAAGAGCCATATGGAGGCCCAGGGAGATTAAGTGATTAGCCCAGGGTCATACAGGGAGTAAGCATGAGAAACAAAATTTGAATCCAGTTCTTCTTCTTCTTGACGTATGAGTATCAATGGGGAGGGCTATACGCTTCCAATCCTTCACTCTTGTTGCATAACCAATCTGCCTTCTTTTCCTTCCATGCATAGAACCGCACAGTCTTTAAAAGCTGATGGGGTCCATGTGGCCATGTAGTACAACCCATATCTGAAAAGGTAGTGGTCTTTTAAATGAACAAGAGGAATTTAGGGGGCAGGAAGGGTGAGACCTCAGTAAAACATAATAAACTCAATTTAAAGAATGAAACAATCTGGTTTATATCCCAAAGACATTTAAAAAAGGAAAAGAACTTATTTGTACAAAAACATTTATAGCAGCTCTTTTTGTTGTGGCTAAGAATTGGATGTCAAAGGGATACCCATCAATTGGGAAATGGCTAAACAAGCTGTGGTATATGATTCTAATGTGCTATAAGAAATGACAAGAAAGTTGATTTCAGAAAAAAACCTGAAAAGACTTACATGAACTGATGCATAGTAAACAGAATGAGAATGTTGTACACAGTAGTAGCAATATTGTTCGATGAAGAACTGTGAATGCCTTAGCAATTCCCAGCAATAAAATCATCCAAGCTAATCCCAAAGGACTAATAATGAAGCATATCAAACACCTCCAGAGAAAGAACTGATAGTGATTGAATACAGACTGAACCGTTCTTTCTTTCTTTCTTTCTTTCTTTCTTTCTTTCTTTCTTTCTTTCTTTCTTTCTTTCTTTCTTTCTTTCTTTCTTTCTTTCTTTCTCTTTCTTTCTTTCTTCCTCCCTTCCTTCCTCCCTCCCTTCCTTCCTTCCTTCCTTCCTTCCTTCCTTCCT
>CM053594.1:122324784-122359267 GCA_028646575.1 Pseudocheirus occidentalis | reverse complement strand
CATGGAAGATCTTCTGATTTCATTAACATTACAACCCAATAAGCACTTTTCTTATATATTCTCAAGCTCCTAAGAGATGGATGATGGGAGAAATTCAAGGATGGGATTTTGAAAGGAGGTCTAGTGATAGGACAAGTGGACAAGAGATTGCATGAAGAAGATAGTGTAAGGTTGAATTGATTCACCAAAAGATTGAGGAAGGAAAGGAAAGAAAGTGAATCCTGTGCAAGGGTAAAGTACTCAAGAAATGAGTGTTGCAAAGATTGGAGGTCATGGTGAAGACTAAGAACAAGGTTGGGAATTGTAAGGGAAGGGAAAGACTGAATGATAGAAGATTATGATCAGATAATGGAATGAATATGGAAGTGGAACACTTATGGTTAACAGCAAGATTAAGGCTATAATGTATGTATGTATGTAGCTAAAGTGGAGTGGATGAATAAGGATATGTCTGTATGTAGCTAAAGTACAGTGGATGAATAATTCATGAGAAAAGAGTATATTAAAGAGGTAGATGATGAAGGTATTTGAGGGAGCATCAGTGTCTAAGTTGAAGTTCCCTAGTAAGAAGCAGGTTAAATGATGTGCCAGGGTCCTACAGGCAGTATGCGTCAGAAAAAGAATTTGAACTCAGATCTTCCTAACTCAAAAGGCAGTCATCTATCGATTCTACTAGATTGCCTCTTGACATAAAACATGTATAAACAAGAAAAGAAGATAGGTCAGTTACATAACAAGAGCAATGGATGATAGCATGGACAAACCAAGGACTATACTGATACCCACTATAGATAAATTTTGTATGTACAATACATATATGTATATCTAATATAATCATCTCTGACATGAATGTCATGTGGTATTTATTTGTTATATCATATTATCTCACTAACTCTAAGAGGCTGGCAGCGTAACATTTTACCCCCATTTGACAGATAAGGAAATTGGGGCTTATTGGCATTGAGTGGCAACACAAAAATCTAACTTAACTAATAAATGACAAAGCCAGAATTCAAACTAAGATCCTTTAATATCAAAATCAGAGTATTTTCTACTGCACTAAAATAGTTTCTTATAGTAGATTAATAGCTTATTATACATAATATCACATATTATATATAATATATTATAAAATATATAACTTGATATATTTCTTTTTTAATGTTTTTCTAATACACAAATTTATGATATCTTTGCTTAAACTATTGGTGCAATGATTGATTCGATTCCATTTGATTCAGATATTTCTAGATTGATTTTAAAGTGTAAAACATTTTTATAATACTGTTCATTAAAGAATACCAAATGGTTGAGCAAGTACAAGAATGAATGGCATGAAGTGGTGTAAAATCTACTCCTTAGCTTTGGGTCATACAAATGCCAAATCTATCAGCTCAACATCACCATCCTAATAAAGCCATTCATGTTCAATGTATAGCACTCCTACTTTCTAATAACCTGAAGATGTTTGGAGTAGGAATTAGTATTCCTCCCAGTTGCTAAGAAAGATACACTATGTCAGGTCCATATATTCAAGTATTTCAGACTTTCCTGTATATTACCAGCCTTTGATTTGGCATCTGAAGCCAGAGTTCATAAATTATTAAGTAAATCAATTATTCACATTAGTTATCCATCAAAGATTACAAATTACTGTTTGGCACTCAATGGAATACTGAAACAATGGATCCATCTCAGCCCTTATCTACTTCACAATTAATGCATGGATATTAATATTGAAACATTTAATTATATTAAAAGAATTACAGGGCCAAATGTAGTGTTGCAGGTACAGTATCAGCCTTGAATTCAGGAAGACCTATGTTTAGCCTACACATACAAATACACACACACACACACACACACACACACACACACACACATGCACTCACATATGCACCTGCACACACTCATGCTAGCCAAGGTGGCCATCGGCAAGTGGTTTAAACTCAGTGCTTCAGGAAATCCTCTAAAACTTTACATTGCAAGTGAATTGCTGATACTTATCAGTAGAGGCAATTTCCATACTGAAAGTTTTCCTACACTGATAAAATATTGAATCCTAACAGAAAAAGAGGTGGTAAAATACATATATCATCCATAATCTGTAGTGAAGCATAAACTAAAACCAACTACTTACATCCCTAGCCTCCCACAACAAAAGAAAAGCCTTTTCCCATCACATGCAACAGCAAATAGCTTTAAAACTACACCATCTTTCCTTGATCCTTTTCCTTGGAGTTTTAGCCTTTAATTTTTTCACATTTCCAGATACATGAATATAGCATGTTGCTAATTCTAAAGGGTTTTATTTTCTCACAGCTCTGAAGGGTAGTAAAGCAAACATTATTATCCCCATTCTATGAGTGAGAAAACTGAGAGATTAAGTGGCTTTCCCATTCACAAATAAGGGGCAGAGGCAGAATTTATAGCAGCCAGGTCTTCAAACTCCAAGTCCAGTGCTGTTTCCAGTATGCCATTCTGCCTTTCTATGACATAGCATGTCACTGTGCTTCAGGGTACATCAAGCTTCCGAATCCCATTGGAAGGCTAAATATTCTCCCCGGGGAGTATAATAATTTGGATACACAAATATCCCTTCTAAGTAACACAAAGTCAGACCAGAAAAAAAAAAACATTATTTGATTCACTAGGACAGGAAATACCTAGCTATGAAAACATGACACAATCACAATCCCAGGTATGAATATCTAGTGACTTAAGAGTTAAGATTATGAGGGAAAGTCAAGTTATTCAATCTGGAGAGCAAAAAGAATAGAAATTAATTGAATTTGTGTTTATAAGCACTCTGGTAGGAATGAAGGTTTATTAGTTATTATATAATTCAATGAAAAAAGTACAGTACCAGGATTCATGAAATAAATAAAAAATAAAGACAAACAAACATATATTAAGCATAAGAGGCTAGTGACACAAAGACAAAAATGTATCCCTGATCTAAAATAACTTACCTTCTTTCTAGGTGGGGCAACAATTATACACAAAATGAATTAAAGGTGATTTTGTAGGGGATCAGGTTCATATCTTCTAAGTGCTACAAGACAGGGTAAGGATTTGGCCATCAATATATGAAAGTGCATCTCAATTAACTAAATCCAGTTAAATAACTTGATCGTATTTCGGTACATCCATGGCTAACATAGATCTACCACATGATTTTCCATTAGCCTTTGGGTATTTTCCATTTTTTTTCTTCTTCTGAGATCTTAGTATTCTATGATCCAGTCTGATCTCTTCCTCATGGTGGCTCATTGCCCATATACAACCAACTCAACTGACTACCCGTGTATGTACCATTAGGGGTTTTTGTTGTTGTTGAATCATTTTTTTCAGTTATGTCAGACTCTTTGTAGGAGTTAAATATATAGAAGACATTTGTGTTGTTCAGTTGCTTTTTAGTCACGTCTGATTCTTCATGACCCCATTTTGGGTTTTCCTGGCAAAGATGCTGGAGTGGTTTGTCATTTCCTTCTCTGACTCATTTTACAGATGATGAAACTGAGGCAGACAGGGTTAAATGACTTTCCCAGGGTCACCCAGTTAATAAGCATTTGAGGTTGGATTTGAATTCACAAAGATGAGTCTTCCTGATTCCATGCTGGCACTCTATTCACTGTGCCAACTGAATTCCCTGTCTTTAGGGATGATCTTTGTATTTCATGCATTTTGTTTTTTCCAGGATGCATTTAAATCAATCTCTTTCAAAACATTATGTTTTCATTAAGTGTCCCAAGGCTCAATAAAGTTGGTATATTCCATCTTTAAATACAAAGCTTTGAAGAACAAAAAAATAAATAGGGAATCTTTCTCTGTAGTTTATTCAAGATTATCTTCTATGATATTGGGGAAAACTTTAAGTGGGAATGTCTCTTTGTTTTATATTTTGCTTGCTTTCAATATTTATCAGATTGTTGAACAGGGTTGCTACCTCTGTAGTCACATATAAGAACTTATGACAGAAATGACTACAGAGTTAAGTTTGTTCAACAGTGAGGAGAAATTCTACAAATCGACAAGGAGCAATAAGGATGAAAAGATCAGGTCATATCATGGAACAATAAGTGGAAAAACACATGGTGGGTATATGTAGGCTTACTATTGGTTACTTGTCCCTGAGAAGTGATGTAAAAGTCTCTATTAAGGACATATGTGATTGGAAAAGTGAGTCTATCATGTAGTAAAAAATGCAAGAGAATGTGTGGACATAATATGCAGATCACTGGTAGCCTTATTTTTATTTTAAATAAATTTCTGTAATCTTTTTAATGCCAGTATCCTGCCCCTTAACTTCTCCCAAAGAGTCATCTCATATAACAAATATTTTTAAAGAATGGAAAAAGAAGAGGAAAAATATCAGCAAAGTTGATCAATACATCAAAGGTCTGAAAATATGTGTAATGTACCAGACCTGTGAACTTTCCACCTCTGCAAAGAAATAGTGTGAGTACCCTTACATATTGATAGAACAAGAGGAAGGCCTTCAATGTACTGGGTAAATTTTCTATGAAGGACTGAAGAAAGAAATGGACAAGGGATGATGAGGACAGAATAAGAAGGCATAAAAAGTTTATGATCTATATGATTGGGAGAAGCTCCTAAATAAATAAATCATGAAATTTAAAAAATGTTGATTTAATGATTAAATAAGCAAGTCTTTATTTGGGATGAAGTAGATTACAAGCACTCATAAATGCACTTTAAATGGGTAGCAAATGATGCTAATAAATTTGGAAGGAAATTCTAACCTGGTCTAGAGACACAGGGAAGAATGACAATTCTACCTAAACTATCAAGGTAATTGCTTTACTTTTTTATTTCCTATTGACTGTGAAACCTGGCCTGTTAGTTCTTAGTTTCATGGAGATCTTGAGCAAAAAGAAACCAAAGGTTTAAAATTTCCAGAGAAGCCATCCTGGATACTATTACTGCCTCTGGCTGACCTCTCACTGGTACAATAGGTCAGAGATAAACATCCACACCACCAAATTAAACATCAGGAAAACAGAACGAATGGTTTTATTTTTTTTTTGCATTTAATCAACATAGTTTGAAATCAAGAGGTTTGAAACAAAGCAGAGCTTTCATATGGAACCAATTAATTCACTTCAAAAGAAAATGTATTGACCATCTACTATATGCTATTATAATCTGCAGAGAATACAAAGGTTGAGAAGCCAATGCTTGGTGTAGTGGATAGGGCACTAGATTTTAAGCCAGTTTTTGACAGAATTTCACATTTCACCATTAAAACTTACTAGTTGTATATCTCTGAGAAATTCACCCCCACACTTTTAGCTTAAGTTGCCTCATCTATAAAATGGGAATAATAATAGCAACTCACAGCACTGTTGTAAGGATCAGATTATACAATATAGATGTGTATATATGCATATATATGTAATGTACTTTGCTTATATTAAAGAACTATATGACTTTTGCAAGGAAACCAGTTCATTTTTCTTATATTTTCCTTCTTTGTCAAGTGAACAAAAATGTAATTTAGTGAAAAAATAAAACTGGTAATTTGGCGTCATGTAAATGAGAGAATTGAATTTTCCCTCCTTTATTACTTTGGGCATAAAGATTAACTTGCTTGCTTCCTTTCCCTTCTAAGCTAATAGCACAAGATTAAAAGGCACGGATAAGTTAGGATTTGGACCTGTTACAAAAGTATCCACCCCCTGAGACCACATAGCCAGAAAAATATTAGCTAGTTGGTGTATAGAAGTTGATTGTTCATTTTTATTTTTCTTTGTAATATACAAAAGTCATGTAAGGAATCGGAAGAAAGTGAATTTTCAATGGTTAAATCACAAGGTCTTGGATTCAATCAAATTCAATCTGTTTCTACTTGTCTAAAATCACAATTAGTTGATGGAGGCATACAAAAACAAGTGTATATAAACATATATGTATATATGTGTGTTTATATGTATATGTGTATGTAGTGCTTAGAGGGGGAATTGCCAAAATGTGTATTTCCAAGCTTGAGATTAAAACAACCTGGCCTTTTCATCTGATTTCAGAGAATTGATGCATACTTTGTTGCATCTCAGCTTCAGAGGCTGCATTGAATACACAATCATCTGCAAACAAAAAAATCATACACCAACACTCCCTTCACATTAGTCTTAGCTTATAGCCTTTTCAAGTTGATGAATTTACCAGTAGTGCAATAGCTTCCCTTAATACCATTCCTATTCATCCTCATTGAAAGTATTTGACAACATGACTAAAAATCATTTCTTTCCATTGGTGACTGGGAAAGCACAATAGTATTGTCCATTATCCAGAACCCAGGCAAGCATTCCATCATGAAACTGATGTACAATACTAATGATCTTCTCTGGGCAACCAAATTTTGACATAAGCCCTCATGATTGATAGTATCAAAGGCCTTGGTTGGATCTATAAACATTGAGTATAGACTTCTGTTCTTCTCCTGCCATTTTCTCTGGAGTTGTCAGGCGGCAACCATCATATCAACTATTCCCTGGCTCTTTCTGAAGCCATACTGGCTCTCAGGTAGATTATCATCTTCCAGATGAAGGATCAGCCTATGAAGAGGACTCTGGCAAGAATCTTGCTAAGAATGACTAAGAGAGAGACATCCCTGTGATTGTCACAGGAAATCTATTTCCTTTACCTTTACAGAGATGAACAATGGAGGCATCCTTGAGTTCTTGGTGGATAACCTCATCTTGCCATATAACCTGGACAATTTCAGTCTGCTTTTATATGAGCAATTTTATATGAGCGCATTGTAAATCTCAGCTGGAATAGAATCAGCAGCAGGCACTTTGCCACACGAAAGGAGCCTAATGGCTTTCAAAATCTCTTTTTCATTTGGAACTTCAGTTAGGGAGGATTGACTTCAACCTGAGGTAAATGGTCAATAACTTCAGCATTGATTGATAATGGTGTGTTGAGAACACTATAGAAGTACTCAGCCCATCTCTCTAGGATCATGTCCTTATCACTAATCAATATGGCCCCAAAATAGCCTTCAGGGCATCATAAAAGTGCTTGGATTATTACTATCAGCATAAAACTGAATTTCATCTGCCTTTTTACTGAGCCAAGAATCCTGCATCTCTTGAAATTTTTCTTGTACTTTATTTTTGATAGAATTAAATGCTGCCCTCGTAGAGATGGATGAACTATCCTGCTGGTAAACCCTGTAGAGTTCTCATTTTTTATTTAGCAGTTTCTGAATTTCCCCATCATTTTCATCAAACCAATCTTGATGTTTGTCAGTGTTCTGACCCAGATGAGCAAATGCAGTGCTGTACACCAAATCTCTGAAAGCCTCCGATTCCTTTTCTGCTCCATTATTGCCAACTGTGTACTGGCTCCACTTTCCCTCCTATTGAGCAACAAACTGTTCCTGTCCAAAGAAACACTTCTTTGTTGATATTAATTCTTCTAGTAGTCATTTTGCCATGGGATGCCACTTTTGTTGAATGTGAGCATTTAACTTGGAGAAGAAAAGTCTATGATTAGTTCAGCACTCTACACCACACACATTGCCTTTCTCACTCACACATCCTGTCTGTCTCTTCTCCTTATAATCACATCATCTATTAAATGCCAATGTTTGCTGCAAGGGTGCATCCATGAAGTTTTAGAATGCTGAAGACATAAGTTTCCATTGTTTTTGCTATTTCCAAATTCATTCTTCAAAAGAACTCCCTGCCATTTCTGGTAGTTTGAACCTACTCTAGCATTAAAGTCACCCAGAATTATAAGCTTGTCCTCTTTCAGCACATGGATGATAAAAGTCTCCAGGTCTTCATAAATTTTTTCTTTGACCTCATCAGGGCTCATCATGGGGGGAGCATAGGCACTAATGATGCTGGTGTGACATTTTCCTGCAAGTTGCAATCACATTGTCTTGAGTCTGTTGTTCACTCCTTTTGGTAGGCATAAATGTTTGTTGACTAGATTAGTTTTGATTGCAAAATCTACACCAGCTTCACGGCATTCCCTTTCACTGAAGCCACTCCAGAATAACATGTATCAGTTATGTCTTCAGTAAGCTAGTCTTAGTTTGCTGGCCTTGTTTCACTCACCCTGTTATTTGAATGTGATACCTGCTGAGTTCTCTTGCAACAAGAGCTATTCATCTTTCAGATCTATTGGATTTTGTGTGTACACATTCCATATAGTGATGGTGAGTGTAATCATCTTTGCAGATGTTTTGTATATTTTTTGTGTGTTTCAACCACAAGGTAGGATCCTTACTTGCCATTGTAATCAGGCTAGGACTGGGTAAGCAGATAATTTTTAGGGCACCTTTTCTATCCCCTTCCTCACACCAAAAGGTGAGCAGTGCAATCCTTAAAAAGCTGCTCAGACCCTGAGGGGTTACTGGATCTCATTGCTACTTCCAGTGAGAAGGCAACCCTATGATTGTGTGCAAGGTTGTGACTACAGCTCCCAGTGCATCTGAGCCTGCTGCTTCATAACTTACCTGTCGCCACAGGACCTTGAGATAGGTAAAAATGGGAAAATGGTATGGGTGATATCTTTTGAAATATCCTAAACTGGATTTAAGTGGGACAGAATTACACAAAGTTATTGGCCTCACTCTCTTCCAGAGTCATCACAGTCTAGTGGCAAATCAAGATGATTGATGATGATGGCTCAAGATGCAGTGGATGACTTTGGCTTCTTTCGTGTTTAACCAATCTCTAAGCACTCCACAGTCCCTGCTTCAGCTGCCTTCATAGACATTGGAACAAACTGTTCTCATCCACCCCTTCTGCCAGGGGAAGTCTTCACATGCTTGGGGTAGAAACCGTCCCTTATTCACCAGTGGGTTTGAGACCCTTACATTACCTTCAACCTAGTTTAGCCTGTCTGCCGCAACCGTTTACTGGAGTGTGGCCACTGTGCATACTACAGCTTCTGGGAGTTACGGGTGAAAATTAGTTGGACCATGTAGACAGCAAAGATAGAAAGCAGCCCTCAGACCAGAGGTACTAGTCTTCCCTAAACACATCCTGTATCCCACCCCCAAAAACATAAAGTGTGTAAATACTATATAATATATTTTTTACTATATAACATGCATTGCTACATATGATATACTTTTACTATATATATTACTTGGAGTATATATAGTAAAGCTATATTATATATAGCTTTTAACATAGTATATATAGTAAATCTATATAATATATAAGCTTTAAATAATAGTACACATACACACATTATATATATATATATATATATATAAAACTTTAAAATTCACAAAGTGCTTTACTCATATTATCTTATTTGATCCTTAAAACAAACCTGTGAAGTAAATGCTATTATTTTCCCCATTTTACAGATGAGGAGGTATAGACATAGACATAGACAGATGGATATATCTTTACTATGTGTACTATATATAGCATGTATACTAAAACTATATCATGTATATACATAATATATAGTAAAGCCATATTATATGTGGCTTTAGATAATGTCATTATGTAGGTTTGATATATAGCTTAAATTTGCAAAGTGTTTTGCACCTATCATCTATGTTTATATTATATATAGTATGTATTATGTAGTATCAACACACATATAGTACATATGTACTATATACCATGTAGTATATATACTATTATTTAAATATATATAATGCATTTGTTATTGTTATTATTAATAGCAATTAGAGCTCTCCAAAAGTGAAATGTGTTGCCTCTGGAAACAGAGGGCTTCCCTTTATTGAAGTCTTCATCAAAAAGTTGGATGAGCATTTCTCAAGTGTGTTGTAAAAGAATTTACTTTTTAGCTATCAGTTGGATGACAAGGCCCCTGAAGTTGCTTCCAACTCTAATATTCTGTGATCTGCAAGGTCCCTTCTTATTGTCTATAGCTATTAGCTCCTTCACCTCAATCTCCTTCCATTACTTTCTCTTCAAATTAATGATAGTACTAGGTGCTGAATGATCCTTAACATAAGAAATATAATAAGAATTCTACTGATAATTTAAGCATAGCCCTGAATACATTGGCATGGAGTTGCCAAATACTTGTAGTCTTCTTCTTTACTGTAATTCTATGAAATCTATCCATAACCAACTAATGAGTATTTGTGAGCAAATATTATGTGCTTTGCACCGTGAATAAATGTTTTTGTATTATGTTCCAAACACATATTTATATCCTCAAACCTAACAGTCCAAAAAATTATTACAGTCTGCTGGCTAACTAATGCGTTGAAAAGTGTGTAGGTATATAATTACCTCTTAAACCAATCTCACAGTAAATCTGGGTAAGTTAATAACATGGGTTTCCACAAGAAGTATAAGCAATACCTGGAGCAGCGCGGTCTGGAGCCAGGTGCCAGCAACAAGAGCGTGGAACCGGGGGCCACCTGGAACCACGGGCCCCCTCTCCCAGAACGGCGATGGGCCGGCCCCGCGGAGGCTGCGTAGCGAGGACGCAGAGGCCCGGCGGGGCCTGGGGCAGGCAAGAGACAGTGTAATGGCAGAGAAAGCACCTAGGGGTATTAGCCCCCTGCAGCAGATGGTGGCATCAGGCGCGGGGGCCCTTGTTACCTCTATTTTCATGAACCCGCTGGATATGGTAAAGGTCTGACTATAGTCCCAGCGCCCTTCTCCCACCAGTGGGCTATCACAGTCCCAGGGATCCTGGAGCATCCCCTATACTAAATGGAAATGTATGCTTTACTGCAATGGCATTCTAGAGCCCCTCTATCTGTGTCAGAATGGTTCTCCATGTGCTGTCTGGTACCAACATCCTACCTACTTCACAGGCACCATGGATGCCTTTGTGAAGATTACTCGGCAGGAGGGTGCCAGGACCCTGTGGAGTGGCCTCCCTGCAACTCTAGTGATGACAGTTCCTGCCACTGCCATTTACTTTACCGCCTATGACCAGCTCAAGAGTTTCTTATGCAGCGGAGCTGTGACTTCTGACCTCTATGCACCCATGGTGGCAGGAGCTATGGCCCGACTGAGCACCATGACTGTGATCAGCCCCCTGGAGCTGGTGAGAACAAAGCTTCAGGCCCAGCATCAGTCCTACTGTGAACTTGGGGACTGTGTCAGGGCAGCTGTGACACAGGGTGGCTGGCGCTCTCTATGGCTTGGCTGGGGTGCCGCTGCATTGAGGGATGTGCCTTTTTCAGCCCTGTACTGGTTTAACTATGAGTTAGTGAAGACGTGGCTATGTAAGGTGGCCGCCAAGGACCGGACTTCAGTCAGTATCAGCTTTGTGGCTGGAGCTTTCTCAGGAACAGTGGCTGCTGTGCTGACACTGCCTTTTGACGTGGTGAAAACTCAGCGTCAGATGGAGTTGGGAAGTGTGGGAGTCTTAAGAGTAACATCCCCATGTTCGCCTTCCACCTGGCTACTACTTCGACGAATTCAAGCTGAGTCTGGGGCCAGAGGACTCTTTGCAGGCTTTCTCCCACGGATCATCAAAGCAGCTCCCTCCTGTGCCATCATGATCAGTACCTATGAATTTAGCAAAAAATTTTCCGGAAACTGAACCTGGAAAAATGCCCTCGGGGACCCTGAGGGGAGAGTGGGAGAGAGCCATGGAAGAGAACGACCTCCAGGGTCTGCTGAGGAGACCAGTCACCGCCTCAGCAGGAAGAGGGGCTCACACTAAGCTTTCCTTACCTTGGGGGCTGTGGAACAGAATGTGTGGCTGAGGGTGGTGAGCAAGATGCCCACTCTACCTTCCTTCCTACTGACACCATGCAGGGAACAAAACTCCCCTCTTTTTCCATGTTTTCTCCCCACTTCCCTACAGACCAAATGCCTCCAGATCTTGGTTCTCCCCCTTCTCCTTCCTTAGAAACGGAATCTGCTGTTGTCCCTTTGTTTTTTCCACTGGACATCTATCTCAGCCCCTGGTCTTGCTTTGTCTTAATCTCCCCCTTGTTGAATCCTTTAGATCCAAAGATGATGCTTTGCTGTAAAAAAAAAAAAAAAAGAAGTATAAGCAATATATTGCTGTTTATTTCAAACATGTCCTGAGAAGGTTTTGTAAGATCAGAAGTATTGAAAGCAAACTCTTCTCTGGCTTTGACCCAGTGAGGCCATGTGAAATTTGTCTAGAAGGGGATGGAGACCATGCAGTTATAAACACTAACTTACTTTGTATAGTAAATGGTAGTGTCTAAAACAGTCATTTAATCAATCCTTTTCATTTTGTAAACAGTGATCATAACTGGTTCCTTGTTCTGCTAAGTTCATCTGCATATTCATCATCAAGTTTTGGTTTTATTTTCATAATCAGTACTTAAAGTGTATTAGTTGTGCTCACTCAAAACTAAAACAACACGCCAATTCCACCAATACAGTATAAAAATATTAATTGATTTTGTGAAAATTAAACCCCAAAGGTTATTTGGCACCATACAGACAAAACAAGATGAAGGACTGAATTTATCACTTTCAGGCTATTTCAACCTTCGGTTAACAATATCTTAGTCTATTAGATCTCAGTTATGGGTCAAATAGCACCCACTCAAAATCAATAAAATGCTCAAGAGTGATGAATGAAGTCAATGGTAGCTAAGTGTAGTGCCAAAGCAACATTTACAATGCCCATGATCACAATAAAGACTGTGACTATAAATATTCCTGCATGGTACTCAATCACAAAATATAACAAACTCTCCATATAGAGGAGAGAAGCAAAGCATTTATTTAGACACCAGAAAATCAAATCCCAAAACCAGTAAGCCATTTCCATCACAGTAGTAAAAAAGTTAACAAGCCATAGCAACAGACAGCCACAGCATCCTTTAGTCTTCCCACAAACCAATACTAGATAAATATTTACTTATGAACCTGACTCTTTGCCTGAGCCTCCTCTCTCCCAGCCATCTAGTCCAGCTCTAACTCCCAGCTTCCTGTAGGCTCTACCCTACCCTTCCACAAATTCCTCCCACCACAGGCTCCATGTGACTACATTCAGCCTATTAGAGGACAGAGTTTACTTTCAAAGCAGGGAAGGTCTTCAAATTCCCCCTAGGCCTAGAAAGATCTTCAAATTCCCATTCCCATTACAGTAAGTAAATTTCCATTCCCAGCTAGCACACTGATGCTTCTATTTAGCATTTTCCTTTCTTAATATAGATTTTTGTTCATATCTTTTGCTGTTAGAGGTGTAGATTTTTCCCTTTATGTCTCTCCCCTTCGCCTCCCAAAGACTCATTCTTTATCATAAAGAATTTTTTCAAAAGTAATTGACACCACAAAAAAAAATCTTTTATATATGCAAAGTTCTGTGTTTGTAGATCCCAATTTATGTAAAAAAAAAGAAGGGGGAGGAATCTTCTCATATCTCATATCTTAGAATAGTTTACTTTTTATCCTTTCACAACAATTAATTTTCTTTTTAAAAATAAAATGTTGCTGACAGCTCTAGCTTTTACACTGTCCAACCCCACGCTCCCCATACTCCTTTCTTTTCCCCTCCCAGAAAGCCATTCCATGTAACAAAAAAGCCCTTTCTTTGCTTTTTTTTTTTGGAGGGTAGAAGGCAGGGCAATTGAGATTAAGTGACTTTCCCAAGGTCACACAGCTAGTAAGTGTTAAGTGTCTGAGGCAGGATTTGAACTCAGGTCCTCCTGACTCCAGGACTGGTGCTCTATTCACTGTGCTACATAGCCATCCCCAACAAAGAATTTTTTGAAGAAAGAAATAAAAGCAAATAAAACTAGTCAATATATTGAAAAAAACTGACAATATACAAGTTCCATACTTCTGCAAAGAATTGGGGTAGGTGAATCTTCTAAAATCTCTCATTTAAAGCTTGTTCTTTGTAATTTTGCAACATTCACTTTAAGTTATTTTGTGGAAATGATTCTTTCCGTTTAGCTTGTTATAGTCATTGTGTATATTACTCCCCTTGACTCTGTTTACTTTATTCTTCATCAATTAATGTAAGTCCATGTTTCTCTATATTCTTCATATTTGTCATTTTTTAGAGTCCAATAATATTCCTTACTTTCATTGACTGAAATTTTTCTTGCTATTCTCTAATCAATGAAAACTTGCTTTGCTTCCAGTTCAGGGCTACCAAAAGAAGTCCAAGTTTTTTGAGTGGTTACGAGAACTTTCTTCTTGTCAGTGACCTCCTTGTCGTATATGCTTAGTAGCAGAATCTCTAAATAAATCCCTATGGGCATTTTAGTTGCTTGTTTTCATAATTACGAATTATTTTCCAAAATGATGGTACCGTTTCACAGCTACACCAACAATGCACTTAACAGGCATATCTTCTACAACTTTTCCAACACTATTTCCATCTGTTACTTTTTTGGACAATTTGCACCATGTGAGGTATAACCTCAAGGTTGTTTTAATTTTAATTTCTCTTATTACTAGTGATTTTGAGAATCTTTTCATACGGTTGTTAACATTTTCCAATTCGTTTGAGAACTTTCTTCACATCTGTAATGGGAATCTGAAGCTCTTTCCTGCCCCTAGCCCCTTTGCTTAAGTGGCTTAAGTGGCTCTGAGAATGTTGCCTGATTTGAAAGTATACTCTGCCCCCTAATAGGCTGAATGTGGTCATGTGGAGACCATGACTGGAGGCTTGTTTTTGGGGAATGGTCACACCTTGTTACTTTGTAAATGGACAGTAGGTCAAGAGGGCTGTGACATTCTCTGACCCAGGAGAAGCCTATATATACACCCCGATGTGAGGTTTACTTTGGGGCTCATTTTGAGAAGGGTTGTGTGATTTGACCAGATCAGACTCTGGGAAGCCGTTGAGGGCTCCCCCCTCTTTGAAAAACCCAGATGTTAATGCTTCTCTCTCTGGTAACTTGAATAGGTAATGGATGTGATAGTCAGATGGTTGGAAGCCCATCTGCTGATCTGTTTCTTGGTCTGCTTGTAACTTGGGTTTATAACTTGTGCTTGTAACTCGGGTTTGTATTCTCTGGAGTTCAGGTTTTTCCCCTGAACTAGGTAAATGATATGTTTATTTGATGAAAGAATGATTGTTAACCCATTTTGAGTTGTTTTCCTTTAGTAAAACAGATCTAAGAACCTGTGCTAGCAGCTGCCCTGGGTATGCTAGGGTGTTTGCTGATACAACATCTTACCACTTAACAATCTGGGGTCACTTTTGGCAATATAATAAGAAAAATAAATAGTGTTTAAATAATACTTACTCTGTGCCAGGCATTGTACTAAGTACTTTACAAATATTATTTCATTTGATCCCTAAAACCCTGGGGTATAAGTACTATTATTAAACTGAGGCAATTAGGTTAAATGACTTGGCCAGAGTCAAACATCTAGTAAATCTCTGCAAGCCATATTTGAATTTATGTGTTCCTGACTCCAGGCCCAATACTCTGTCCACTACACTATCTGGCTGCATTAATTTTGTTTGTGTACAAGCTTTTTAAAATTATCTATTTTATTTTTCACAATTGCCTCTATCCTTTGTTTGGTTAAGAATATATATTCCCTACCCATAGCTTTAAAAGATATATGATCTATTTCTCTTCTAATTTCTTTATAGTATAATCTTTAATATTCTTGTCATGTACCTATTTTGAATTTACTTTGGAAAATGATAAGCCCAATTTCTACCAGACTGCTTTTCCAGTTTCCCAGTAGTTCTTATCAAACAGGAAGTTCTTTCCAAGTAATTTGTGCTTTCAGGTTTATCAGTCACTGTGTTATTGAGTTCTATTATTTCTTATTATACTGTGTCTAGTTTGTTCCTTTAATTTATTCCTCTATTGTTTAACCAATTTAAAATGGTTTTGTTGAACATTGCTTTATTTGTTTGAGATCTGGAAGAGCTATTCCCCCTTCATTGATAGCTTTTTCTTTAATTGTTTCTTGGTAGCCCTCTTTTTTGATAATACAAGGTCCATGATATATTCCATGTTTCTTATATTGCTTTTCTTCATATGTCATGAGAAATGATCTCTTAGTTCTATCAATTGTTACTTCCAGTACAAAGTTAACCTAGTCCAACTGAATTTCCTTTTTTTTCCTTTAGAGCAATATCTACTTCATCAAGGAAGAAAAAAACATCTGCATTGTGATGTGACTATTCAAATGTAGTAGCTCTACTTAAGTAATGGAGAAAAGAGTATAAAAAATATTGTCAGTTCTTTTCCATTTTTATCCCTTTTTTTGAACCAGTTTTTCTTACCATTGCTGCTTTCATTATTGATCATAATCTTCCATCATCCTCCTCCATAAGATTTTACAAACAAGTTTATAGTTTAAATAAGTGTTGACCTTGGCTGTCATATCTTTCTGATTAATAAAGAGCTCAATGGTTTGATGACTGAGGGGATTTCTAGGCGATTTGGGTCTTTTTGTTTTATTAGGAAGTAATAATGTTCTGTGATGATGTTTGTTCTTTTATCAATCCTTAAATATTTATTAAGTACCTACTATGTACTTAACCTACTACCAAGCATTGTGCTAAGCACAGGGGATACACAAAGAGGCAAGAGACAATCTCTATCTTCAAGGATCTCACAACCAATGGAAGAGACAATATGTAAAGAAATAAATATATATGTATATATATACATATATGTATATATATATATATGCAGCAAGCTATATATGGGATAAGTAGGAAATAATTGAAAGAAGGAAGTCAATGGAGTTAAGAAATATTAAGGAGGGGCAGCTAGGTGGCACAGTGAGTAGAGCACTGGCCCTGGAGTCAGGAGGACCTGAGTTCAAATCTGGCCTCAGACACTTGACACACTTACTAGCCATATGACTTTGGGCAAGTCATTTAACCCTAATTGCCCTCGAAAAGAGAGAGAGAGAGAGAGAGAGAGAGAGAGAGAGAGAGAGAGAGAGAGACAGAGACAGAGAGAGAGAGAGAGAGAGAGAGAGAGAGAGAGAGAGAGAGAGAGAGAGAGAGACATTAAGGAGGGCTTCCAGTGGAAGGTGGGATTTTACTTGGGACTTAAAGAAAACCAGAGAAATCAGTTGTTGGAGTGCAGAAGGAAGCTCATTTCAGGCATGAAAAACAGGAAGAAAAAATGCCCAGAGCCAAGATAATGGAATGTCTTGTCCATGGAATAGTCACTGGATTGAAAAGCATGTGTTGGGGAATAAGGTATGAGAAAACTGGAAAAGTAAGGTGCAGCTAGGTTATGAAGGACTTTGAATGTCAAACAGAACATTTTGGTTTTACTCCTGGAGGCAACAGAAAGCCACTAGAATTCATGAGGAGTAGGAAGGAGCATGTATGTGACATATCAGACCAGCATTTTACACATACCTGCTGTTAGAGGGTGTGATCTGTAAGATGAACCAGTAAAGGAGACAGAGAAAGAACAGTCAGATAGGTAGGAAAACCAGAAGAGAATGATAGCTTGAAAACCTGGAGAAAAGAAGAGTATGAAGGAAGAGAGAGGGACCAATAGATTTGAGAGTCCCCAAGGCCATGGAGGATGAGGGTTGAGAAAAGAGCATTGGATTTAGGAACTAAGAGATCATTCATAACTTTGGAGAGAACAATATTGATAAAATAAGGATAGAAGCCAGATTCTACAGGGTTAAGAGATTCAGAGGAAAAACAGTAGAGGTACCTATTGTGGACAGACTCTTTGAGGAGTTTACCTAAAAACGGCAGAAGAGATAAAGGATAATAGTGAGTAGGTGTGAGAGGATCAAGTGGGTTTTCTTTCAAGATAGGGGAAGCATGAGCATGTTTGTAGGTAGTAAGAAATGAGTCAGGAGAGGAAAGGGAGGGAGACAGACAGACAGACACAGAAACAGAGAGAAACTGAAAATAAAGTTAAAGAGTGGGGATGACAGAGGGTGTGATCTGTCTCAGGAGATGGGATGGAATGGGATTTGCTTGAAGGAGTAATGCCATTTCATCATGTGAAACATGGGTAGCAGAAGGCATCTGAATGATAGAAGATGATGCAGAGGAGAGAAGAGGAAGTTCATGGCAAATGGCCTCAATTTTTCTGTAAAATATGAGGCAAGGTTCTCATCTGAGAGAAGCGGGGGAAGGAAAGGTGTGGAAGGTTGAAGGAGGGGTAAAAAAAAGGTTTAGAAGAGCTGCTGTGGAAAGTGGTATAGTGAATTTATACAAGAAGTATAATAAGAATGCTTAGCAGCAAGTAAGGGCCCCAGTTGAGGTTATGTAACAAAAATTTGTAGTGGATTCAGTCAGAGCAGTTGTATGGTTTTCTCTATCTTTGCTCAGTAGCACACATGCAGGCACAAAGGCTATGAATGATGGGAGCAATCCAAGGCTAAGACTTCACTGGGTGTAATAGGCAATATGAGAAAGGGACTAGGGATTCAAAAGAGGAAGACAGTATAAAGCTGAAATGGCTCACTAAGGAGTCAAGATGGGGAGAAGAGGAGATAGTGGTTAGTGCCCAAGAGATGACCTGAGAGAGAATTAAGGGGTCAAGGGACTAGAGATCATAGTGTAGATGAAGAATAGGGTTTTATAAGAGAAGGTAAAGGGAGAGGTGACAATCCAATAGATTATGATTTGATAAGAGAATTTCAGAATTCTTAAACATGGAGACAGTACATTTGTGGGTGATAGCAAGATCAAAGATATGACCATCTTTGTGTGTGACTGAGGTGGGATAAAAGAGTAGTTCATAGGAGATGAATAGGTTGAAGAACTGAGTAGTTATGGTAATTTGATGGAGAATTAATATATATGGTGAAGTCCCTTAGTAAGACTGCAGGAGCTGAGGAGGAAAGAAAAAATTTAAATCTAAACACATTAAGGAAGAGGAGTGACCTAGGAGTCTTTAGACAACAGCTACCATGATTTTGATTGGGTGGCAAATATGAATAGCATGAACAATGATTTGTTTAAATGGGTCATTTTGAAGCTTTCTAAAATATATAATGTCTTTTCATTCTTTCTTCTAAATTGACATTGATTTTGATCTTCACCATAAGGATTCCACTATCTGCTTTGGTGTATATGGACAACAAGTTTGAAAATTATTCCCACACCATTGATTAGCCAGTTTCTGTCCATTAGAATATAATTCTGAGCAGTACCCCAGTATTTTGCCAGTATTCTCACAATGATGGAGTTTCACTGCCCTTTTTCTTCCCAGAATATATTTCTGGTTGGGTTAGAGTAAATGGTGGATACTGCCAGACTAGAAACAAAGAAAACCCAGTGATGCCGCAGTTCTAAAAATGAATTATGATTACAGGAACTTAATCATAGGTACAAGATACTTAGGAACACCCAGTACCAGAATTAATTTGGTGAGAGAAAATTGAGGGAAGAATCAAGGTGAAAGGCCATACAAAATTAGGAGACTCTTACTGACTGTACCCCTCTCATGTCAACTCCGTAATACTGAAAGTCCTCCTATCCTTCCTAACCTGCACAATGGTTAAGACCAAGAAGTAGGAGACAGAGGTTTCCAAGGGCCCTCCTTGCCCCTTAGTGGAAGATGAATAAAACATAATCAAGAGTTCTAGGGATCATCGTGGGCCTTAGTCCTGTGCAATATACCCTAAGCAGTGATTCCCAGCTTTCTAGAAAGCACAGAAAGAAAGTAGGAGAGAGATTAGATTTCATCTTTCATCCCTGGGGTATTGGAAGATGAGTCAGCTTTCATGGACCACAAATGTGTGGATAGTTCTGATAGTTCTGCTGATATATTTTCTTGATCTTATAATGCATTGCTATTTTAAGTAAATTGTCTTTGCTCTTTACTACTGAATGAAGTTTAAGTGATTTTTTTAGCAATGGATGATTTTTTTTAAAGATAAGGACTTGCCAGAGGGTGGGGGTGAAAATGAGCCAAAGAGAGTATTTGAAGCCTAGAATAAACAAGGACTAGGAAGATTCATTGTATTTGTTTGCCCTCTTTACTATTAATTCCATTTTTTAAATATTATTTGGGGCTTCCCATTTCTAGTACCTCTTGACTCTTAGAGAAAATATTTATTATATATAGGATTAAGACTTTTGTATAGGTTTCTCTCATTTCTTACTGCATAACCAAAATTCCTACCATATTTTTCCATCATCCTCCCCTGATCCTGCCTTTGCATTAAAGTGATCAAATATTAAAATATAAGTTGATTTAATCTGGACAGCCTTATTGAGTCTTTCATGAAATTTCTCTACCTCCTTATTCTTTGCTACAAATGTTGGCTCATAGGCTGCAACTATCTTAATTGTTATCTTTATTTTTAAAAAAGGCTAACATCACCAGAGTACCAAGATGATTAAATGTCCCACAAAATGATGTCTCTTATTGCCTTTGGAATCATTGTAAAGCCAGTGCTAAGAATTGCTTTCTTTGTCTCTCCAAGGAAAATCTATGACCCATCTTCCCATTTAGAGGAAACTTCCTTGTGTCTTCTGGTTTTATTTTTAGTGAGAATATAACTGAACAAGTACTTTGCATTCAAAATGCAATAGTTAAGTTATGGTGTTTATAGGGAGTCTAAAAACTATGTGATTCCTAATATATTTTAACCTTTTTTCTACCACTATGTCACCATTACTAAAGAAGAAGAAGAAGAAGAAGAAGAAGAAGAAGAAGAAGAAGAAGAAGAAGAAGAAGAAGAAAGGAAAACTAAAGAATGGGAGTCATTTTGTAATTCTTTGTTTCATGGTTTACCATGGGCAAATATTAATCTTTGAATGACCAACCTACTGGTGATTAGCTTCTTCGTACATAAGACACACACGGCATCTACCATGTGTGGATTTGAGAAGTCAAGATAATAATAAGTTAGCATTTATACAATTTTGAGGTTTAGAAAGTGCTTTATATAAGGTATGTCATTTTATCCTCCCAACAACCCAAGGAAACAAGTACTACTTTATGCCCATTTTACAGAAACTGAAGCAGATAGAGATTAAGTGACTTGGTCAAAGTCACACAGTTAGTATCTGAGACAGGATTTGAACTCAGATCTTCCTAACTCCAGGTCCGGCTCTCTATCCACTGTCCCATCTAGCTGGCACCAAGATAACCTACAATCTACAAGAAGGCATCAGCAAAGAAGTTGCAAACTCCAGTTGTCAGTGGGATTCTTAAAATCTGATTCTCTCTATCTAATTTTACGTTCCACTGTGGTCTGGCCTATTCTCTTCCTTCTAATGAGAAAATGAAATGGATATGGAATTAGGATGGATTTCAGTGGGACAATGGTAAGAACATGGAATATTCTGAAAGAGAGGGGGAGAGAGGGTACAGTTTCCTTCTGTGGTGATCTTAAAGAATAAAAACAATTGCATGTCTAGGATGGTTTCAATGTCATCTTGCCCCAGTGAGGATAGAGTGTGAAGGAAAAAAAGAGGAGTGAATAGACTAAATAAGCCAATTATTCTATCTTTGACTTAATACAGAGACACATGCCCTAATTGTGAGGTTCCAGTGGAATACCTTCTCTAGGGAACTACTGAATCTCCTAAAGCCCACAGGAGTGCTATATTCTCTTCAGAAACCACACACCACAATTCTTGTAGCATGAACCCTGTAGGTGAAAATGCTTTTATTCCCTTGAATAAAGTCAGTCACTCTGACAATGTCCCAACTTCCCATCAGCTGTGGCAAGCTGTTTTACTCATTTCTATTAGGAACAGATTGATTATTTGATACCATACATCCAAAATTAAAGACAGTTGAAATTTACCAATTTGGAGTAATGATGAAGTCTACTACGAATTACTATGTTTTATAAATTAGAGGGTATGTGAACAAAGATGATTAAAATCAAATATTGTGTTTCACTCAATATATTTCATTTATCTTGATAAGCAGCTTTTATGTCAAACTATTTAAAGGAACTTCACCATGTTGTGGTAAATGTCCCACGGTAATGAAATATCAGGAAGGGAGAGTACTAGGACACCTCACCACATTATAGAGCCATGAAATCTTTCCTAAGAAATGAGCTGAGACCGTTAGATTTTATTATTCTTTCATGTTCACTGAGGAAAGAATAAGAAGAAATAGGTTAAAATAATAATGAATAAGGACCAGTTTTCTTAAGATGAAAGATAATTCCTAAACATTATAAGAAAGATGGGAAAAGGTCATAGAAGGACATTTCCTAGATGTTCTTTAAGAATGAGATGGATACCCACCACCTAGGAGGATTTTGTTGGTATGTTACCTGAGGATGGTAGGATGATTTAGTTGCCATCTCTAGATAACCTAATGATAGAGACATAAATGCTAAATTTGGGAGGAATATTACAGTTTCCCAAGTCCAAACTCTTCATTTTAAGAAAAATGAATGTCAAAGAAACTTATATGGGTAATTAGTATATAGTGCTTCCAGTAAATCTTTAACTCCAAAAAAAATAAAAAGTAGAAATAGAAAGCTGTCAGTATTACTATGAGGGAAGCTTTGCTTCTTTGTTTCTCTGCATAACAATAACTCAAAAGGTCATAAAGCTGTCTAAAAGACTTCTACACATTTGCTTCAGTTTTAGACAAAGAAGGTACATCCCTTCCATTCCTGGAATTCCATAATGACTTAGCACCATATCACAAAGTAAGCCACCCCTGGCTTAAATTATCTGACCATTCTCTTTCATTCATTTGTTCACTTATTCAAGAAATGCTGATTGGGTACCTACTCTGTTTAAGACACTATTTAGAATATAGACACAAAAGAGTATGTGTGCTTTGAGGAGTATAAAGGAGAATAAGATCTGGTCCTATCCTTTGAGGAGTCACTAATCAAAAACAGAGCCCAAAATAGAATAGATGGTCCCAAGTTTTCAGCTCTACGTTTTTCTCTTTCAGAAACCTTTATTTTCACTGCTGCCTCTCGTTAAAAATAATCAAACAGAAACACAGTACTTATGATTTTAGAAACATGGATGGGAGGACTCATTTTAAAAAGTCATGACACCACAATAAGAAAGTCAGGGCAGAAAGCAGAAACTGCCGTCAATAGCCCAGAGAACTACAATAGCCCCTCTTCTGCACTGGGCTGCCAGCAGGCAGCAGATAAAAGCAGAGAGAAGCAAAATTTCTAATGCTCATCCATTATACAATTGTTTCAAAGCTGATATTATTTGAAGAAAGAAGAAACAGCAGATGTGACAGAACAATGCAGTTTCAGAAGTATGCTTTTCCTGAATGTCTTTTCCTATGTTTCTATGGGCTCCCCTGTCCTGTTTATGACCCCGAGGAAGTCTTGTGTGTTGGGTTTGTCCTTTGATCTACCGTAGGTCTTGAGCAGTAAAAATGGGGAAGGGTTTGGCTTTAATGAATCAATGGCAGAAGATCAGTGACAGTGGCATCCTTGACAATACCTTCTTAGCCCACCCCATATTCTCTCAAAATGTCTATAGGCTGTCAAAGACCATAGGCCCTCTAGTCAGAAGTTGAGAGACCCTGATAAATCAATATCCCCATGTTAAATTTTGAGGTTTCAATTCTGTTTTGAACTTGTTACATTTCCTATTCTTTATATTATTCCTATAATTTAAATGCTGCTTTTAGAATCATAGAATTTTCAGGCTGGATGGAATTTTATAGGGCATCTAGTCCAGACTCCTTTCTTGCTTAGCAGATGAGGACACCACTGCACCTGCCAAGGGGCACTGTGATTCTATATTAGTGTTTTTATTCCTATAAAATCCCTGCAATTGTGTACCTTCTTTCCAATAATACCATGAGGTCTGCCCTGATCATTACTCATCAGAAATCTGATTATACTTTAGATGTGCACGATTGCTACATACCCTTGCACAAATTTTAGTGTTCTCTTGAAAGAAAAGAATTCTGAACTCTGAGTTCCAGATATGCAGATAAATGGGGGAAGAACAAATTTTCAAAATTATACAGAATTCTTTATTGAAGAAAAATGCTGATAATTAGTAAATCACAGATTGCAAATGAGAAGAAAGTGGGGGTGGAAGGAGGGATGGTGACTGCTTTTGGAATTAGCCTTAGTTGCCATTTGAAAGAAAAAAATTTCTTTATAGACATTCAGATTTTGTGGAGGGGGTCCCTAAAGTAATTAACAATTAGATTTATCTCATCCAAACTGGTATCCATGGTGTTAGTTGAAATAAAAATAATTTGTCGAATCTCTGAGTTGGAAAGAATGTAAGACTCCTTCTAGTCCAATTCATACCTGACCAAAGGAGTTACCCAGACTCCTCTAGAAGAGCCAGCCAAAAAAAGAGTCCTCTTTCAGGTAGATAGACTGTTATTCTGGGCTGGGCCTGACTCCGGCCAGTCCCTTAGTGTTTATGTTCAATAATGGAATGAAATGGGATACTCATAGATCACTAAATCATTAACAAAAGGAGATTCATTTGGGTATTGCAGGAGACGAGTACTCAACGAGAATCTGTACTGAGAATAGCACAAACTGATTTAGCTGAATGAAGTTCCCTTGCTGCTGAGTTACCCACCATGATCAGCCAGCCAAGTAACAGAGAATGCCCAGAGATCCTGACTACTGTTTTGTACTCAGGTGACCAGAAAGTAATACCAATAGCTTGAGCCTTTAGTCCTCTGAACCAATAACATTTCAAGGATGGTTTTTAAGGATAAAATATAGCCTAGCCTGGATGTATTTTAGGGAGTAACAGTGTTGGGATATTGTTCCACCCACAGCTATCTACTAAGAAATTCTTCAATTATGTAATTCATTGAAATGGCAGCAAGCCTGTAATCTAGGCAAAAACCTGAAAGCATTATAATGAAACTTGAGGCTTTTCCTTTGTGACAATAGGGATATGTAAGGTGAAGGGGAAAGAATGCTGGCCCTGGGGTTAAGAGATTTGAATGTTTAATCTTGCCACTGTTGCTTACTTTCACATCCCACCTTGAGAAAGTAATCAACTTCTCTGGAACTCATTTTCCTAATCTGTCAAATGAGGGGGATTAAATGACCTCTTTATTAAAACGTCCTTTCTAACTTTCAAGTCTATGATTGTGTGTTTCACCAAGAAACCAATATTACCTGGTTAGAGTTGAAATTACATCAATAGATAGAAAAGACAGTTAAACTAGTTCACTCCAGGTCCCAGAAAACCCTATTTCTATTCCTCTCTCCAGCTAGATCTCAAGTGTCAGCTTCATATGATCAAATCATGATTTGATTGGCTAACCAGCATCTGAAAGCAGACTGTACTTAATCTTTTCCTGAGTGACACATACCTCATACAAATGAGCAAAGGTCACTCACGTCAAAAAGAAAACTAGACTTGAATAGTCTTTCTCTCAAATAAAAACTTTGAGATGGTCGTGTCTCAACAAGTGTAGAAAAACAAAGAGTGCTTAGCGTAAAACACACTTTAATTATTTTAACGGGATCCTCACTTTTGGAAAATATGACAAATGCAAAGGGAAGCTTCTGTTCACTTGACACTTCATACACCCTGAAATTAATAAAATTGACACATGGAAAAACAAATGCTGAGCTAGTCCTTCTTGGTATGGGAGCCCTCTCTGTGGATGAAAGAGAAGGGGAAAGGAGGGAGGTCAGAGATAATCACTGAGTGTAGAAATCTCTGACGGGTGTTTCCAAAGCTAAGCATCAAGTTTGCAGTGGTGGATTCTAACCAAACAGGTCTGGTTTCATTATCATTTTGCTAAGCCCGTGTTTGACGCTGGTCCAAGTTCATTGGTGTTGAAAGATGAAACTAGTTCACCCTTTCAGATCATGTACTTTACTCACTACTCCTTTCCCCCATATTACACTCCATTTCAACACCAGTCATATAATTTTGCTGCTTCTTAAGTCATGTGCATCTGACCTCTCTCTGTAATAAAAGTATTTAAAATGAGATAACCCAACTTTTTTCCAGAGTTCATTTCAGGGCTGATACTACCTATTAAGACTCCTTCTTGCTCCACAACACTGCTATAATGAATATTTTCTAAAGCGATGATTATGGGCTCTTGGACACCTACAACTTATGGACTGTGCCTAGTGGAATTATATTAAAGTATGTAAACAAGGAAATTTAAGAGTTCATCAACTGAGATCTCAGTGTTCTTAAAGTAATAGGAGTTTTTTGGTTGCAAATTAACACAAATATTTTACTGTACATTTTCTTTCAGGCCATAACCACTTTGCAAACAAACTTTATATCCCCTGAATACAATTTAGTCTGAGGAAAAAAATATTTATACTAAATATTAATAACATTTCTTATTATCTTTCAGCACGCTGAGCACAGTAAAAAAATATACCCATAGCACAGCAGTAGTCTGCTAGATTCTTGGGTGTTACTTAAATAGTAATTCACACTTAGTACTTAAAAGTTCCAAAAGATCTTTCCTCACAGCAACCCTGTGAGGTTCAGAATGCAAGGGCTATGATGCTCATTTTACAGAGGAGGAAACTGGGGTCCTGAATGGCTTGCCCATAGTCTCACAGCCAATAACTCTCTGAGGAAGGATTTGAAACTGAGTCTTTCAACTCTGAATTTAAGCACTCTATTTTCCAAATAAAACAAACACTTTTTGAATGAAATTGAAATGAAAATACTTTTCATTTCCATGATTTCTTTTTCCTATTTTTCCTTCTTTATTCCTTAAAGCAGGAAAGCAGAAAATCAAGTAGGTTCTTAGTTGTAATCGTAATTACTGAATACTGGATATGAAGGTCTCACTCTACTTTGTGAAAGACAGCTTTTTAAAAAGAAAAATTTTGAAATGTTTCAAAGGGAATTAATAAGAAATCATATGGGAAATGTGAGGCTGAGGCATAAAGAACATAGGAGAAGTCACATAGCTAATACAAAGAAACTGAAGATTATAGTAGCATCTAAATTACTTGGAATAAACAGTCGTTCTGATACAATTCTTTTTGTGACATCAGTGGTCATGTACAGATGTTTCTACTACCACTGGGCTAGCTCAGAATGTCTAACCCTGAATAAATGAAACCAGATTGAGCTGGTTTCCCCACCTATGTTACTTGAGTGCCAGCTTTTGAACCATTACTCACATATTTCATTGCTATCCATCTTTGTGTTTTTAATTCCATTGTTTTTAAGAATGGATAGGACTGGGGTGCCTAGTGGGCACAGCAAATAGAGTAGCAGCTCTGGAGTCAGGAGGACCTGAGCTCAAATCCAGCCTCAGACACTTAACACTTACTAGCCATGTGACCTTGGGCAAGTCACTTAACCCCAATAGCCCTTCCAAAAAAAAAAAACCAACCCTCCCCTCTTCACCAAAAAAAACAGGATGGATAGAACTTCAAGAAAAAATGCAAGAGTTGTAACTCTTAAAGCACATACTTCAGCGCCTGTTAGAGATACTTCAGCAGGTATTGGTGGGCAAAAATTAAGCATTATCATCCAAGCCCACAATGAAACCCAACCTATCACATCAAAGTGCAAAATAAAGTACAGTACAGTAAACAATTAAAAAGTAATGCCAAAAACTAACAAACCATTTCAGGCAGCTGGAGAGGTTGTTTTTTATTTCTATAGTTTGATATAGGTTTCTTAAAATCTGGAGGAACAAGAAAAAGACCAATAAAAAGAAAACAGCTAACTCTTGCTATGAAGTAACAATTATCATGGGCAAGACAATATAAAGATTGGAATACTGACGATGAGAAAAAGGCCATTTGAGCTGATAACTTCACTTTTTCATTTTTAAGACTATACCAACATCATCGTCAGAAGAAGTGTAGGTAGGCATCTTCATCAGACTATAAAACACCTACACAAATATGTTTGTGAGTTTTTTTAGCTTCCAGTGAGCCTAGGAGTCTTGAACTCATTGAGGGATTGATGAACACTGATAAACATACTAATATATTAAGAAGCAAAACTGTTCCAGAATTATGAAAATTCCCAAATAGAGATGAAATACTGAAAAATGACTTTGAATTATGTCATGTGTTACCAAAGTTTTAAAAAATTATCCAAGAGATGGAGATAAACATGTTTCAATGTCCTAGGATCTTATTTTATTTAAACCCTATCAATTGCCTATGGGCCATAAAATTTGGGAAAAGGAACTGTATATCAAAGGAACACTTAAAATTCAACATGATAAAATTTCATGATAAAGAATTAAATAATGTGTCAAAATCTTGCTAACTCCATGACAAATCATGTAAAGTAAGTGACTGCTGCAAAAGGAAACCATTACATACTGTTATGCAAAAGAGTTGTAAGACTTATTGTATGTCAATAAATTTAATTATTTTACTTTGTCCCAAGTAATTCATATACCATTGTAGAGGGAGAGGTGTTTTGTTTAGGTGCTTAGTTTCAGTACACTGTTTTTTGCATAGCAGGAACTTAATAATTTGTTTTAATGATTGAAAATTTTAAAAGGAAGTTAAGAGCAGCTTTATGAGATTGACCCTAGGATGCCACTTAGATAAACTCTGAACAGAAAGACAACCTTATACTGAAGACCAAGAATATCTCTATATAAAGAATTCTCGAAGTCTACATAAACTTGATAAACTAAATAGACTTACAGAATTGATAAAGCAGGGGCAGCTAGGTAGCACAGTGGTTAGAGTGCTAACCCTGAAGTCCATCCCTGAGATGGAAATTCAAATCCAACTTCAGACATTTACTGTGTTAACCTGGGCAAGTCACTTAACTGCATTTGAGAGAGAAAGAGTTGATAAAGCATTGAATTAACTTGGTTTAAATTATTTAAAGTACTGAACTAAGGAATTAGTAGACTTTAGTGAATTCTATTAAATTATTGCAACAAAATAATAAAGCATAATAGTGCAACTGAGTTATAATAAAGTAAGGGATTTTGTTCTATATTACTCATGACTAAAATCATTGTGGGGCAAGGTGCCTAATGGAAAAGTAGAGAAGTTCTAGAAAGGAAAGAGAACTAAGTTAGATATCAGGACACCCTAATTCTAATCTAGGCTCTACCACTAGCTAGCTGTGTGACCTTGAGCAAGTCACTTAGACTGTCTGGGCCTCATATTTATATCAACAAAATAAGTAAATTGCACTAAATAGTCTTTAGCACTAAGATTCTTAGTCTTAGAACTGAACATAATTTCCAAAAAGATTAATAAATTCCACCAATGAAGTACAATGCATATTATGACACACATACACATATAACCAAAATTATAACACTCATTCTGTTGAGGGACTTTCCCACCTGCATTTTTACTACCGCCACCATAGAAATTCGTTAATGATTTTTAAATGGAAGCTGGTAGGAAAGCAGGATCTACTTTGCATGTTATTTGCTTTACAAACAATATTGTAAGGTTCCTTCCATGATTTGTTATTCTTTCCTTTTATTAGGATGCGTTTATTCCATAAAATGGTGGACATCTATCTTATATATCTGGTGCATATACACACATGTGTACTATATATCTATAGTTATGGCTCTTTATCTGATATTTTTACTCAGATCCATTACTAAACTATGTTTTTCATCATTAACATAATTATCAGTATCCTAGTTGATTTTCACTTAACATGATACCATTCAATATAGAATCCGGTTCAAGATTTCTAAGCACATTCTAATTGCTTTCATTCCACTATTAAAGCATTTGTCTGTCTTTTCTGGGCATGAGTATAGATGTTGTGTTGTGTTTTGTTTTTAGCAGTAATGATATCTTTTGATCTTCACAAACAGACCAAAAACAATTTTCCTAAAGGAAATAAGGGCATAATGCAAAAATCTCTCAGCCTCATGTCAACATTAAGGGCATCAGGTTTCCACTAACTTCAATGAACAAAAAAAATGGGAGGCTCAGGCTTTCAAGTTTTCCCTCATGGCCTCAAAACACTTTTTAATGATTTGTTTCAAAAGGAAGTAGTCCAAAAGATTGTTATGAAAACTTATTTAACATAAGACACAGCATTTCTTCACTCTGACCTCTTCCTTTCTCTCCCATTCTCAGTGTGAAGATTGTTTTTCTTTGTCATAGGAAAAGGGACTGAACCTGTGATTTCCTTGGTATAGGGAACTCCCAGGTAAGGAAATACTTCTACCAGTGCACCTTAACTTATAGTCTTAGAGAATTGCCTAGGTCACTAAATTGTCCATATTTATACACCCAGTATGTGTCTAGGACTTGAGTCTAGCTCTTCTCAGATTCCAGTAGGGCTCTCTATTCACCATGCCAGGTTGCCTTTCTTTGTAGGAGGACCCTAAAACCTTTCTCTCTATTCTTCTGATCAGGAGCCTTAACTGAAAAAAAAGGTATCCTAGGGTCACATTCTTAATCCAAGTAATAATCAGAAAGGATTTAAGAAATGAAGGGACAGAGAAGTAAGAGAGGAAGAGGGAGGGAACAGGGGAGAGGGAAAAAGAAAGAGACAGAGAGAGACAGACAGAGAGACAGACAGACAGAGAAAGAGACAGAGACAGAGACAGAGAGACAGAGAGAGACAGAGAGAGACAGAGAGACAGAGACAGAGAGAGAGAGAGAGAGAGAGAGAGAGAGAGAAAGAGAGAGAGAGAGAAAGAGAAAGAGAGAGAGAGAGAAAGAGAAAGAGAGAGAGAGAGGGAGAGAGAGAGAGAGAGGAAGGGAGGGAGAGGGAGAGAGAGAGATTATCTTGATTACTAGATCTTACCTTTACACTCCACTCCACTAAGTCCTGATGTTGTGACAGAATGGGATCATTCAAAATAGCACATCCTGCTAATAACTTACAGAGTTTAATAGTCTTGATCCATACTTCTTAATGGCAAAAACTTATAATGAATTCTACTAACATAATTGGTAGAGGATTGTCAGTGATGTCCTAATCTGACACTTCATGACAGCATAGAAGTGACCCTGGGTTCTTCTCAAAAGGTATGTCAGAGAAGTCACAAGTTCTACAGGATCCTACCAAGCTAGAAAGGCTTTGAGGGCACGTCATACAATGAACTAGATGTCTTTTGTCTAAGGATCCACCTAGATGAACTCAGAGAATCTCAAAAAATTAGCCTCAAAGTGATTTTCTTTTCAAGTGGG
Source organism: Pseudocheirus occidentalis (assembly GCA_028646575.1). NCBI lineage: Eukaryota > Metazoa > Chordata > Mammalia > Diprotodontia > Pseudocheiridae > Pseudocheirus > Pseudocheirus occidentalis. Next base: position 122,328,335 of record CM053594.1, on the reverse strand, counting down.
ATAACTGAAGATCACCTACTAAAGTCAAAGAAGAATTTTAATCCACATCAGCTGAATGAATGAATGAATAGCCATACTAATGAAATCCCATGTCTCTGAAGAAGCTGCATGGTCTAGTAAATAGAGTTGGGTACCAAATTCGATGCATACTGGCTATGTAATCCTGAGTGAGTTTCTTAATCTATCAGTGTCCCCAGGTAATTCTCTAAGACTAGAAGCTGTCCATATACGTTGGTATCAATAGTTCTGTAGAGAAACGAAATCACAGATCACAGATCTAGTTTTCTTCCCCCCGCACACACCCCAAAAAAAGCCACAGCTGAAATTTAAAGAAATTGGTATAATAATGAACCCTTAGTAAGACAGTCTAGTACTAGATTTCACCATAGTCAAGGATCCAACACTTTAATTGTACACTTCAATTCTACAACATAAAGAGATGCTTATCAGAGATATCCATTGAGTATATTAAATGATGGAAAATAAAAATAAAAATGCCAGTAATCATCAGCACTTACTCCCATTGCTTCCCCAAGTTGGTGGTAAGCACCAACTGTAGCTCTTTAAAAAAACAAGTTAAAAAAAACAACTCCACAAAGAAAAGATATGAAAAGACATCTCCCCCCAATGGTTCTGAGCAGAGGTGGGATGTCCATGAGTGTGGAACATAGCATATATAGTCACATACTTGTTGTTGTTAGAATGATCAGTTTTGCTGATTTTTTTCCTTTTGTTGTTTTTTTTAATCTTTGTTATATGGAGTGGCTCTCTGGGAGGGAGAAAAGGGAAAGATCCAGGGGAAAATGTAGATGATATAAAAAGATATAAGTAAAATTTTATTTTATAAAACTCCAGATATGCAAACGTGTATATTTATGACACTTTTACCCATTAGTTATCCCTTCTCCAGCCCTGCTCCCAGTTACATCTCTGTTACTAGGCTTGTCCCAAATATACTCTGAACTTTGGCCCCTCCCATATTTCATCCTTTACTACCCCAAAAAAGAGCATTAAAAAAAGCAAATTCTGACCAAAAGGAATAGAAAGGCAAGGCCTATCTTTTGCTAAACGCCTTTTTGTCCTACTGTCTGACTTCCCTCCAGCTCTGGGTAGGAGGGAGGTGTTAGTTGGCATGGCAGCCTGCTCTGTTGCCTGATATTTCACCCTTGCAGAGTCTGTGATATTCATGAAAAATGACTGATGAGCTCAGATTGTTTTTCTGTTCCAATAAAAGGCAACAAAAGAAAGGCTGGTTGTTCTGTCTCCGTTTCTTTTATTTACTCGAACAAACTCTCCTCCTTGCAGACTGGGCTCTGCAGGGCAAGATAGAGGAAGTCAGTGTTCTACATTCAGCCTCTGCGCTGCCCAAAGGCACGATATTAAATACAGGATCAAAGTAATGGAATCGTTCAGGGGAGGATGGGGACATTGCCTTTGGCTGTACTTAGAGCTGCGGCTGTAGATTGGAAGTTGAAAAGTGCCTCCTCCTAAACCTTTGCATTCCCTGCTATGTGAAATGCCCTTCCACCCGCTTCAAAACCATAATTGAGATTCAGCTCCCTCTGAAACTTCCACTGACCCATCCCGCTCCAATCTGGTCATTTGTGTAAACTAACAGCCTCTGCACTCGTCTTTATACAGACGGCTATCTTAGTTTGCATTTTTTTTTCCATTTGCTTTGTTCTTGGTCTCATGTGCTTTTCCATGTATGTTTGTCCTCTGTTTCCCAACTGATTTTTAGCTCCTGGAGGGAAGGAAGTTTAATATCAGTTGGATGTGACATGGTCTGCTTAGATTCGAGATTCTTAACTCTTATCTTTCTCTCTGTCTCTCTGTCTCTGTCTCTCTGTCTGTCTCTCTGTTTCTCTGTCTCTGTCTCTCTGTCTCTCTCTGTCTCTCTTCCTCTTCCTCTCTCTCTGTCTCTCTCCCCTGGACTTGGAGTCAGGAGACCTAGATTCTAATTTGAGATCTGCTACTTACTGGTTGCATGAACCTGGGAAAGACATTTCATCCCCTGGACCTCAGTTTCTTACCCATAAAGTGAAAGGACTAAGTGGTTTTTAAAGCTAGTTCTCCTAGCTCAGCATTTCTCCCATAATCTATCCCAGATTATGCATGCAGAGATCTCATTAACTTACTGGTTAACCTGATTATTTTCCTTCCCTATCAAAATTCAAGACAGCATTATAACATTGTAAATAGTAATGTATTTGAAGTGAGAAAGACTTGAGTTCAAATCTTGCCTGTGACTTTTACTAGTTGTGTGATCCTGGTTCAGTGAGTTTGGGGCAGTGTTTTAGAACTTAATTATTTAATCATAGATTGATCAAAAGATCATAGATTTAGAGGTTTGAAGGGACCTTAGAGGTCATTCGGTCTAACTCTCTCATTTTACATACAAAGGAAGTGAGGTACAAGGAGGTTAGCTGACAACTGTGTGAATGCCTCTCAAATCTCTGCCACCTGAGGATTATGGCTACCCATCACGGATCAATATCACTTTCATGAATTTTTAGAAGGAACAAAAGTTCCAGAGAGAAAAATTAAATATAATTCATAGATATTAGAGTCTAATACCTGAGCCTTCTTCTAGAACAAATATTAATTCAGATTAAAATTTAAATGTTATAAATCTACATATTGCTAGTATGTTGTTCTTAAAAACACTTTATAAGCTGCTATTTTTTCCCTGATGGAGAGAGAGGATAACAAAGTCCAGTAAGTCACTCAAGGTTTCCTAGCAGTCAGAGATGGAACTAAGGACTCCCATTCACAACCAGGCCAACTCTTTCCCTACAACAGGATGATAAGACTATGAAGGGGGAAAAGCACATGCTTTCACTTGCTAATATAAATAGTAAAGCCTTTGGCCACTGCCATCTGTCTTCTCAAACTCCCCAGGGCATCTCTAAAGAAGATCCATGGAACTTTGATGAACTACTAAGGACAAACTATAGGTACTCATGAAATAGGTCCATTTTGAGATGTGGAGTCTCAAGAGATTAGTTTCAAAATGCCATTGAATGATGTCAGTTCATTTTTTGAATTCCCACACATACATGGCACAGCTGAGTGCTGTATGAGCAAATAAAAACGAACAGAAATCCTCATTTCTAGGAGTGTACAGGGGCTACAGTTAAATAAGATGTTAAAAATAATCTGAGTAGGTGGGGGACCTCAACACCAGAGATGTGGGCCCAAAGAAAAGGGTGGAGAAGGGGAAATGATGGTACCTCAAACCTAGCACTGTAAGCAAGTCTATGACCTGAGGAGCTAAACCAGAACCTACATAGAATGTAATTTGATTAAGGCTTAATTCTTTTTTTCCAATTTTAAAAAACATTTTTATTTAAAGTGTTGAGTTTCAGATTCTATCATCCTTCCCTCCCTTCCACCTTTGAGATAGTAAGCAGATATGGGTTATACATATGCAGTTTGTAAAACATTTCCATATTAGTCATTTTGTATAAGACAGCTTGAATAAAAGGAAAAAAGAAAGAAAGAAAGAAAGAAAGAAAGAAAGAAAGAAAGAAAGAAAGAAAGAAAGAAAG
>CM053594.1:122306209-122324284 GCA_028646575.1 Pseudocheirus occidentalis | reverse complement strand
TTTCTGAATAAAGACCTTGGTTCTGCCTTCCATGTGGAGAGTTTGCTACATTTTGTGATCCAAAACTATACCAGCATATTCATAACTATCATGGGTGTTGTGAATATCTCATTATTGATACATGGGTCCACTATCAATTTTTGCTACATAATCTAAACTATGGCTTTATTACAGCAAGGCAATCCTTATATACTTTCTGATCGTTTTACTATCCCATTCATCACAGTAGCTATTCCAAATCTTTTCATCTTTCCTCAGGCTTCTTATAACATTCTCCCATACCAAGTTGGGTTTAGTGTGTGTTTCATTGTAACTCCTATTAACTATAGCTGATAAAAATTGAGGTTATTGACTGAGAAATACTTCTCTCCTCTTCTTGCATCTGTCAGAATCTACATCTGCCTTCTCCTTTTACCCCTATAGTCCTTCTTTTTAAGGTAAACACTACTGCATGTACTCTCCTGTCTTGTCCATGAGATTGCCTCCATATTATCAGCTCCACTTCTCATATTTTCAATCCCTTCCTGTCTACTGACTACTTGCTACTTGCAAGCACATCCCTTAACTTAAAAAAAAACTCTAAGGGAAGCCTATCATCTCTACTATCTATAACTGTATATTTTTCTTCTTCTTTTCAACAAAATTCCTTGAGAAAGTCATTTAAACTAGGTGCTTCTACTTCCTATGCACTCATTTGCTTTTACTCCTATGCAATCTAGCTTCTAGCCTCATCATCCTACCAAAACTATTCTCTCCAAAGTTACCATTGTTTCTTAATAATCAAATCTATGGCCTTTTCTGAATCCTTATCCTTTTTTATTTTACCTTCTCCTCTTGTATTTTCTCTTCTCCATGTACTTTTTCCTGGTTTTCCTCCTACCTCTCCCACTCCCCCTTCTCCTCCTTTGATGGAACTTCATTTACATCAAGTACACTAAACATGGGTTTATAGCACCAACACAATATTCACAGCACTGATGACTATAAATATGCTAGCACAGTTCTGAATGTCAAAATATAACAGACTCTCCATATATAAGACAGATGCAAAACATTTATCCAAACACTAGAAAACGAAATCCCAACACCAGAAAGTCAAATCCATCATAGAAACAAAGAAGTTAATAAACCATAATACAGCAGGGACCCATTCATCCTTTAGCTTCCCCACAAACACTCACAAACCTAGCTGTCTCCTTGGTTGTGTCCTCTCTTCCCTCCAGCTCTAATTGTTCTGACTCCCAGCTTCCAGTGGGTTCTGTTCCACCCTTCAGAAAACCCCTCCCACCACAGGCTCCACCAGATTACATTCAATATATTAAGGGGCAGGGAAAATCTTCAAAGCAGGGAACATCTTTAAATTACCATTATAGGATGTTTGACAAATATTTTGCTCCACAAAAAGAGGGTCTAGGAGCCTTTTCCCTTTATACTATTTTCCCTTTATGCTATCTCTCTTGTTAATCTCATCAGCTCCCATGAGTTCAACTATCAACTCCATGCAGATTATTTAATATCCAGCCTTAATCTCTTTACTGAGGCCCAGAACATCTCTAATTGAATGTGCTATTGGCACCTCAAACACAACAGGTTAAAAACAAAACTTACTACTATCTTTCCCCCTAAACCTTCTCTTTATCCCAACTTTTCTATTACTGTCCAGGTTACTAGCATCCTCCCAGTCACTAAATTCACAACCTCAGTTGGTGGGGAACCTGCAGCCTCAAGGCCACATGTGGCCCTCTAGGTCCTCAAGTGCAATCCATTGACTGATTCCAAATTTCACAGAACAAATCTCCTTAATAGATGAATTTGGTCTGTAAAACTTGGACTCAGTCCAAAGACTGCACCCAAGGACCTAGAAGGCTGCATATGTCCTTATGGCTTCAGGTTTCCCACCCCTGGACTCTAGAGTAGTGCTTTACAATCTGTGTGGTTTGGCCCATGGGCCAAATATAACCCACAATCTTTTTTTTTTTTTGGTATGGGCAGTGAGCTATGAATGGTTTTTACATTTTAAAATATAGCTTGCTGACTCCTGCTCCAGATCTCTGACAATTCAAGTCAAAAAACATCTACTAAGCAATTCTTCTATGTGAGGCACTGTCCTGGGTTCTGGGGATACAGAGATGAAAACAATATGGTCTCTATCCTCAGAAAACTTGCAACCAATGGACTGATGCGGAAGGGGAAGGAAGAATCAGATATGTACTCAAATAGGCACAACTTAAAGAAAAATGTGACGAGGCTAAATAAGACATTTAGATAAGTGCCATGACTACCTTGAACAAGGAGAGATCATTTTTGGCTGGGGAACTGCATGGAGGCAGCAGCAACTGAACTGGGCCTTGGAGGAAGCAAAGGATTCTTGGAGAGCTCAGGTTGCTAGTAATTTAGTTTGTTTGGAACAAAGAATGTGTGAAAATAGTAGAGTGAAATAAGATTAAAGAAGTAGGCTAAAGAAGTAGAGATTTGGGGGGCCTTAAATGCCAGTTGTTTTGGAGGTTTTTTTTTGCAGTGTGTGTGTGTGTGTGTGTGTGTGTGTGTGTGTGTGTACTTTTTATTTTATCCACGTGATGGAAATCCCAGTGAGACAACTTCTTCTACAGATTCAGGTAGCATCTCACAAGTAACCTACAGTTTTAAAGAATCACCTAGAGGCACTGAGAACTTAAGTGAGTTATACCTGGTCACATAGATGTATGACACCAATACTAGCTCCCTATCACCTATGCCATAGTACCAAGGTTGAGTAGTTTAGATTTTATCTCATAAGAGTTTTGACTAGTGGAGCGTTTTTGACTATGCTACATTAAGAGATTATTTCAGTAGCTGGGTGAATAAAAGATGAATTTAAAAGGAGGAAAAATAGAAGGTAAAGAGACCAGCTAGAAATCTATGATAATAGGAAAGAAGGAAGGAAGGAAGAAAGGAAGGAAGGAAAGAAAGAAGAAAGGATGGAAGGAAGGAAGGAAAGAAGGAAAGAAGGAAGGAAGAAAACAAGCATTTGTTAAATGCTTAATATGTGCCAGGCACTGTACTACAAATAGTATACAAACAAAAAGAAAGATGGTCCCTGACCCCAAGAAGCTTACATTTTAATGGGGAAAATCAATACACAAAAGGGATCTAAAAAGGTGCATGCATGTGTGTGTGTGTGTGTGTGCATCCTACTCCAACTGGTATGTGCTGGCTTGAGGGCATGGTGTGAAAGTTTGGAAGCCAGGAATAGGACTGTGGTCACTAAATGGAGTCTCCAAGAGAAGCTCATCAATGGGAAAAGGGGGGAAGATTTTATAGAGAGATGTTCCAGGTTGAGAAGGCCATGAGGATAGTTAGATGTTCCAGGGTGAAGAGGATCCAGAACCTGAGGAAAGTTCTAGGATCAAACTATGTTTTGGAAGTCTGGAAGCCAGAAATATAGGTGGGAGGAGCATAAAGACAGGCCTAGTTCTCTAAAAAATGAAGGCTTCAGGAAGAACTCACAAAATAGTCTTGGCAAGAAGTGGTGAAAGCATTTGAAAAAGAATGGATGAATAGATGTTGCAGAAGAAGAATTGATAACAGTTGACAATTAGGTGAAGCCCTTGGGGCCCACCTGTTTTTAACATCCACCTCAGTTTTCTACTTTCCTCAAAAGCATAACTTTGGACAGTGATTTTCTGTGAGAATGTCTAGCTCTCTATTATTTCTCATGAGGTAAATCTTTACTGACTTTTGCGTTTCTTTGTGCAGGCGTCTTCATGACTCTAGTTTTCCTGGGTCTTGCCACCATCGTCTTTGAGCATATGGACTCTAAGGACTAGTTCAATGCCTACATATGATAATTCACATTTATGTAGCCCTTTATGATCTTCAAGGTGTTTTCCAAATATTATCTCATTTGAACAGCACAACAATCCTGTGGAGCATGTGCTGTCATTATTGTCTGTATTCAGCAGATGGTACACAGATGAGAAGACTAAAGCTAGGAGTAATTCTCTTCCTAGCCCTCACCAGGCCATGCTGCCTGTGCTCCAGCTGAAGGTCCCACCCTGGTGGTCCTGGACTCTGATTAGTGAACTTTACCCTTCTCTTGCCTGGTTTTAGGCCAGTGTATCATTTAACACGTCCTCAGCTCTCCTCATGTGTTGTCTTCTATTAGGATGTATGCTCCTTGAAGACAGAGACTACTTTACTTGCTTTCATTTGTAGGCTCGGCTCTTGGCACAGAACCTACAAATAAATTTTTTTCCACTCATTCATTCATTAATTGAGTTGCTAAGGTCCACATAACTAGTAGTTCTTGAAGTGAGATTTGAACTCATGTATTACTAACTCCTGACCTGAGTTAAAGTCCAGCCTTACAACTAACTGTGTAACCTTGGGAAACATAACTTAATCTTATTTGCCTTAGTTTCCTCATATGTAAAATGAACTGGAGAAGGAAAAGCCAAGAAAACCCCAAATAGAATCACAAAGAGTTGGACATGACTGAAACAACTGAACAACAATTCCTAACTCCAAGTCCAGTGCACCATCCTGTAGGCCAAGTTCCTTCTGCATAGAGCCATAGATTGGAAGTGAGCATAGTCAGTATGTAACCTTTGATGTTACAGATGAGATTACTCAGGCCCAGAGGCCAAATTATTTTTCCACCATTCCACAGCTGGGGCTGAGTTTCCCAGATGTTACTTCAGGGAGCACTAGTTCCACTATGCCAGGTGAAACCTTCTCTAACCAGGGAATCCCAGCTGTAAGAAGACAAAGGAGAAGTGAGTGATTTCTAGCAGGAGGCCATAAGTACTGTGCAGACCATTCTACGACTAGTTTGATAAGGATGACCTGGATGTTGAGACTTATCCTGGCAATAAAATAAGACCTACGTGACTGATACTTTGCTGCTCCTCAGGAGCCTGATAAAAGGGAGGATTGTAAGAGGCTTGTATATTTATATCACAGACCATCACACATAGTAAAGAATACTTGTTAAAGTTTCATAGGTTGAATTTAACATATTATTAAATAAAATAGGTTTCCTGGCACACCCTATGCTTCTAATTTCTTCTGAGGAATGAAAAGGGAATGTACTGAATTGGAAAGAGCATGGGCCTTAATAATCTAGAAACAGGCTTTTGTGTTTCTACTTTATATGACTTCTACAAGCTGAGCAATATCCAGTCATTGAGATGAGAAAAAGATTTTATTGGTATGATCACAATTCTCAGTTCACTTTACTAATAAAGTACCTTCTTATATTGTTTTTCATTTTTTAACCAGATGTGTTCTCTGGGGTGGAAAAACAAGGCAGAAAACCTACCAAACTGATGATCATTCAGAGACGTCTTAACCTCCCCAACTAGACTTTATTACTTTATTTCCAACATCATCAGGATTATAGAAAAGAATCTGTGTAAGGGTGATGTTACCTTTGAGGACACTCTTCTCATGCCAATAACCCATGCAAAATGGGAGGTGGGGGAGTGAATTCTGTGGTTTTTAAGGCCTTTGCAGACCTAAAATTCTGTGAAGATATTTTAAGAAAGGTTGCATAATTATTGCAAAGAGCACTGGGCATGGAGTCAGAGGATCTGGTTTTAAGCTCCAACTCTTAGGTTTATTATTCATGCAACATGCACATATTAATCATCTACTAAGTGCCAGGAACTTTGCCAGGTTAGGTGCTGCCAAAACAAAACCAAAATTCCTGCCCTTAAGAAACTTACATTCTATTAGAAGGAAATAACATGTACCCAGCTAAGTGCATACAAAATATATACAAAGGAAATATGAAAGTTTAAAAGGCCCAGAAATGAGAGGTTTGTGACCCTGTTTAAATTCCTGAACCTCTCTGATCCTTGTTCTCCCCCTCTGAAAAAATGAGGCTAAGAATACTTTTTTGCCTCCTCTCTCATAGGATTATAGTGAGAAACACATATAATAGTAGATATCCCAGTACTTTGTCAAATGCAAAGCCTTATAGAGATGTATATTATTATTATTAATTTGTTAATGTTATTATTATTAATTTGTTATCCTTATGTTCTTAAAAAGCAAATAATATCTCTTATTTTTCAGATACCATCACTGAGGTAACTATTGGCTTATAGGAAGTCAATGGTTGACTTTTAATTGTGTTTATAATAACAATGAGTGTCATTAGATGATGCCTCAGAATGTTCCACTGGGGAGGTGGAATAATTTTCATCAGATGCTAAGCTCTTCCCTCTTTCTGAACCATTTGATGCCCAAGGACTTACCAGAGAGTCTACCAAGCTGATGATCACTCTGAAATGTCTTAACCTTCCCAACTAGACTTTATTACTTTATTTCCAACATCATCAGGATTATAGAAAATAATCTGTCCAAGAATGATGTTACCTTTGAGAACACTCTCTTCTCACGCCAATTTCCCTGGGAAAACTGAGTTGCCTTTTTTTCCACCCCAGAGAACAAATCTAGTTAAAAAATGAAGAATAAGTTAAGAAAGTACTTGATTAGCAAAGCGAACTGAGAATTGTGATCATGCCAATAAAAACTTTTCCTCATCTCAGTGACTGGATATTGCTGGGTTTGTAGAAGTCATAAAAAGTGGCAATACAAAAGTCCATTTTTAGATGATTAAGTGCAGCAAACTTAAAAAAAATCCTTTTTATTGATGCCCCTTGTTTCTTATTTCTGTATGTCTTCTTCCCACCCCCAACATGTTGTCCCTTCAAACAAAGAAAAACAAGTTAGCAAAACTAGCTGACATATTGATGGCATCTAACAGGGTATATAGCCTTCTGCACTTATAAACCCCCTCCTTCTCCCCTCTTTCTCTCTCTCTCTGTGCTTCAACATCTTTTCTCTAGGACCAACAATGACCATTATAATTGCTTTGAGTCTGGTTTCTTTTTATTTTTAGTGTATGTGGGGTGTGTGTGTGTGTGTCTGTGTCTGTGTGTCTGTGTTTATTACACTGTTATAGTCAGTTATTGTGTATAGTATTCCCCGGGTTCTGCTTGCTTAGCAAAGACATGGTTGATGATGTAAGAAAATAGAGATTAAGTGGTGCAAGTAAAGGAATGGAAGCCAAGGCTTTAAAAGTAGAAAAGCAAGCTTCAGGGAAAAAAACAGGTTTTTTTCAAGGTCTACCAGCTCCCTTGTTGTATAATTTCAATGCAAATCATAAATGGACAATTGCGTATTCCAAACATTTCAGAAAAAAGTAATATTATAGTATTTAACTGTGATCATGAGTCTTTGTGTCTAGTGATTGTGCTCATGCCATGAGAAGTTGAGCCACCCTCTGGAGCTACGCGACAGATTTATTTTCTCTCTTTAATCACCTCATCCATGGAGACAGCACACAATATTCTTCTGAATCATACCGTGGGCTAATGTCACAGTATAGGCCAGGGGTCAAGTAAACCTCAGCTCTCAAAGGACTCCCAATGTCAAAGAAGGAAGAAATTAATTAAAACAGCACCAGATATAATACCAATGTAGACAGCGGTCTACCCTTTGTATTAATAAGAGAAAACCCCCAGATAGTGAGCTCAGGATATCTTATATTACCATCTTCTCATACTAATATCACCAAGGCTGGATAGATCCTGTAATTCAAGCCTCAGCTGATGTATGTGGCAACTCAGGAACACATAAAATCCCCTGTCTTTGTAAGATTCAGGCCAGCTTTATCAGGAGCTTGTTCTTCTCTGCTATCACCTGGCACGATCTGTTAGGTGATAGTGAAATAAAGCCCCTTTGGCAATGCTCTAGTTATATCTGTATTCTGTGAAACTGTGCTAAGATGGAAGTTGAGCAATTGTGTCTGCTAAGCAGGCAGTAAGTTAAATCAAGGCATAGACCAGCCCTGCAAAGCACTATTAGTATCCCTGGGAAGTAGCTCCATACTCTTTCTTGGGAATAGCAATGAGTACAGAGCTCAGCACGTGGAGATGTTCTGTGAGTCACTGGTCACTTTATCTAAGTAACTTATATCAATGCCCAGGCCAAGCCGCTTGGCATTCATTTAGTTCTCAAATTCAGTTGACTGGATAAATTAAATTCAAAGCTATGCTTTCAACCAGATTGATGTATTTTAAACGTTAATTGAGTGCCACCAAGGTTAATGATGACCCCAAAACTTGAATCTAAGACCCCTGCATATCATAAATCATTATGCTTATATCCATAACTCTCCACCATCTTTTCTTGGTACTTATTTCACTATAGACCAACAATTCTCCCTGAACAGCATTCTTCCCCTCCCCCATCTTTGGTGACTCATGAAAAATAAATTCAGGGAGCCCTATCTTTCATGGGCCAGACTGCTTAGTCCCTTAAAACCATCAGTAATCCATGTTTGTGCACAGTAATAGGAGCATGATTTGTGAGAGGATCTAAAGCTACCCTGGAGTTGAAAGCCTGTCTATGAATTTGTATTTACTCCTTCCGAAGTGATAAGCAATTTTACCATGGAATCAGGTTTCACTTTAGTCACATTGTCTCAGCTTCTCATTAGTATGCTTCTGTGATTCAATTCAGCAAGTTTCAACACCTACTATGTACCAAGTCTTATGCTGGGCAGTAGGGACACAAAGATACAAATAAAACAGACTCTGCCCTCAGGGAACTTGTGTTCTACCCTGGGAAAAAACAAATAGAAACAGAAAAATGCAAATAAAAGGCAAATTCATGTGATGTAAAAACAGAATACATCAAAATGAAAATAAAATAAAATAAGTGAAGTTCATAAAAAGCAGGAGCTAATATAAAGAGAGAGAGAGAATTCCAATAACTCCAGGGGCCAGGAAAGGCTTCACAGAGAAGTTAATATTAGTTCAACCCTGATGGAAGATAAGGAAAGAAGAGCTATGAAAGAAAGAGAAGAGAAAAGAGAAAATTCTAGGCTTGGAGTACAGCTTATGTGAATTCATGGGGGCAGGAGGGGGAATATTAAATACAGGGAAGAGGTTAAGAGGCTAGACTGGCTGGAATGTAGCATGTATAAAGAGGAATGAAGTGGAACAGTACATAGATTGATTAGACTCAGCTTTATTTTAGCTTTTAGACACAGCTTTAAACACATACTAAAGAATTTGTATTTTTTTGTAGATGCAAGAGGGGACCACTAAAGATTTTTTTGAGTAGGAAAGGGACATGGGAAGACCTATGTGAAAATTATAGCTTGAGATAATATTTGCATAACTTTACTCTAGTGTATGAGATAGATTTATGCCTGTTTTTATAGCAATTTTGCACTTATAAGAGCAGTTATAAAATGACTTTGACTTATTCCCCCAGTTGGAGAGCACAGTTCTCTAAGAATGGGCTTAGGATTGAGCTCCTAGCCATGAGCTAGAAAAAGCTCCTCTTTCCTGTGTGGCTCCCATTGATCCCTAATGCCACAAATAAAGGGAAATGAGCAACATAAGGATGTGGTTGACCACAAGTGTTTATAAGAAATATTAAATCCAGCAAATGTATTCTTTAACAGAACAAATTTAAGGAAAACAGAAATGGAAGTAAGCTTGAAGTAGGGGAAGGGTCTACTCATTGTTCCATTCTCCACAGTCTTGTTTTTCTTTGAGGTCTTGCTTCTGGGTAAGCAAGAGCCCAAGATAAAAATCAAACAGTCATACATACCTCCCAATTTGTCCCTTAAGCTGGAGGTCCTCTCTTACAGATTTATGAGAGGAACTGCAGATGTGGTCAGGCAGCATTCACTGCTGCCCTGGTCTCATGCAGCTGCTGTAGGGTAAGCACAGCTTCTCCCTTCTTCTCTCCTTAAGAGCTCAACAGGAGCAGCAGCAGCCACCCACCCTTGTCTGAAAACTGATGTCCTATTCATCCTATATTGGAAAGAGTTATAAATGGCAGAAGATTTTGTGGCCAGTCAGTCCTTTGCCAGGAGGGGTACATTTGTAAAGTGCTTTGCAGGGTTAAAGTGCAATATAAATGCTAGTTATTATTATAGGTTATTATTAGGCTGAGATTGGAATCAGAGAGAAAAATTAAGAAGTTATAGCAGTAGCCTAGGTGAAAGGCGATAAGGACTGACCTTACTTGGTGTTTGTGTGGACAGAAGGAGAATGACTATACATGATTTGGAGGTAGAATTGTCAAGGAAAAAAAATCAATGATGACTCTAAGGTTATGAAAGTGAGTTACCAGACAATTGGTGGTACCCTCCACACAAAAATGGAAATTGGAGTAGAGAGGTAGGTTTTAGAGGAGAAGATAATGACTTCCATCTCAGACATATTGAGTTTAGATGCATCAGAGACCAAGAAGGGGCAATTTGAAAAGTAGAAGCAGGGAAAAATTGTACCTTAGCCAGTGCTAGAGAGATTATCACAGAGAAGGGAGTGGTCAACAGTTTTGCTGGTTGAGAAGGTCAAGACACATTGGATTTTCTTTTCTTTTCTTTTCTTTTCTTTTCTTTTCTTTTCTTTTCTTTTCTTTTCTTTTCTTTTCTTTTCTTTTTCCTTTCCTTTTTTCTGCCTGAGATATTCTAATGACAAATCTAGTGAGATCTAAGGAGTAGTAGAAGGGGCATTAATCAAGGTCCCTATTCATAAATTATTGAACTCAACCTATCTTATAACAATTGGTTTGACTTAAAAACAAACTCTAAACCATTGAATGTCAATATATTTGTAACCACATTTGTTTAACATTTGAAGCCCCCATCGTCTTGCATTCTACCATGGGAAACAACAAATGGAAACAGAAAAATACACAAAAAAGACAAATTCATATGACATAAAAACAGAAAATATCAACAAAAATAAAATAAAATATGGGAAGTTCATAAAAGGGGGGGTAATTTAAAGAGGGAGAGAATTCCAACAACTCCAGGGGCCAAGAAAGGCTTCATGGAGAAGTTAACATTCCTGATTTTGTACTTTATTGACGTTTTACTTAATTATTAACAATAAAAAGGAGGATAATAAAATAACAACTACTTACTCATATGGTACCATTTATTTAAAATTTTTAGAATAATCTATAAAGGTGCTATGGACAACCTTGAGGATATTAGAAGAGAACAGATATGCCTTCACTGATATAAAACAGGGAGGTATATGATTCCCTAAGGTTTATAAAATGTTTTCCTCATAATAATACTGAGATAGAACGTTTTAAAAGTAAGGGAATTTCATTCTCAGAGCAGTTAAGTGGCTTGTCCATTGTTATATAGCTGATATAATAATACCTTTGGGCTGCCTCTCCCAACTCATTTCCACTTACATGGGCAAGCTGGGTACCCAAAGGATGGTTAACTTCTACCCTCAGGGTTCTAGGAATAATGTTTAGGGGATATTAATTTTATTACTATTCCTCATGAGGCCCCATCTAGTGTGCTTCCATATCCCCTCTCCCAGACTTTGCCACCATGACTCAGCTGCCTTCTCACTCTGGAATACACCTCTGTCATGCTGGTCCCTTTTCTGGAGTTTGCCACTATGCTCCTTCTCAGATTCCTTCTCTTCTCTTCCATCCTCCCTTCTCCCCACTCCCCCATTAGCTATTTCTGGGAATATTTCTACCAGCATTGATGGAAGCCAGAAGAAATTCATAGATATTCACATTGGTTAAAAGAGGGGGTAAAAGAGACATAACTCAATTCTCTCAACTGAAGGGCACATTGAGACTAATTTGTCGCTGGAAACTCCTTCTGGGAATGATTTTCTGTATTATATGCATAGACTCACAGGTGTGTCTGATTCTTTCAAGTATTCCCAATAAATTTCCTGCGTGGCACCTTCTGTTTTATCCAATGATCATTGTATTTTACTCCTTTTAAATTAATAAAGATCTTGTTCTCCCCCAGTTTATATATTTTATTAATTGAATGAATCAAACTATGCATAAATAGGGAGACTATTACAAAAGACCCAATCTGCTAATATCATTGTTTTGGAAACAATTATTATCAAACCACTCTTCATACAACATAGGTAAGAGTATATTCTGGAGGCAAACATTAAGCCATAGAAGAAGTCAGCTAAGGCCACATTACAAGGTAACAGTAGAGTTAGAATGAACAAGTACCTTTTAGAATTTTTCTCTTCATTTAGTGGTTCCTGGTAAGATAAGAAATGAGTCTTTCATTTGTAAATTAGCATATCCTACAAAATTTAGTTCTTAGAAAATAAAAATATATTATCATTTTAAATATCATTTAGCATTATATAGTATTTTATTTGGAATCTAATAGTGTACTTAATATTATTGAAAACATGTGAATTATCCTAGATGCTAAGAAGAACTTGGTTCAAGTCTCACCTTTAACATACTGGCTGCATGACTTTGTGGTAAGTTATTGAACCTCTCAGTGCCCTAGGCAAGTCTCTGAAACTATAAATTACAGATAAAGTCCCAATCTGTATTTCTCTAGCAGATCTATGATGCAAATGACAGTTCATCTCTACCTACTCATCTGGTGCAATTATTGCCATGTCATTCTGTAAATTTGATACAGTGGCTTATGAACTGGGGCTTTCCATTAATTACCTTCACATCAAAGTGATAGCAGTGGAATACATTGCCTATTTGCTGACTTTCCCTCCCTCTCACTACATGACCAGGGCAGTCTTTTTTTGGTCACACATTTGATGATATCCTTAATATTGCTTCTCATCTCCAGTTTCTTGACTGCTGCTTAGCTCATGGCTAACATACACCTCCCCACTGACCTTTTGGTGATTCTTAGATTCAATTCCTTGGAGATGGTAATTTTTCATGATTCATAGTCATAAAATGCCAAAGCAATATTGTTATTCAAAAGATGGGCTTTTGTTTCAGGAAGAGGATTAAGGTCCTCAAAATAATTTTGCAGTTTCCATTCAATTCTGGGCACAGTTTATGGCCCATCTTAAATGCTCAAGATCTATCTGTCCTTCCTACTACTGTCTCTCTTACTCCGTCTCTATCTATCTGTCTATCTATCTATCTATCTATCTATCTATCTATCTATCTATCTATCTATCTATCTATTTATCTATCTATCTATCTACCTGTCTGTCTGTCTGTCTGTCTGTCTATCTATCTATCATCTATCTATTGATATAGGTGTAGATGTCTCTTCAGAGAGATTATAAATCTAATTTGGGAAGCTCTGCAATTTTCCTAGATCAGTATCATGCCATCTTCAAACGGGAGCATCTAGAGACTCTCACCATCCATAAGGTATTCTTCTGTATAGACTTTTCACTGGTTTTCCTGCATAACAAAAATTAACCTTTTTGGAGATCATATACCTCCCTGTTTGATATCAATGAAACCATATCTTTTTCCCTTCCAATATCCTCAAGGATGTCCATAGTACCTATATAAATTATTCTAAAAAATTTAAATAAATAGTAATGTATCATGCAAGTAAGTAATTGCTATTTCATTACTCTCCTTTTTATTGGTAATAGTAAAGTACAAGTTTTTTCCCCCCTTACATCTTATCCTCTTCTTCTAATCCTATGAGAATTGATGCAGCATTCCTAAAATTGTGTTTCCTCCAGCATGAATCTCTTTTGTGTATACTTGGTCTAGTATAATTACTTTTCCCATCTTTGTCCTTTTAAATTCGATTTCTACCTGTATAACACACTGGGATTATGATGCTAATCTAAATGCAGTGGCTCCACTATCCTTAACAATAAAACAAGTTGCAAAAGTTGAACTTTGCAGATCTTTTTCATCTTTTATTTGTTTGTCTTTTTTTCCTTCTAGTTCCGTCTGGTGTTGACTTTATTTAGATGAGTCTCTATTAAGCTTTCTTTAAGATGATTTTTCCTTGTACTGCTTCTGTTTTATGAAGTGACACGGCTAGTGTCATTATTCTCCATGAGATTTTATAAATGAGTTTACATTTTAAACTTGTATTGTCCTTGACTGCCATTTCTCTTCCCTTTGCAAGTAGGTTTGTTAGTTTTGTTTTTTTTTAACTGCAGTGGCTTTAAGTTTATTTGGCTTCCTCATTATAGTAATTGATTTACAGTGGATAAAGAAGGCCAGTCTCAGACATTTGCTAGCTGTGAATTCATTGATTTTCATTTGCCTCAATTTCTTCATATGTAAAATGGGGAGAATAATGGCATCTATCTCTTAGGGTTGTGTCGGTCAAACAAGATAATATTTATAAAGCACTTTGCTGTGCCTGGCAGATAGTAGCACTTTATATAAATAAACTCTCATATATTGTATATACATAAGATATATTATAGAAACTATTGTTATTTGCCTCCACACAAAATTAGAATCACAATGGTCAATGTCTTCTTTATAAATGTCCATCTTCCAGCATCAATAACTTGCTTAATGGGCCAGGTTGTAGTTGTCTTAATTTTATACTATGTCTTTTTCTTATGACCATCCCACCATCTCTTTGCCATATAATTCCTTGATGTCATCATTTTCTCTTATACTTCTTCAATATTTCTTGTTGGTGAAACATTATAACTTGCTTATACCCATCATTACTCTCTAGGTCAGTGGTTCTCAACCTGCGTGTCACAACCCCTTTGGGGGTTAAACAATGCTTTCACAGGGGTCGCCTAAGACCACGGGAAAAATGTAATAGGAACTGAGACACCGGTCCTCTATCCATCTCCAGGTGAGTCTGCCCACATGCAGATATGCTCACATAGTCGTATTAAATGGTGACAGTATTAGTAAGGTTGAGAACCAGTGCTCTAGGTGATATTCCTCTCTGGTTCTTTGAAGGCTATGCTGTACCATTTCTTGCTATAGTAAAGCAGCACTGATAAAATGTTAATATAGAAAAGATGGATTTTTGATTTCATAGGAAGCTTGGGGTTAATTAAATGGAGAAAAGGTCAACATCTAGAGTGCTCTATTCATATCCTAACAATGTCTAGAGACAGCAAAGAAAGCCTACACCATTCTAGGTGGATTCCCTGTGGGAAGTTTGACCTTTTGGAGGACCACTGAAAAAAGTTGCATATGCTAGACAGAAATGGCTTTTGGTCTATATCTTTGAAGGAAGGTCTGAAATCATTTGGATCACTACTCCATGTGATTGTTTGAGCATCTTTTTTTCATTTTTATTCTTCCAACTTTTTATTGATTTTGATAATAGATAATCAGGAATGGTTTGTATGTCAATAATGAATCATTTTCTATCTGTTAAAATATAGTCAGTTTCACTTTTGTGATTTATTAAGGGTTCAACATGTTCATTGCTTCCCAATTCCTTACTAGAAGAAAATATTCACAATGCATAAGCACGTTATTTTGGGGGGAGGTTAAACATCAAAATCTTTGGCCTCTTTCATTCTTATTCCTGAACTATATTTTCCAATTTCTTTTTCTTTTTGCTATGTTGTATTGTATTCACTGAGTATCAAAGTATATTTTGATTTAATTGGGACATGAATTACCAAATACCAAAAATTACATGAAGACTTGTATCATGTAATTCATAGAATTTCTCTCTTTACCTTCTGTAACTGATGTTGGTGCATAAACTGTGATTAGTTTCATAGCGGTCTTTTATACTTATCCTGAGTGCTGCAGTACAAGATGACTATAAAATAAGTTTTATTATTGCCGTTGGAACTCTGCAAACACTTTTCTTTGCCTCTGCAAGAGGAACCTGTAAGTCATCCTTTCATTTAAATGCAACTTCCTTCTGTCTTATTATTGTGTAGGATAAGAATATCGAGTGAATATGATTCAGTTCCTCCAAAAATTTATCCATTCCTTGACAACTGGAGATATACTTATTAGTTTGTGCAAATGATCATAGTGTCTTACCCTCCTAGTTTTCAACAACAAGGAAAAAATCATGCTGGTTGATTAGGGTATTGGATTTCCTGCCTATGAGTCAGTTATGAATGAAAACACAATCAATAATTATGTCAGAATTGGGATGTTTGATTTTAATAGCCAAAAATAATCCTAAAACGTATTTGTTAAACTTAGACATCAGTTCTACTTTTTCAAAAGTTTCTTTTGTATGTGACTCATGTTCATTTCACCATCAGTTGGTTTGTAATCTTTGTGCTGCTTGAGTCTGAAGAGATTATTGAAAGTCTAGACATCTTTCCTCTCTGAACAAATGAAGAATCTTTCTTTGATTTATCAGTTATAAGCTGCCATTTTAGAACCATTTTGGTCATTTCCATGGGTCACTCCTCTTTCCCCATAGATTAAATGATTCCTTGCTCAGATGAATCATCTTCTATCTGATCTCTGGTCATCAATCTGCTTTTTCCCCCCAGCCATTATTATTGCCCAGAATTTCAGAATTCAAACAGATTCCATGAAGCTTGGATCTGTGATTTCTTAGAGCCTCTCTTCTGTGTTGTCTTCTCACTGTGTCTCTATTTCAGCTTACCATACTTTCAGCTTTACACCTCACAGGCCATATCCAGGTGGGTGGCATAACTGCTTTCATATAGGTACAAAGGCTTGCATTACACAGTCTTGTTGGTCTCCCTGCTTTCAGTTTCTCCCCACTCCAATCCATCCATCCTTCTCTCAGTTGCCTGACTTATTTTCCTAAATCACCATCTAACATTAAGGATGGAAGTCATTTTTCCCACTTAAATCTGTAATAATTTATCTCCATAAGACAGAAGAATAAGCCAAAAGAGAAGTTTCACAGAAACATTCAAGCTCTTTGGTATATATTTGAGCCTTCATTTAATAGATGTATTTAATAGAGGTATAAGATTAATAGGGGCAGCTAAATGGCACAGTGAATAGAGTACCAGGCCTAGAGTCAAGGAGACCTAACCTTAAATCCAGGCTCAAACACTTACAAGCTCAGTGACCCTGGCAAGTTCCTTTTTTTTCCCTTTCTTTTGGAGGGCAATTGGGGTTATATGACTTGCCCAAAGTCACATGGCTAGTAAGTGTGTTAAGTGTCTAAGGCCAGATTTGAACTCAGGTCCTCTTGACTCCAGGACCAGTGCTCTATTCACTGCACTACCTAGCCATCTCCCCCACAAGTTACTTAATTGTCTCTCAGTTTCCTCATCTGTAAAATGAGCTGGAGAAGAAAATGCAAGCCACTCTAGTATCTTTGCCAGGAAAACCTCAACTGAGGCCATGAAGAGTCAGACAGAACTGAACAATAGCAGCAACAAATAAGATTAATACCCAACAGCATATAGAAGTTAGTGAACTTCTCAAGTCAGCAGGTTTGAACTTTCTGCCCTCCTAAATCCATATTATGTCAAATGCTATAAACAAACTGAAGATTGTATTCTAGATAATACATGCATAATCTCACTGCCAGTGGGCAGATTTTCACCATTAGAATTGCATAAACTCCTCAGCTCAATTTCGTTTGGATCTATATACAAGAGAAAATCTGAAAAACCCATGTTTACTTAAAGATAAAAGAAGTTGTAGTGAGTGATCCATCATTCAAAGAAATAAAAATCACTAGGGATCACAGGATCATGAGGTCTTATATTTAGAGCTGAAAAGTGTTGTAGAGGTCATAAAGTCATCCTCCCTTACCCCACGGGTGAATAAACTGAGGCTGAGAAGCAGGCCTGCAGAGCTAATAAATATCTGAGACAGGACTCAAAGTCAGGTTTTTATGACTCTAAGTCTACTGCTTTATCTATCTCAAGTCTCTTTAAAAAAAACTTAAAGAAACAAAGAAGATATTTGGCAAAGATCTCATCAACTTTGCAGTTAGGAAATCACTCATTTGACCTGGAAAATAGAGAAATCATGGAAAATGGAGATAGGGTGAAACTGGCTGATAACCACCAGAATACTTTAAAAACCTGTTCGGGTCAATGGCCCCCAATGGGCTGCTTCCGAGCCCCTGGCCTGCAGACTCTGCAGGGGGGCTGAATCAATTGATCAGGGCCAAGTGCTCTTGCATTGAGCACATTAATCCAGATTGTGGTCTTGCGTGGTGGTCCTGGGGTGTGCTTTAAGCAAGCCAAAGCGGGGGGACTTGCAACATTCCCCCTAATAGCTCCAGCAGCTGGGAAAACCCCAGAGATTTGGAACAGAGCTTTCCCCACTGGAAGCAGAGTTTCACTGAGCTAAAAAAAACCCAACCAATTAACTGACTGGCCAACATGAGGAAAAGGAAGCAAAATAAGAACAGCAATAAAA
>CM053594.1:122282114-122305709 GCA_028646575.1 Pseudocheirus occidentalis | reverse complement strand
TACCAGTAAGTAAGAGAGCAGAGCAGGGGAGGGGCTTTACAGTGGGATTGCTGTTTTAGTGTGGGGGCAGGGGAAAGATGGGGAGAAAATTTGTAATTAAAAATGTCATGAAAATGAATGATGTAAACAAGAAAACAAATTAAAAAATTATTTTAAAAAACCTGTTTGAGGGCTATAGGTCTTGGAATACTCTATTCTGAGGAGTAAAAGAACTAGGGTTATGACTAAGAGTAGTTTACCCAGCAAAGCTAAGTATGATCCTGAATAAAAAAAAAGCATGAACATTTAATGAACTCAAAGACTGTCAGGTTTTTATGACAAAACCCCCAGAACTTAAGGGACAATTTGACATCTAACATCCAGGAGAAATATGGGGTAAACATTAAAGACCAATTATAAGAGACACAATAAGGTCAAATTGTTTACTTTGTATATGCAAAAACATTAGCAATGCTTTTATGATTGTCATTCTTCTGGTAGTTTGAAAGAAAGGTATGGGCTAAGCTGAGTGTGATGGGGTGATTCTAAAAAAATAAAACTATGGGGAGAGATAAAAAGGAGTAATTATCTCAAACAAATGAGGCAAAAAAGGATAAACTGATACAGAAGAAGCTAATGGGGGGAGGGCGGGTATTGCTGGAACCTATTGTCATTGGAAATGTGCTAAAGAGGGAACAAGACAAATATCTAGAAGGATATAAAAGTCTTCTAAATTGAGAAAGAAATAAGAGGTCAAGGGGATAGAGTGTGGGGAGAGTAGAAGCAGGTAGAAGTAGATCAGAGAAATGATGAGGGATAGAGTAAATAGAGTGGGAAGGTTAGTGAGGAAAGATAGGGAGGAGGAAAACATAGAACAAGTAATTGTAGCTTAGACTGTGAATGGGATGAATTTACCCATAACATGGAAATGGATAGCAGATTAAAAATCTGAATTCAACAATATGTTGTTTTCAGGAAACATTATAAAAATGAGAGATACAGAGAAAAATAAAATAAAGGGCAGGAGTAAATTGTAGCATGTTAAAAAACAGGGATAGAAATCATAATCTCAGACAAAATAAAAGTTAAAATAGATTTGATCAAAAGTGAAAAAATATAAAAACTACACTGTCAGCAATATGATTCAATATTGTTCTAGGCATAGTAGTTTCACTTATATGTGTATGTGTATATAGATATCTTTGTATATATACATATATGTGTGTATGTGGGAGGAGGGAGGGAAAAATAAAGTAAAAAGTACACAGCAGAGAACAAAAGAAAACCAACAATGAACCAAAGAAAAGACGGGAAGCTTTGAAAACAAAGCTGTAGGGGTGGCTAAGTGACGCAGAGAATAGAGCACCAGTCCTGGTTTCAGGGGGAGCTGAGTTCAAATCTGAATTCAGACACTTAACACAAAAACTAGCTGTGTGACCTTGGGCAAGTTGCTTAACCCCAATTGCCCTCCAAAAAGCAAAAAAAAAAGATTAAAAAAAGAAAAGAAAACAAAGCTATATTTATTATTTAGGTTTTCCTGAAATGGAAATTTATTGCTTTATATTTAATTCTCTCTTATGGTCTGCTGTGTACATGGCAATGTTTATTTCTTTGTCTTTTCTTATTTTGTATTTAAGCTTAAAACAAAAAATTACAAAAAAAATTAAAAACCAAACAAGCAAACATAACTATTTGATTGGGAATGCAATCATATATGTATATTTTTCCCAACTCTCTTCTTTTCTTAACTTCTTTACTGCTATAGAGGGTACCTGAAAAAAAACTCCAGTAGCTTCTATATTACCTCTAGGATCAAATGTAAAATATTCTGCATTTAAAGTCCTTTCTTCATAACCTGAATGATTCCTACCCTTATAGTGTTCTTCCATTTTTTTCCACTCCACATACTCTACAATCCAATCACACTGTTCTGTTTGCATTTCCACACATAATATACTTTATCTCCTGACTCCTTGCCTTCTCAACTGATTGTCCACCATTCCTCCAATGCTCCCCCTTCTCAGTTGGGCCTCCTTGTTCCCCTGGCTTCCTTTGAGACTCAACTCCCATCTCCTTTCAGGAGTCTTTCTTGGCCTCCTCTGCTACTAGAGCTTTCCCTTTGAAGTGATTATCCATTTACACTGCGCATGTTTTGTGCATATGTAATCTTTGCACATTGTCTTTCCCATGAGAATCTGAGCTCCTTGGGAAAAGGAACCATGTTTTGCCTTTTTTATATTCCTAGTGCTTTCCACAGTCAGAACATACTAAGTGCTTCTTGACTGGTTGTATATTAATATATAAAATGCATATATATGTGTGTTTATATAGAAATATTTATTATAAATGTGTTAAATGTTTTATGTAACATTTAACACATTTACAATAAATATTTATATATGAAATTTACAACTAGATACACACATATTTATTATTAATATGTTAAATAAATTTTA
Organism: Pseudocheirus occidentalis; assembly: GCA_028646575.1. Lineage (NCBI taxonomy): Eukaryota > Metazoa > Chordata > Mammalia > Diprotodontia > Pseudocheiridae > Pseudocheirus > Pseudocheirus occidentalis. Next base: position 122,303,274 of record CM053594.1, on the reverse strand, counting down.
TGTGTGTATATGTGTACATATACATATATATCTATATATGTTTACAAAGGTTTTGTGGTGGTTCAACATCGAATGGGGTGTTGAGGAAGAATTTGTATTGTCCTAGTAGCTACCATAATTCTTTGTTCATGGGAGGTACTTAAATACTTACTAGCCAATTAATTGATTAGCTCCTCTAACTTTGCTTATTTGACATAAATTAGATGATAAGGAAAGTCACTTGCCATAGTCATACAGCAGCAACTGAACAGTAGAGTCTAGTTCTACTTAATCCAACCCTAAACACCAAATGACCCAAGAGGACTGATTTAGACAGATGTGAACATTAAGCATACTTGAAAGACAAAAGTCCCTCAGTGTATGTCCCTTAGCCCCATGATTCATTTCACTTTTAGCTGCTTGTGCATGTATGTATTTCACTATTTCCAGTTCCTCTTCTTTTTCCTCCTTCATCTCCTCCTCCTCTTCCTTTTCTTATTTCTCCTCTTTCTTCTCCTTTTCTTCTGCTTCCTGCTCTTTGTCCTCAACACTGGACTCCTTGCCCAAGCCCCATGTTCACCATCACTTTCTGTCTTCCATATTTCTACAATTGTGCTCCTTCTCATTTCATACGGATATTCCCAGTGCCTTAAAGTTGTGAGGTCCCTCTTTTCCTTGAGATTTTTGCTAGGTAAAACTGCTGTCCTCCAAGGACTTCAATTCTGGTTATAAGACAGCAATTGTGCAAAATGATAAGATTTTTTTTAGTAGTTTGTATCTTTAGGTGTTTACTCAGATTTCCAATAAAGTAAACCATTCTCAGGTGTAATGCTCTTACATTGCTGCCAACAGGTAACATGAGACATGAAGCAGATTCTATCCTTGAGACACTCAGTGGAACAAATACCCCACAGTTTGACTGATAGCAATCAATGAAGTATCAGTTTCAATATGACACAGCTGTTTCAGAATTCACCTTGGGTTTAATTTTCCTGAAGCTTTATCTCATTGACCAAAGTGCTTGGGTAATGAATTAAAACATCTAATGTGGGAGGGGGGGCAGAATAAACTTGAAGTTCTTACATGATAGATTTTGTTTTTCTTCTGCATATTAGGCATTACTGAATGTTGGTAGATAAATTCAGGGTTTCAGAATAGTGAAAGTTCAATATTTTTTCCTGAAAGCTTTGGCAAAAGGTCATCATTAAACATATTCGATATTAAAAAAAGACATTTAATGAACTCTTGTTGCCTAAATTGAGGCATCGATGTTTTTGTTATATAAGTCAAGGTGTGTCTAACTTAAGTTAAGGCTGCTCTATCCCATTTTATTAGATCTTATATAAACAGGGATCATTACAGGTAAGCCAAAGTAAGGAAGTGGCATTTCCAAATCTTAATGACACTTACATCAAAATGACTTGAAATTCCTCAAGCTGCAATTATTTTCTGTTTGACAATTTGAGATGATGGGCAGAAGGAATGTTAATTTGAAGGATTCTGTGAAACATTTCCATTTACCTTGAAAGATGAAGTGTCTCTCAAGTTACAGTTCTCAGTTTTGATATATGTGGCACAGACAAAAAAACTTAGCAAGGTGGAAAAAAATTAAATGCTTTTTTATGGCTCATGTCTGGGATCTTAAACTTTTGGCATATTATCCAACTCCTTATCACCTATAGGTTAGGCTTTTAAAACCTAACTTATTTATCCTAAATGACTGGCCAAGATTGCTTATGAAGTTTTTTCTTCTTAAGTTACATTACTAGTGCCCTTGAACAGGAGCAGAAAAAGAAGAGAAGAGGAAAAATGGAAAAGAAGATAAGTTTCTGAAAATTGATCATTGACTTTTTCTAATAGGTTTCTTCCTAATTTAATTACTAAAGGCTCCAGAATGGCTATTATTCTGCTACTATTGCTTTCACTAACAATCTAAAGGAATGAGCAGTGGTGGAAGTTTCTGGCATTATGGCAGTCAATGAAAGAGATGCTTTTGGCAAAGGAGCATGCTTCTCATGTCATACCCCAAAGCAGCTGTCTTGTCAACAGATGCCTAAGCCTGCAGCTGCTTGTGTTTTTCTCTTTACTCCCTCCCCTTTAGTGCTGCACCCAGTGTAAATGCGCCTCCAAATTGTGTCCTGCCCAAAAAATAGAACCAAAGGGGGAAAATTATTCTTCAATTTTGCTTGATGCCACAGGATTCTAGTTGGATTTGAGTCCCAGGTTGGATAACACATGGTATTATATTGATTATCTCTTGATAAATGAGAAAGAAAACCAGGTTAATTAGTTTATTCATTCCTAAGTGGCTGAAAATTGTTTTCTCCCACTCACTTTCTTAGAAATGGAATTTCAGAGGGATACAAGAAAATTATCTAGAGATTTTCAACATAAGCTGAAAGGCAACTGTCTAGCCGTATAATGGTAATGAATGAGGACAGAGGACAACAATAAATTAAAAGTCAAAGGTAATTCTTTAGTTTTGAAAGAGTCTGAATAATAAAAAAGAGGCTTTATCTTAAATTTATTCTTGTGGTACTGTTAGAAGAGAAATAGAAAAACAGGCAGCTAAGGTAAAAATCTTCCTTGGGACTTATTTTAGTCCTAAAGCATTGTTAGGCAGCCAACTCCAATGCCTCCTTGTGGTAGTGAGATGAGCAAGGATTCTTAAGGGTTGTGCCAGTGGAGGGCAAGTTCTGATAGTTCCTAGCAGGCTTGGAAGGGCTTCAAGTATGGGATGGCAACGGTCATAGATCTGTCATCTGAGTACCAGCCTAGTTCAGAGTCTCATCACCATCTTGGCTAGAGGGTGTGATGAATTTTTTCAGCCACAGTTATAATCTAAAGATCATCTACTAAGTTGTAGACAGGTTGTGACCTGTGCTGGTTTCATACCAATGAAATCATAGATCTTTGAAATACTGAGCTATTTACTGGATAATTAACTTAACCATTATAAAACAACAACAACAAATCATTTGAATGACAACAGCAGGACAAAAAATTCGATGCCATTTACATTCAATAAAAATAAGTCTTGCAAATGTTGAATGAATATCTGATGAATATATTTGAGACAGCCTGAGACAGTGGTACAGTATATAGAGTGTTAAACGTGGATTCAGGAATATCTGAGTTCAAATATTCAGTTGTTTACTAGCTTTGAGATCCTAGTTAAGTCACTTAGCTTTTCTGTGCCTCATTTTCCTTACCTGAAAATTGAGGGTAACAATAGCAGCTACCTCACAGAGTTGTGAGGAGTGAATGAGATAATGTCTGTAATAAAGGGTAAAACTGAAGCTAGCTATTATTATGTATTGTAATTTATCGAGCAAGTTTTAAATACAGGAAACCTACATTTTATCAGGATGAAGCATCAACCAGTTTCAACTTTGTCCCCTCAGAAATGATGCCTTCTTAATAGTAAACAAGTATCACAGAAAGGATTAAATAGCCACATACAGTAACAGTTGCTTTTTTACTCTTCTAGTTTGTGTTTCTGACAGAAGAGTTTGCTTACTTTTACACGAATCTCCATGTCCTCCACTTAAGTGCTTTACTTTTACATTGCCTCAGTATCCTAGGGAAGTAACTTGGATTGTACGCTATATGGCAGGTCTTTCAAAGCTGGAAAGTCTGAGTATTAGTCTGGTGAAGATGTGTGTTGGCTGTTCAAGGATTGGCCCAGTTTGATCAATCAATCAATCAATCAGTCTATCTATCTATCTATCTATCTATCTATCTATCTATCTATCTATCTTTCTATCTATTTTTATTTTTATTAAAAGGCCATCCCTTGACTCACTTCTTAAAGAGACCTATTCACTGAATAAGCATTGCCTCACTCAAAGTGAGAAACTGAAAAGACATTAGCTGAAAAGGGCCAAGCTCTCTCATTGAATCCTGGACCATCTCCAGTCATGTTGAGGGATATCTGACCATTGGACCCAGATGGCCCTGGAGGAGAAAATGAGGCTGGTGGCTTTCCACAGCCTTCTCTCACTCAAATAAAAGTCAATTGCAAGTCATGTCATCATCTCCCTGATGTCATGGTTCTCTTTGAGAACAAAGGACAGACCACAAACCTGCAAGTGTTGGAGGCAGTACTTTGACTCAGGCTCTCTGACTCCCAGCCCAGTGCTCTTTCCACAATATGAGACTTCTCTATTTTCTATGACCCTTCATCTTTCTTTTTACTTATGGACTATTGTTAATATTCCTTTTGTTGTACTGAACATTTCCCTTTTCTTTCATGTGCCTGCGAAAACAGATGTTGAAGGATTGCTTAAGCAATGCATGAAAGTCTTAAGGAACTTGGCACTGAGGCCATCAGACTTAGGGACACTTTCCTTTTGAAATGATCTGATCATGCTTCCCATTTTGTAAGCTGCAATCTCTGCCTTTAAGTCATTAGCTTCCCAGTACTCTGATTAGACAACATCCTAATCCCACTTTCTGTATTTTTCCTTGTTCCTGAAGTAGTTCTTTAAAGAATTCCTAGGGGTGGCTAGGTGGTGCAGTGAATAGAGCACTGGTCCTGGAGTTAGGAGGACCTGAGTTCAAATCTGTTCTCAGACACTTAACACTTACTTGCATGTGACCTTGGGCAAGTCACTTAACCTCAACTGCCCTAACCTCTCTTCTCCAAAAAAAAAGAAAAAAGAAAAAAAAAAGAATTCCTGAACCTAGAATTATTAACAAAAGCTTATTGATGGTTTCTCTTTCTATATCATCTTAATTATACATGTTTCCCTCTTAAATATATACAATCAACTACTTTCCTTTTTTTCTTGTACACAGGATGACTAAAAGGAGTGGCACTTTTTACCTGACCTTTTATTCTTCACCATCACCTTGCTTCTGTGCAAAGATTTATCTTATTCCTTCTTTGATTTTTCACTATTTCCAGTTTTACTATGTTCTCTAAAAATATTTCTTCAAATAGAGTTATGTAGTTTACCACTTAAGGCTTTACTACTTCCCTTGGGAGTTTTCCTCATATATACATACACATGAGAGAGTTCTGAGTGAATGGCCTCATTTTTTTCAGTAAAATATGAGGCAAGGCTCTCAGCTAAGAAGATGGAGGAGGAAGAAGCATGGGAGACAATGTGAGGGAGGGGTGTGAAAAGGATTGGAAGAGTTGCTGCAGTAAAGGGAATAGTGTGAGTTCATGAACTTCTTCTGTTCCCTTAACTATAAAAAAGGACCCTTGTTTCTCTGGGATACCTCATTGGGTAGTGTATGGCATGCTGATTCTGGAGTCAGAAAGGCCTGAGTTCAAATCCTGCTCAACTAGCTGTGTGATACTGTTAAGTTTCAGACTCAGTTCCTTCATTTGTAAAATGCTGCCAGTAACAGCACTTATTTCATTTATTTCACAGAAATGGTTGTTGTGAGGATCAAATGAAATTTTTATATATACATACGCATATGCATGTGTGTGTGTGTGTAATTTTGTAAACCTTAAATGCTAGCTATTATTGTTAAATTGAAAAGTAACATCTATTGTTCCTGCTTTGCAGAGTTGTTAGGAGGTTTAAATTAGGTAATGTATGTGTAATTTGGCACATGCCTACAAGGCAGATTTACAAAATAAGATCCTCATTAACAGTAATTCTGCACTTAGAAGGGTGGTTATAGAATGGCTTGTGCTTGTAACCCTAGTGAGAGGCTACAACTCTAAGGATGTACTGGGACCCCCTAGGCCTTCTTTAGGAAAGGTCCTTCTCTCCCATGTGGCTCCCATTATGCTCTTACACAGCAAACGAAGAAACACCTGGCAATATAAGAAAAGGGTCACCTGTTGGTCTTTATGAGAAATAATATTAAATCCAGTGTGTTCTTTAACAGAGAATCTTAAGAAAAAACACAAATAGAAGTAAGGCTGGAGCAAGATAAGGACCAGTTGTTCCTCTTGGCTGGCTTGTTTCCCTGCTGCTGGAACAAGTACCCCAATAAAATACACACCATCAAGTGCACCCCCAGCTTATCTAGTCAGAAGTCATCTCTCATGGCCTTAAAGAAAGAAAACAAAGGCATGTCAGACACAGGCTTTGGCTTTGGTCTTTGTGCCCCTAGAGAGCAAGCACCACCTCTCCATTCTCTCCTTGGTCTCAATGAGAGCCTAAAATTCTCATAGTGAAAAAACCTCGTCCCACTCCTTCCAAAGGTTGATTTCCAGTTAATTTACTCTCTTCCCAAAATGGAAAGAATTACAAATCCCAGGGTGGAGAATGGGAAGAAAATGAGGCCATTCACTCAGAGCTCCCTCATGAGTATGTATATATGAGGGGTGTGTGACCATCTAACACCAAGCCATGTGTTACACACACAGAGCACGTTGCACACTTCTAGATGACTTTTGTTTTGTTCTGTCATTTTTCAGTTGTTTCCAACTCTTTGTGACCTCATTTGTGGTTTTCTTAGCAAGGATACTGGAATGGTTTATCATTTCCTTTTCCAGATAATTTTGCAGATGAGGAAACTGAGGCAAATAGGGTTAGGTGATTTGCCCAGGGTCACACAGCTAGAAAGCGTCTGAGGCTGGATTTGAACTCATGAAGATGAGTATGACTCTAGGCCCAGTACTTTATTCACTGATCCACCTAGATACCCTTTTAAAGGGCTAGAAATTATTATTGGTGATGATGCTATTTTAATTATTACATTAGTTTATTATCACCACCACCATCATCATCATCAATGTAAGTGTTCTCTCAATTGACACATATGATATTCCTAACTTTATTTCTGTGACTAAAAAAAATTCATACCCTGCTGAAATTTGCACTTTCTGATAAATGGCGGATTTTAGTGTGTGTGCGTGTATACGGTTTGTCCTTTGTTCTCATGAGGATCATGACATCGGGGAGATGATGACATAACTTGCAATTGACTTTGATATGAATGGGTTAGGGCTGTGCAAGGTCACCAGCCTCACTTTCTCTTCAAGAGCCATCTGGTTCCAGTGGCTTCCAGATGGGGAAGACTCTGGAGATGGCCCAAGATGCAGTGGGAGACCTGGGCCCTTTTAAGTTAAAGGTCTTTTTGAGTTCTCACTTAGAGTGAGGCAACACCCATTTAGTAAATAGGCCTCTTTAAAAGTGAGTCAAGGGATGGCCTTTCTAATTAAAAAAAATAATCAAAATGGGAGGGGAAGACCTTCAGGGTCATTGGCCAAAAGTTACTATTTACATTCACTCTTGCAAGCTAAATATTAGGCACTCCTTTAATCTCCTTAAGCCTGTGCTTTCTCATCCATAAAATGGGTCTCCATTTTCACAATATATCAATACAGTTTTTGTAAATAAATTATGCTATATGGTTATGGAATATTATCGTTCCATAAGAAGTGGTGAATTGGGCAGTTTCAGAGGAAACAGAATATTCTTATGAGCTGATGGAGGGTGAAGCAAGCAGCACTAGAAAAGCAATTTAAATGATGACAACAATGTAGTAGAGAAAAACAATTTTGAAAGACTTTCAAATTCTGATCAATACCATTAGAAACCATAAATCCAAAGGAATGAAGATGAAACATGCCACTCATCTTCTGATGGAGAAATAATGAACTCAAAATGCAAAAAGAGAAATACATTTTTTTGGTATAACTAATGTGGAAATTTGTCTTGACAGACAATGTGGATGGGCATTGAGGGATCTTTTTTGTATTAACATAGTTGTATCCACATTTACTTAATGAGGGAAGGAGGGTAATTAAAAATACTTGATACTTGAAAAATAAAAGAACTGTTATTTTTTTAAAAGGAAAAGTAAAAACAAAAGTGGGAAGTCCTTTGTAAACTATAAAGTGCTATATAAATGTGAGTTATTATTGTTTTTAAAAGCATCCTGCTATGGAGGTTGGCAAAGAGAGCAGAGGGCATGGTACCTAAGGAACAGTGGTATGCTATTAAGGGATGGAAAATAACTGATAGGGGGAATTTATAGAAATTGTAGAACTTAACAGTGGAGCAAATTGGGAGGGATTCTTTATGTTTGGGTAGAAAGAGCTTTTGATGAGCAAACCACGATTCCCCATCACTCCCCCAAAACTATACAAAGATACTCCATGCCTATCTGGAAAGCTCTTGAAATGCATGGGGATGTACTATGATGGGAAAGAAATGGCCTTCACCAGAGAAATGAGCAAATGATCTGCAAGCTGAGACTGCTCACAACTTCACTTTAGCCATAAAAGGAGAGTGAATGTTGGACACACAGAGGGACTAGTACAGAAGATGGATCCAGAGGTAACAAGATGAAGTGTAAAGCCACAAGAATAGGAGATAAAATGAATAAAATACAATGTTATGAATGATTAATAATAATAGCTTATGATGAACATAGTGGAAAGAGATCTGGGTTCTGAGTCAGAAATCCTGGATTCAAATCCTTCCTCTGATACATGTGCTAATGGTATGTCCTTGGTCTTGGTATGTAACTCTCAGTGCCCCTAGGTAATTCTCTAATACCTTAAGTTGCGGAACAACTGTGTATTTGGATTTGTAGAAGTTTTCTCACTGGGAAGCTGCTGCATGATGAAATCACAATTTTTGCAATATTATGATGACCATTTTACAGATGAGGAAACTGAGGTTTGAAAGATGTTAAAGTAGGGGATAGGTCAGTGAGATTTCCTGCCTTACACTTAAAAGGGAAGAAGACTAACCAGGAAAACGAAAATGGAGGACAAAGAAAAGAAAGTGAACAGGTGGGAGATTTGGTAGTTATTATTAGAAAACAGGGTGAAATTGATATCATAGTTTATTGTGCCAACTTTTGGGCACTTTAGTTATGTCCTGCTTCCACCAGCAGGCTTTCTACCCCCCACAGGGGACCTTTTAGTGGCTTTATTCAATGACAAAACAACCTTAGAAGGTCCCTCTCATGTATGCCATTGGAGGAAAGGTAGCTATGCTTGAATAATGCAGAATTATTTCCTACAGGCTAATGCTTCTCTCTTTTAAGAAGCAGAAAAAAATCATGAATTAAGGGGGAGGGGGAGAAATTTCAAATTCTGAATTCTTACACTGAAAGAATGGTACTATGGGAGTAGCTAAGTAGCAGAGTGAATAGAACACATTGGCCCTGGAGTCAGGAAGACCTGAGTTCAAATCTGTCCTCAGATACTTACTAGCTGTGTGACACTGGGCTAAAAATTCTGATTGCCTAAAAAAAGAATGGTGATTTAGGAGCATTTTATGGATAAGACTTAAAAACAAAACAAAACAGGAGCAGACTATGAAAAGGATGTGAGTAGAAGATGGCACAGCAAAGGAGAAAGACGGCGTAACTCCAAAAAGACAATCAGTAATATTATATACAACAGAAAGAAATATCAAAGGAGGTTCAGATCCATAAGAGAGAGATTAAAGGATTGAAGGATAGGGATATTAAACAGATCTCAAGAGGCTGCTGGAAACAGAACCATAGCAATTTAATAAAATATAACAAACATTTAGTAAGCATTTACTGTGTGCTAGGCTTTGAGGAGAGGCAAGGATTAGATGGTCGTCATGGGGCTACAGTTTAGTAGAGGGATTTGAAAGACAGACAAATAGCTAAAATGAAGATAATCCAGGATGAATACAGGAAAGCTACAAAGTTCAAAGCGGGAAAGATTACGATGGAGATGGCCAGATCAGGGAAGACTTCCTGGAGGAGGTAACAAGTCAAAGTGGACTTTAATGAATGCTAGATGTAAGGTTTTGTGTTAGGGGCTCGTGACACAGACACAGTTACACAATTGCCTAATCTTAGCATCAGAAGGGAAGTCATAGGCCCTCATGTGAATAAGATTCCTCACTACACTCTCTCAGACATTTGATTCGTCAGAGGTGGATGACTCCTTTTTAGTCTGTGTTCAACATTTCTGCTTTATGTGGACAATCTTTTATTCCCTGGTGGAAGGAGGACAGAAAAGGGCAAGGAGAATTATAAACCCATATCTAGAGGGAATAACTGTCTTAGTTTCATGGAGCCATTGTCTTCCAAATCTCAAAAGCCATTCTTTGGACTTGGCAGGGAAAGCATGCTTGGCAGCTGTTTTAGTAATAAATGTACTTGGTGCTCATTATAGGTCATGCTTTCTAAAGAGTCTTCCTTTGATATAAATGATAAAGATAATAACTTCCTGCAATTTGGTGCCACAAATATTCCTGCTGTATGAACAAAAATGTCTCCTGAATATGCACAGGTAGTAGGATTTTCAGGTGGAGGATGAAATTAAAATATAAGCCCACCTGAATGTATTATAGGCATTGTGGTGATGATGATGATGATGATGATGATGATGATGTTGATAGGGCTGGTCCTGACATTTCATTGAAATAAGAACTCCTGGGTGAAAAAAACCCTTTTTCAACTAAGCATGGCACCTTTGCTGCAACTTACAGTCATACAGAGTTGCCTGAGATGTTAATAAGTGACTTGGCTAGGATCACACAGCCAATATGTGTCATAGGCAGGACTTGAACCCAGGTCTTCTTGGCTCTAAGCATGACTCTGTCCCATAGGACATACTGTCTCTTATAATAATAATATGTTAACAATTAGCCTTTATGTACCTCTTTTCTTTTTGTAAAATACTTCATATATATTATCTCATTTGAGACTCACAATAACCTTGTTAAGTAGTAGAATCTTAGAAAAAGGCCTTTAAAGAGGGTGTAGTTTGGTCCCAAGGCAGTGACCGATGGCTCCCCTCCTCAGGTTTCATTATCTCCATTTTACAGATGAGGAAACTGAGGCTTTGGGGGATGAAGTGCCTTTGGGCACAGAATTAGAAAGTATGAGAGGAGGCATTTGAACCTATGACCTTCTGACTGCAAGCAGCCCTCAATAAAATGGTGAACTGTGCTGTCCTTGCACCTTGTTTTCTTCAGCAATTACTCCTCCTTGGTATCTCTTCCCACCACCTCCTTTGGTATCCAGAGCATTCTGTTGCCTTCTACTCAAATATTTCCAGAAAATGATCTGATGTCAGTATGTTATAATGTAAGACCTCTCCAAGAGGGCATTAAAATTCTAAGCCTTATCTCTGATTATAGGATTTGAGCCTTGTTCTTTGTTAAAGGAGTTCAGCAATAGCTATTGTAACAGTTGGTAAAGATGTTTTGGCACAAGGAGTTCTTAGAGGTGAGCAGTTGGGAGAACATTGCAATCACACCATAGAAATACTATGGTCACCTACTTGATTTATACATGTGCCATCAGAAGAATGTATTTGCCCCTATGCCATTTGCACTCATGAAACTGATTTTGAGGGTATTCATTCCATAAGTCTTTATCTATGATCAAAAATTATTTTTATGTTTTCAGTGTCTAGCTTGAATGTCAGGACCACTTACAGATGCCCATGTCACCTCTCCAATAGTTGAGGTAGAAGCATCTTGGAAGTGAAGCAATGCCCTTTGGTTACCTGTATGCAGTAGCTTTCCACTATCATTTAGGAAAGGAAGAATTAGAAATGGAAAGTAATAATCAGAGTTGTCATTTGGATAGAGCACTGGAATTGACATCTTTGTGCAATGGAAAAAGCTAAGGAGCCCGCCCTCACAATGGGAGGCCAGGACCCTGGGTTCAGCTTTCATTTGTCAGAGCTACTGACTTGAAGTTACTGATTTTCAGTGTTTCAAAGGAAATGCTGTTCAAAGCCCAGAGATTATAATGACATATTACAAGGCAGGGAGGCAAGACTAGTGAATAGGACTCAGGCATTCCAACATACCAGTAATCAGAGGACTATGTGGAGAGTCATTGAAAACCTAAGGCTTGGCATACAAGGTTTTAAAAAAAAGTTTGAGCAAGTCATTGAAAACAGCTCTTGACCCACCAAAGACCATCTTGAGAAGAAGGAAACACGTTGGAACTCACCTGACCCCTTACCAGAGTTTCTGCTTGGCTTGGCAAGCAAGCTGAAGAAATTTTATCTAACTGTTGGTTTCAGCATGTTTAGACCCTGTCTGATTCCATTCAAATGCAGAAGCAGTTCATTAGGTGTTATAATCAGTGGAAAGAAACATGCCAGTACTCAATTGAATTTCACGTATTAATTGTGTCCTCTCCCTCTCATGATTCCTTTATATGAGATCAATGAAATCAACATTCTGATGAAAAGGATACCATAAAAGATACTACTTTAGAAATGGAATCATGGAATTTTAGAGTTTGAAGGAAACTCAGAGATCTTACACTAGATGCCCTATAGAAATGAAATGACAGATTCCTTTGATTCTTTGATGGAGCCAGGATCTAATCAGTGTGGGAATCATCTCCACTTATATAGATCACAACATATACACAGAATTCTAGAATTCTGGAATTTGAGATTTGAAAAGGACCATGGTGGTCATCTAGTTCAACCCATATATGAAAGGAATCTCCATTGTAAAATACCTGTTAAATGGTTGCCCAGCCTCTGCTTAGAGCAGTGGTTCTCAACCTTCCTAATGCTGCGACCCTTTAATACAGTTCCTCACGTTGTGATGACCCCCAACCATAAAATTATTTTTGTTGCTACCTCATAGCTTTAATTTTGCTAGTTATGAATCGTAATGTAAATATCTGATATGCAGGATGTATTTTCATTGTTACAAATTCAATATAACCCACAGGTTGAGAACTGCTGGCTTAGAGACTTCCAAGGAGGAGAGAGTCTTTAGGCCCTCTTATTCTGTGTTATTCTAGTTCAGGTCTTACAGGAGATTCTCCATTGGAGGTCTATCCAGTATACTGGGAGGGGCTTCTTCCAGTTCTCTCAACACCGCATAGAACCTAATAGTATACACAGGCTGCCTTGTTCTTGCCACATGACTGCACCACTTTCTTTTTCTAGTCCCACATCTCTCTGATGACATCCTTAACATACATTCTCTTGGTTGGCAATGCCAGTTATGTCTACAATAAGGAATGCACATGGAGGATTTATATTGTAAATTTCAGATAAGATAATATTACAGGATTTGTTGCAAATATGCAAGAATGAAAATAGTTCCACTTATACAGGACACTTGATAGTCTAAACTCTTTATTTGAGAGATAAGGACATTGAAGCCCAAAAGCCTCAGCTCAAGATCAGTTAACTAGTTAGCATCAAAGTGAAGACTAGAACTCAGACTATTTTTAAAATCTTTGGGTCCTCTTTCCATTTTAGCATGACTGCCTGAATTTTTGAAGGAAAGTAAAGAGATTAAACATTTATATGATGCCTACCATGTGCCAGGCACTATTCTTTTTTTTTAGACGAATGTCTCATTCGAGCCTTACAACTCTGCAATGTAGGTGCTGTTTTTAATCTCCTTTTTTACAGTTGAGGAAACTGAGGCAAACTGAATTGCCCAAATTTATGTACCTAGTAAGTATATGGGTGTTGAAGAAGGACCAGTACCTCTAGTGTGAAGACTTACTGAGCCCTTTCCAGGGTTGTTCATTCACCTTTGGGATCCACCTGGCACTCAGCTCTCACCAGCGGCTAAGGAGCTGTAGCATGTGCAATGACAATGCCCTGCTAAAGAGTCTTGGCAGATGGGCTAAACCAGCTTGAGGGTAAGCAAGGTGCCTCAAACCCATGGGTGAATTAGGGGGCTGTCTCCGCCAGGCATGTGAAGACTTCTGGTAGAATGTGTGAATATGAACAATTTATTCCAAAGGCCATGAAGGCAGCTGAAGCAGGTGCTATGGAGCACTTAGATTTTGGTCAGACATTGAAGACACCAAGATCATCATTGCATCCCAGGTCATCACCAGTTATCCTGACTTGTCTTGCCACTGGACTTCAATGACTCTGGAAGAGAGAGTAAGGCTGACGACTATATGCAACTCTGCTTCACTAAAATCCAATTCATGTTCAAGTCAAAACATCATCCCTTTTGTCACTGGTTCTCTTGGAAAAGGGCAAGCAGCAGCAGAGGCTGCATTTGAAATAAGGTATTCTTGACTCCAGGCACAGTGATCTATCCATGGTCACCTAAATTCAAGAAATATTAAGAGCTTCATATGTGTGAAGCGCTGTGTCAGGGCCTCGAATCAGATACTGTCTTGTGTTACTATTTAACTATCTCCTGTGTGTAAGCCTTTGTCTTCCCAAAGACAATGAAAACTCCTTGATTCAATTTTACTGGTTTAAGGATTCCCTTCTCCTGCCCCTAGGCATTTAGCACAGTACACTGTACAGAAGAGTTGCTCATAGTATTTGCTTGGTATTTATCCATAATCTTTATGACGAGATCTATGATTTGTTGGCATAAAGAACTCCTGATGAAAAAAATTCTACCAAAGCTTAGCAGCATCACCTACCTGGAGAACTGAGGGGCTGCTCAATTTGCCCAGGGTCACATAGCAAGTGTGTGTCAGAGCAAAGCTGTGAACCCAGGTTTTCTTGGTTATAAGGTTGATTCTCTGTCCACCATGCCATGTTTTTACATATCATTTTTATAATAATGATAAATATTAAGTTCTAGGTCCTCTATCACTTCAAAAGAAAGGCCCAGTAAAGGCCCTGAAGGCCTCAGAGACCTTTATTTCACAGGCCATTTGAAGATACATTTTAAAACTATGTAGATTTATTCTAGAAGAGATGCTTGTTCCAGATTTAGTAATATAAGTTTTGAAAAAAATTGCCATAACATTTTTGAGGGACATTTAGTTTTCTTAGGCCTTTCATGGAGTACCTTATATGCCCATTGGATATGACCCTGTGCAACGTTGTACTTTTATTCTGATGGCTAAGCCTTGAACGAGGAATATACATATGCACATATGTTATTTTTGAAGATTAGGTCTAGGATATAGTGTTAACAAATCTTGAACATTCTTTAGAAAATGCTAAAATAACAAGGATCCTGGTTCTACAAAATAGAGTTGGAATTAACAGTGGCCATCTGTATCTATATACTGTTGACATCAAACCCATCTAAATTGTCTGCCTCATGAACACAGAAGATACAGAAAACAGTGGTTGGGGACTTTTGGGATTTCCATCTTGTTAAAGTTCTGTGTCTCTATTACAGAAAAGTGGAATAAGAAAACAGAGGGGCTTGGAAGCAAGGTGAAGTGGATTGAAGTTTGAGATTCTTAGAAATCCTGATGCAGGGGCTGTGCAGTGCTTCTATCAAACATGCTCCAGAATTCATGATTTGGGCTTTTAAAAATATTTTGATAACTCTTTTTCAGTATAATTGACTTCCTTTGTAATCCTATGTGTTTGATTTTATGATTTAAATGCATTGTTTTGAGAGGAGGCTGAGACACTTCATCATTCCATCTATTAGATTGTAAGTTCCTTGTGGGTAGCTACTGTATTTTGACTTTTCGTATTCTCAGCATTTAACACAGTTCCTGGAACATGGCAGACACTTAATAAATGTCTACTGATTGTTTGATTAAGAGTACCAAAGGGCTCCAAGAAAAGAAAAAAAAAGGTTGAGAACTCTAGCCCTAGAAAGACCTGGCAGGGTCTCTGATCATAGTCACACATATGTTTTCCAGGAATGTTTGTTTTTCTTAAAAAATAAGACTTTGTATTGGTATCTTTTTGTTTTAAATCACCTTCATTTCCTGATATATCACAGCCTCCTACCGTATCCAGAAAGAGATCCCTAAGAATAAAGCAAAAGTTAAAAAAAAGAAAGAAAAGGAAGTTCAGCCAAACTCACCAACATGTTATTGATGGAGCCTGTCTATGGTCTTTGTCTAGGGTTCTTTCTTGTATTACCATACCAATGTTTCAGGTTCTTTGTGAATTACCATGCCAACACACATCAGCCTTTCTGGTCAACTGACCTTTTGCTGTAGGGTATCAAGAAACAGCAGAGCTCCTGGCACCTAGGGGAGTTAAATCGATAAACCTCAATTACTTCTTCTTCCCCTCTCCCACCCCTCTCCTTCCTTCCCAGCAGACCAGCACACCAATGGAGCACAAAGAATGCCTACAAAAGAGAAGGCTACATTGCTTAGGCAGCTGCACTCTTTCAAATGCATTATAGGTTTACTTGTGGTAGATTCTTTCCTAAACCAATTCTGTTCAAAGGCAAGATTGTTGTGTTGGTCTTCCCAGGACAATATGCCCTGATGGATTTCAGGCTGTACTTTTGCTTTCCTGATTGTACTGGGTACCACCAGTTACTTTCAAATAGGCATTTTGTACACATACGATAAGGTCCCTTCTCAGGCAGCAAATATATTGCCATTGGGAACTTAACTAGGGCAGCTAGTTGGTGCAGTGAAAAAATCGCCAGGTCTGCAGTCAGGAAGACTCATCTTCCTGAGTTCAAATCTGGCTTCAGACATTTACTACCTCTGTGACTCAGTTTCACCCTGTTTGTCTCAGTTTCCTCATTTGTTAAATGAGCTACAGAAGGAAATGGGAAGCCAAGAAAACCCCAAATGGAGTCATGAAGAGTTGGATATGATTGAAAAGGGACTTTAACATCAGGCCCAAGGCTTGGCTCCAGGGGCCAGGAACCTTTTATCTGTCAATCATTCCTCATCATCTAAGGATGAAGAAAAGGAACTATGGAGAGTATTTCAGTCAGAATCTCTGGAACCTGGTATGCAAGACTAAGATGCATGAACTAGTAAAAATAATAGCACTTATGTGCCAGCCACTAAGTGCTTTATAATAATTATTTCATTTGAGCCTCACAACAACCCTGGGAGGTAGGTGCTATCATTGTCCCCATTATATTGATTGGAAAACTGAGGCAAAAGGAGGTGGAGTGATTTGCCCTGGACTGATAAGTATTTAAGGCCAGACTTGAAGTCAGATCTTCCTGACTCTTCCAGTATCCTTGAGGGTTGGAGCTCCAGTCAAAAGGTTTTCTATCACCATCCTTTGTCTAGCAAGCGTCTGCCTCTTTCTCTCCTAGTCCTGGGGATATAAGTCACCAGGGGCTATAAATAGCTAGCACGTACATAGAAGGTTTGCAAAGCACTTAATATGTGGTACACTTCGCTTGACATTTAAAACAACATTGTGAGGTATTATTATCCCCATTTTGCAAATGAGGAAACTGAGGCAGACAGAGGTTAAGTCATTTGCCTAGGGTCACATAGCTCATAATTGACTAAGGTTGGATTTGAACTCAGTTCCTCCTCACTCCATTGCCTCTGCCCTATGTATTGCACTACTTAGCCAGTTAGGTATGATACCACTTCCCTTCTGTAATGGTAATGGGGATTTGAAGATCTTCCTTGCCCTTGTAATGGCAAACAAGTGCTTAGTACCATATTTCAGTTGAGCCGTGACCTTGATTATATCAAATCTTTGTTAAGAAATAGAACTTGTGAAACCGACAGTGGGAGGGACTTGCCAAAGACAAAAAGGATATAAGAGGGAGGAGCTAATGACCAGGTAAAAAGCTGAGCACAAGCTGAGAGAGAACCAGAGAACTGCTTGCTGGGAGCAAGCAGTGTGGAGGCTGAGCAGCTAGCATGAGTGAGAGAGGGTCATTCTTGATTAAGGGAGCCTGTTTTGTTTTGAAGGCCTTAAGGAGGGAAGATTTGGGGAGGCTTTGGACTGTTGGTGCTCACTGAATTGGTTATGTATACCAACTTCGTGGTTACTGTAATGAATTTGACTTTCTGTTTTGGGGATTCAGTTTTCTGGTATTTGAATAAATGTTTTGATTCTGTCCTCCATGTGGAGAGCCTGTTATATTTTGTGATTCACAACTACACCAGCATATTCATAACTGCCATGGGCATTGTGAATATTGCATTGGTATTATTTCTTCCTGTCATTCTGATCTCTCATGGTTAAAAATCTTGAGTCCTGGTTTTCCTATCCAGTTCCATCCTTACCTTCCATTATATCCTCTGGAACCGATGATCTTTCTTTAGGAAGCTTCCCTTCATCTTAGAATTTACTTTTCATACCAGTGTCAACCTCTCACACTCAAAGAAACCTGACTCATGCCTCACTATACCTACACTACCACCATTTCCACCTTTTCCAGCATTAGGTTTCAATTCTAGCTCTGATGCTTATTACCATTATATGACCTTGGGATAGTAATTTTTCATCTGATCTCTGGGCCTCAGTAGCTATAAAACAAGGGAGTAGATCAGATGAACTCTGATGTCCCTTTCAGCTTTCAATCAATGATACTATGGTCTTAATGTAAAAGAGCAGTGGGAGGGAGAAATGGTACAAAATGATTTTCCATTGGATTTATAATGAGCAAGGGTGCATTTGCAATAGCTGTATCTTCCTTTTAGAAATTAATACTAGAGCTTGTCTCCATTCCCTAAAGTACAAAGTGGCAGGTTCGAAGGGGAGAGGCACATTCAATCTATGGCATGTGGTATGGGATCCTGGAATGAATCAAGAGCATTGGATTAGCCACTCTGTGGTTAAGTGAAAGCTTGCTCTATTCACATAGAACAGTCTTTTTTCCATGGTGCTGTGGCAAGAGAACTCACCTTAGATTTTGCAGGAGATGGATTCAAGTCCTACTCGTATCTCTTATTGTCTGTGTGATCCTGGGTCATTCATTTAATCTCTTAGTACTGATGGCAGTTCTCTAAGTTTCAAAACACTAATTTGCATTGATAGAGGGAATTTTTTTCCCCCTTTGAAATCACAGATCTGGGTGAGAGAGAGAGAAAGAGAGTAGAAGAGGGTAAGGAGGGAGAGGGAAGAGGAAGGGAGAGAGAGAGAGAGAGAGAGAGAGAGAGAGAGAGAGAGAGAGAGAGAGAGAGAGAGAGAGAGAGAGAATCTTTCTATCAAGCTCAAAGCATTTTAGAATTCAATTATATGCCCTTTCTGAGTCAGAGAGCAGATATTATTCTTCTCATTTCACAAATGAAAACCTGAGGCCCAGAGTCACTGAAGAGCTCTCCCAACATTGTTGTGTGACCTATGGCTGAGTCAGAGGATGAATGCTTGAAAATTACCAATTTTCCTCACTTTCAAATGCTTGTTTAACTATGCTCCAGCCTCAAGCACATTGTTCATGAAAGAAAGCTCAGAGCATGAACAACGGGAAGACAAAGACCTAGATATCTACTCTTTTTCACAAAACCTCTCAAACCTTTCCAAAGCAGAAATTATGCACCAAAAGATAAAGCAACTTCAGCCATCTCCATGGTCTAGGACACCTAGAATTCAAAAGGAAAAAAAAAACCTCAGCTCATGAACTGAATGAATTAATGTTCACTGACTCACTCACTCAGACTCCCCCATCTCCCACCTACCAGCATCAAGACTGCATTAACAGACCCAAGGTTTACAGCAGGCACAGGTTGGCAATAAAATCCATCCAAATACCCCAGTTCTTTTTTCCTTTTTCAGTTCTTTGGAGAACCTAGCTACAAGCTTTAGAAGTTTACCTGGGCCATGGCAAATACCCAGTTGGCCATAGCCCATCAGGAGAAAAAACCTGCTGTGGGGTTAAAACTACATAGTACTAATGCTGAAAAGTTCTCAACTGCCAGTGCTGGGATGGAAAACCTTCTTTGAACTGCTAGTATTGAGTCAGAGAACTGAGGAACAAAGGGAGTGAGACAAGATGCCAAGATGAGATACTGTGTACTTGTGTGGATGGAGTCAGTCAGTGAACGTTAATTAATTTAGTTCATCGGCTTTTGGTGTTTATTTTACCCTTTTGAATTCTGGTTGTCCTAGACCATGGAGATAGCTGAAGCTGTTTTATCTTTGCTGCATAATTTCTGCTTTGGAGAGCTTTGAGAGGTTTTGCAAAAAAGATGCTTTGTCTTCCTGTTGCTCATATTCTGAGCTTTCTTGCTTCATAGCAGTTCATTAAACCTAAAGGAAAGAGCACAACATCCTACTAGAGCAAGTTCTGACCCCTCAAAGGCTAGTTGAGGCAGGGACTTAGGCTGGTGATCTGTGAAATGCCCATTGTGAGAAGAGGCACTTTGAGATCCAGCCCCAAAGGCAACCACACCAGAGCGGAAAGAGTCAGAAAATGAATAGGGGAAAATCAGGGATGAGCAAAGATTTCAGACAAAAGAAAACTCAAAAACCTGTCAAAACATTAATAATGGAAGAAAATATTGTCTCTAGACTAGTAAATTAGTTTAGGCATATTCAAAGGAAAATTATCCATCTCTTGATGGGATTGAAGACCCTATGGAATATGAGAACATAGAACCATAAGACACCGTTCTTATATTATTCAAAAGAGAAATGAGAATTATGAGAGCAGGATTTATATCTTTCATAGCAAAAGTAATGGTTAGAATAGTAAAACCCCAGAATGTGTATTATGATCAAAATTTAAAAAAACCTCTGAAACAACAAATCTATTTCCAAAAGATTGGAAATACAAATATATAGAAGACCAATCTAGAAGAAGAGAAGCAAAAAAAGTAACACTTAAAAGTAAATTCATGATTCAAGTAAAACCTACTGATTTTGAGGAAAGGATACATAGTCATCCTAAGAAACACAGGTGTCTCAGAAGAACACAACAGGACAAAAATCATTAACACCACAATTCTAGAAATAATAGAAGAGAACTGCCCAGAACTTCTGACCTTGAAAAATGAAATACTGATTGAAAGAATTCATAGATCACCTCCAGAAAAAAAAATCTGAAGGTTTCAAACTCTGAGAATCATAGTGGTTAAATTTAACAAGTCAGTTCAAAAACAATAACTTCTTTAAGCCACTGGGAGAAAGGCCTTCAAATACAAAGGGAAGGAAATTTGAATAATATAAGACTATATATTTTCCCCTTGCCCCATCAGAAAATGTAGGAGGGAATGTAATCCAAAGAGCAATGGAGGTCAGGTTGCAGCTCAGAGAGACCTACCATGCAAACTTGAGCATGCAAGAAGATGGATATTTAATAATAAAGAAGAGTTTGAAGCATTTTAAGGAAGAAAACCAGAATGGAAGAGATTATTTGCTTCTCGAATACTTCAAACAACAGAAACATAGGAGGAGTGACTAAATGCAGCAACCAAGACAGCCACAGCAGCAGAGTGACAGCAGAGAAAGGCCAGTAGTGTAACATCAGGCACCAGCAGATTGCCAAAACAATGCTTCTGTGAACAGCTTTTAAGGTTCAAATTACACAGTATAGTGAACACTGTTTATTCCATTACAAATCAAGGACATTCACAATATATCACAATATAATATTCACAACATTACATCTTATCACAGAAAATCACAATATTGTGTTCATAACAGCTTAACATTAGAATG
>CM053594.1:122250284-122282014 GCA_028646575.1 Pseudocheirus occidentalis | reverse complement strand
AATAATCATCTGGTTTCCCTAAGGGGGAAACCCTCCTTACTTAATCATTCAGTCAATTCACAATACAATAATCAAACTTCCACTCATGGGGCAACCATTAACTTAATCAGTCACTAATCTAGATTCCTGATTACTAACTATCATTGATCACTAGTACAATCATTAGAAAACCTACACAAACCCTCCACCCCTTGGTGTCCAGCAAACCTCAGTTCCATCCAAGGGGAGGTCTTTTCTTCATCTTGACTCTAGGTGGTCTCTCTGATTCCCTGGATCCTCTTCCATGGTCCCAGTTCCCTCCTGAATCCACAAAACAGTCACCTGGATTCAGAAGCAGACAGCTGCCAGGTTCTCGTCCAGTTCTCAGAGGTAGACAGCTCCCAGGTCCTTGTCCAGTCCTCAGGCCAGTCCCTGGCACACACTGAAGTTCACGTCCAGCACATCTCAAACCCTTCGCCACTTCTCTTGCCTGGAACTCAAGGTTGAGCCAGTCCATGAAGAAATAAAGTCTTATCCTGGTCATGCTTCTTCAGTCCTCCAGTAGTTCAGCTGGCCCTAGGAACCAGAAGGAATATCAGCCTTCCGGATGGCCTTCACCATATTCTGGTCTCAGGAAAACTCCATTTCAGTTCCCAGTCAGCTTTCAAATCCAGGGAAACAAACTCTCTCTCTCTCTCTCTCTCTCTCTCTCTCTCTCTCTCTCTCTCTGTCTCTGTCTCTGTCTCTCTCTCTCTTTCTCTCTATCTTTCTCTCTCTCTGTCTCTGTCTCTCTTTCAAGAAACCTATAACTCACTTCTTCAGTCCAGCAGTCCAGCTCCCAGATGCTGAGACAATCCTGCTTCCTCAAACAGGAAAATTCCAATTCTGTCTCTCTGTCTCTGGAATTTTTCTTTATATACACACACTGGCCTCCTGTCTTAGCCAATAGCCTTCTTCAACATCAACAGGGGAGTTCATGCCCTCTTAACAGTGGGACAGGGCTCACACCTTCCATACTTAGCCCTAAGTTACTAAGGGCTAAGCATCTGCTAAATTGATTGCTGTTACAAGTAGGAAACTTCTCTCTAAATGTAGACAATGAGACATAGAGAAAGGTGGAAGTCCAGTGGAGGTAACAGTAAAGAGGTGAGCATGAAGCATTTATGGACAGAATCTGTCAATAGAGTGAAGTAAGCAGAGCCAAGAAAACAATATACACAATAATTAAGATAATGCAAATAACTAAAACAATAAAAATAAAAAGTAAATGTAGCAAAATTATAAAGCTCAAGTACAATTTTAATGAAAGGATATGAGAAGAAATCTCTTCTCCTTCCCCCTCCTGGAGGTGGGAGGTCCACAGGTGTTATATATTGCATATATCTTTGGACTTTTTCAACATATTGATCAGTGTGTTGATATCTTTTTCCTCTTTCCAATGAATGCTATTTATTATATAGGATGGCTCTCTGTTATATAGGAGTAAAAGAGGAGAGGGATAATAGGGAAAATTAAGATGTAAAAACCAAAAGAGATCAATAAAAACATTTGAAAAAATAGCTCAGATATAATCCTATATTATATATAGTGCCAAAGGTAAAGTTTCCTCCACCCTATGAATATGCATTCATACATCAATATATGAGGTGCTTTCAATCTTTAATAAGTGGCCTAGAGAATAGGGAGAGCCTGTAGATCCAGTAATTCAGTACAGCTCAGTGGATCTGACTGCATAGGTCTGACTATGTCACTCTCCTGCACAAAACCTTCAGTGATAACCTATGGCTTAGAGAATAAAATACAAATTCCTCCATCTGGTATTTAAAATACCTTGCAAGCCATCTTTTCCCTACCTTTCCTGCCTTAGTTCATATTATTGTCTTTGATGTCCTTTCTTTTCTAGATAAATGGTTATGAAGCCGTTTCTCAAACTCAGCATGCTTTGTCCTACTTTTATGCCTTCATTCTCTATATCTGGAATGAAATTTCTTTTTTTACTTACATGACTCTCCAAGAATATTTTCAAATTTCTTTTATATAATATATGCTCCTTCTAGCTCTAAATCTATGATTCTATAATTTTCTAACTCAGATATTCTATGATTCTACAAATATTTGTTAGTAGACCTGGGTTTGAATCCTGTCTCTGATATTCAGTAAAAGGTGAGTCAGGGCTGGAAATGAGAGAGCAAAAGACAAAAATATTATGCTATGTGAACATGAATAAGGTTTAAAAGTCTGAATTTCAGTGGCACTGTGCTATTTAAAAGTTAGTGTCATTTTTCTTTCTACCTTTGGTAATAAAACTTCTAGTTAAAACATAAGCAGCTGTCTTGATTAAAACAACCATTTTTCAGTCTAACTCATAACTGGTGGTGAATGTTTCCAATAAATGTCACTTTTATGTGTTTCTGCAATTACACTAAAGTGGACTTTTTCTTTCCATCCTAGCTTCAGATTCTGCAGTATTTGCTAGTGGAATCATCCCAAATAAAGAGTCGTACAATTAAAAAATAATCAGATAGAATTTCAGGTTTGGCAAACCAAATCTGAAAGATGTCCAGGAGTTTTTGTTGGCTTGTGAAGTTCATTGAATGTTTAAGCTTAAATTTGAAGATAATTTTTCTGGCCTTTGTCAATATTTTGCTTCCACATCTAAAAATATGGGAATCAAACCTAACTTATATGTGAGGATAGTAATTCAAAGAAAACCGTACTTTTATTGGTTTCTGATAGTCAGCAACGGCACAGTAGACTAAGAGCTGGCCTTGTAGCAAAGAACAGCTGCATATAAGTTCTGGCTCTGATGGACAGCTATGGGTCCCAGTGGATAGAGTGTCAGGGCCTAGAGTCAGGGAGACCTGAGTTCAAATCCTACCTTAGACACTTACAAGCTGTGTGATCCTGGTCAACTCATTTAACTTCCCAGACATCTAGAATATTCTCTAAGACTAAGTTGTGGAGAAGGTTTTGTTGTGTTTAGTCATTTTACTTGTGTTCAACTCTATTGGGATTTTCTTGGCAAAGAGACTGAAGTAGTCTGCCATTTTCTTCTTCAGCTTATTTTACAGACGAGGAAACTGAGGCAAACAAAGTCAAGCAACTTGCCGAGTACTGTATTGCTAGTAAATGTCTGAACCTGTATTTGAACTCAGGTCTTCATGACTACAGATCTGACATTCTATCCACTGTGCCACCTAGCTGCTCATCATAGAGAAGGTACCAAGTTACAGTGGTAGAGGTAATTTCCTCATTGAGGAATTCACCTCTACCAATCAAATTATAGATCAAATTCCTATCTTATTAGTTTTCTCCATTACATTGAAACTAAACTTTTTCCTGTTATTACTTTTGTTTTGGTAACATCTCTTGATCTTTCCTTTGCTCTCTTCCCACTGCTTTAAGACCCCTAAAGTGTGGGTCTTCATCACTTCACGCCTGCTACTAGTCCCCTTATTGGTCTCTCCAGTTTCAGTTTCTTACTTCTCCAATGCAGTCTCCACACAGATGATAAACTGATATTCCTAATGTAGATCTGATCATGTTACAACCTTCCCTCCACCTCACAGTCAAAAATCTTTAATTACTTTTTATTACCTCTAGGGCAGAATACAAAACCCTCAGCCTTGCATTTAACACCCTTCACGATTTAACTGCCAGATACCTTTCTAGCCATTTCATATTACTACCTTTTGTGCACTCATCATTCTAGTCAAACTGACCGGCTATTTTTCCCTATCCACAAATTCCATCTTTTGATTACACGTGGAGCAGGTGTAAACCATATCCAGAATTCACTTCCTCCTAACCTTTGCCAGGTAGAACTCCTAACTTTCTTCAAAATATGATTTATGCCTCTGCTGATAACCTCAGCTATTAGTGCTTTCCTCCTCTTAAAATTTATGTATATATTTGGTTATTTACTCATTTGTATACTCTTATTTCCTAGTAGGACATGAATTCCTTGAGGGCAGAATCTATTTTGTTTTTGTTTTCTTTTCCCCATGATCTGGTACTTAAAAATTATTTACATTTAGTTTTCAATTGTTCAATTTCATAAGATTTTGAGTTCCAAAATTTTCCCTCCTATTCCCCTTCTCCCTCATAGTATTTACTTAAAAGGGACAGGTAGAAGCTGCAGCAGATAGAACGCCAGACCTAGAATCAGGAAGACTCACATGCCTGAGTTAAAATCTGCTTCCAGACACATACTAACTATGTTACGCTGAGCAAGTCACTTAACCTGGTTTGCCTCAGTTTCCTCATCTGTAAAATTAGCTGGAAAAGAAAATGGCAAGCCATTCCAGTATCTTTGTGATGAAAATCTCATATGCTGTCACAAAGGGTCAGACATGACTGAAACTACTGAACAACAACAACAAAGTAGGTATTTAATAAATATTTGTTGAATTAAATTAAATAGAATTGGTGATATTCAGATATCAGCATAGTGGAGGGCATTTGGGTAAAGATCAATGAATACAAAACCAGAAGTGAAATTTTTTCCATCCCAGTGTATTGCAGATCATTTGGACAGAAATGGGTAATAAATGAGAAGTTTGTAGAAAGATATCACCAATCTAGGGACAGAACCATGATATAATGATGAGAGATTTCAATTATCCACAATCTGCTAACGCTCTTTCTCTGACAAAAATAGAGCAGCTAATAACATCTTCATTTGCCTTGATGGATGATAACTTCATCCTTCAAAAGATGGAAAAATCAGCAAGGAAAAATTCTATACTCCACCTAATTGTAATGAAGAAGAATTGGTTGCTGGGTTGGAAATGATGGGGATATTTCCTCTTAAAGTTTGTGGTAATCAAAGCAAAAAAAGTATGACATGCACCCTAGATTTTCAGATAGTAGATTTCAAAGGGTTCAGATGAAGGCTAGAGTGTTATTGATGGACCAAAATTCTACAGAGGAAGTTAGTCTAGTAAGAAAGTCTCAAGAATGAAATTTGGAAGACTCAAATGGAAACAAATTAAATGAGGAATGAAATTGGTAGTGTTCTGGCACTGTGTGGCTTGGATTCATCACTGACATTCTTTTCTGGTATAAGTGAACATATTCCTTTTGGGGGTATTTATTCATTTATTTTTAGTTTTCAACATTCATTTCTACACGATTTCAAGTTCAAAATTGTCTCCCCATCTCTCCACTACCCCCCAGCCAAAGATGGCAAGTATACTGATTACCCCTCTCCCCATCTTCCCTCTCTTCTATTCACCCTATCCCGCTTTATCCCCTTTTCCCTTACTTATAGGGCAAAATGGATTTCTATATCCTATTGTCTATATATCTTATTTTCTGGTTACATGTAGAAGCAATTTTTTAACATTTATTTTTAAAACTTTGAGCTCCAGATACTCTCCCCTTTTCCCTCCTCACCCACCCCCACAAGCAATTCAATACAGGTTATACATGTGAAGTTATGCAAAACATTTTCACAGCAGTTATATTGTGAAAGGCTATATTTCCCTCCATCCTTCCCCCCCCATTTATTGTATTTTCTCCTTTGACCCTGTCCCTTTTCAAAAATGTTTGCTTCTGACTACCCCCTCCCTTAATCTGTCCTGCCTTCTATCATTCCCCCCTCCCCTTATCCCCTTTCCCCTTACTTTCCCATTATCCCATTATGGGTATCCCATAAGATACCTAATTGAGTGTGTGTTATTTCTTCCTTAAGCCAAATCCAATGAGAGTAAGGTTGACTCATTCCCTTTCACTTTCCTGCTCTTCCTCTCCATTATAACAGCTTTCTCTTGCTTCCTTTATGTGAAATAATTTACCCTATTGCATCTCTCCCTTTCTCTTCTCAATATATTCATCTCTCTCATATTATTTTTACTTTTTAGATATCATCCCTTCATATTTGACTCACTCTGTGCCTTCTGTCTATGTATACGAATATACACATGTATATAGACACATACACATACATATACAAATATATGCATATACATATATAATGTATATTTCTTTCAACTATCCTAATACTGAGAAAAGTCTCATGAGTTAAAAATATCATCTTTCCATGTAGGAATGTAAACAGTTCAACTTTAATAAGTCCCTTATGATTTGGCTTTCCTGTTTACCTTTCTATGCTTCTCTTGATTCTTGTATTTGAAAGTCAAATTTTCTATTCAGCTCTGGTCTTTTCATCAAGAATGCTTGAAAGTTCTCTATCTCATTGAAATTCCATTCTTTCCCCTGAAGAACTGATTATACTCAGATTTGTGAGGTAGGTGATTCTTGGTTTTAATCCTAGGTCCTTTGACCTCTGGAATACATTCTAAGCCCTTCAATCCATTAATGTAGAAGCTACTAGATCTTGTGTTATCCAGATTGTGTTTCCACAATACTCAAATTGTTTCTTCCTGACTTCTTGTAATATTTTTTCATTGACCTTGGAACTCTGGAATTTGCCTATATTATTCCTAGGAGTTTTCTTTTTGGGATCTTTTTCAAGAGGTGATTGGTGGATTCTTCCAATGTCTGTTTTTACCCTCTGGTTCTAGAATATCAAGACAATTTTCTTTGATAACTTCTTCAAAGATGATGTCTAGGCTCTTTTTTGATCATGGCTTTCAGGTAATCAATAATTTTAAAATAATCTCTCCTGGTTCTATTTCTCAGGTCAGTTGTTTTTCTAGTGAGATATTATACATTGTCTCCTATTTTTCATTCTTTTGAATCTGTTTTATAATATTTTGATTTCTCATAAAGTCAGTAGCTTCCATTTGCTCCATTTTAATTTTGAAGGAATTGTTTTCTTCAGTGAGATTTTGCACTTCCTTTTCCATCTGGCCAATTTTGCTTTTTAAAATATTCTTCTCATCATTGACTTTTTGGATCTCTTTTGCCATTTGGGTTAGTCTATTTTTAAAGGTTATTATTTTCTTTAGTATTTTTTGAGGTCTCCTTTAGAATGTTGGTGATATATTTTTCATGATTTTCTTGCATCAATTTCATTTCTCTTCCCAATTTTTCCTCTACTTCTCTTACTTGATTTTCAAAATCCTTTTTGAGCCCTTCCATGGTCTGTGACCAATTCCTATTTTTCTTGGAGACTTTTGATGCAGGAGTTTTGACTTTGTTGTCTCTGGTTCTATGTCTTTGTCACCAAAGAAAGCTTTTGTAGTCTGATTCCTTTTCCTCTATTTGCTCATTTTGCCAGCCAATTACTTGACTTTTGAGTTCTTTTCCAGGGTAGAACTCTGCTTCTATAGTGGAGAGAGCTGTGTCCCAAATTCCTGGGGTTTTGTGCAGCTTTTGTCAGAGCTACTTCTAGGCACCTGCCTCAGAAGTGAAGATGACTCCCTCTCCACAGCCACCATGAGCTCTGCCATGCCAACACTCCTCCACACCTCAGGACTGCCCCCCAAGACTGCGACCCACAAGCAAGCAAGGCAAAACAAGAGAATCCTGCTCTGTAACAGCAAAGAGATTCCTTCAGTTTCCTTCTGATGAGCTCCTTGGTCCCCCCACCATCTGTGGGCCTGGAGCTCTGGAAATTGCTTCTGTTGCTGCTGCTATGGCTGCCACCACAGCCGCCACCACCTCCGCTACCCTGGGGACTGTGCTCTTCTCTCACCCAGGTCCAAAAGGGTTTCCCAACTGACCTTTCACTTTCTCCTTGGTTTTGTAAGTTAAGAAGTCTGGAAACTGCCACAGCTGCCAGTGATCCAGTCCCCTGAGGTCTGCTCTGACTAGTCCATGCAGCTGGTCTGTGTCAGAGGGAACCACATATGACCATGTTGCACTCCCAGCCTGGTGTGACAGAACCTTCCTTTTATCTTACCAGGCTGTCTTCAGCTGGAGATGTATTTCACTCTGTCATGTTGTGAGTTCTGTAGCTCTAAAATTTGTTTAGAATCATTTTTTTACAGATATTTGGTGGTGACTGGGGGATGAGCTCAAGCAAGTTCTTGCTTTTAGTCTGCCATCTTGGCTCTGCCCCCAAACATATTTCTTTAAGTTGAATCCTTTTTTGGGGTGACTATCTTTCTGAAACCATTTGTCTTCAGGTGGTCACATTGCTTTTGACTGCATGTCTTATCTCCTACTGGTTCATCTTACCAGTCTCCAGTTAGATGAACTATCTGCTACTGGTCAAGTATTTCTGATGCCATGGCTAATCTGTCCCCAGGTATTATTCCCTCTCTGGAGGCTGGTGCCAACCCTGGAATCCTAAACTGCCAAACTCTGAGTCCTCCATTGTTGAACTAGTTCCCTACTTTACTGTCTTATTATTGTACTGCTTGATTTCTTTTTTTTTTTTTTTTTTTTGCTTTTTGGAGGGCAGGTTGGGGTTAAGCGACTTGCCCAAGGTCACACGGCTAGTTTTTCGTGTTAAGTGTCTGAGGCCGGATTTGAACTCAGGTACTCCTGACTCCAGGGCCGGTGCTCTATTCACTGCGCCACCTAGCCGCCCCTTGATTTCTTTTTAAAACAGACCCAGGAGGTATATCTGATTCTTTTAGCCAATCACAAGATGTTTCCAGAGTGGTGATATTTGCCTTTATCCAATGACCAAAGCATTATAATCTTCTCTAATTGATTAAGAATTTATTGATACATTGTAGTGAGATTGTAAAAAAAAGCCTTTCCTTCTAATTTACCCTAGCTGATAGTCTATTGGTTGATTGATTCAGTTGTGGTGCTTGAGTCTTCTGTCATTGCATTAATTGAAATAGTTTGGAGCCCACATTCCCTTAAGCTCTCCTGTCAGTTAAACCTGTGCTTTCTCCAGGATATCAACTGGAATCCTTTTGGTAAAGACATCATTCACTAATTTTGGATAGTTCTCTGGTAGCTTGGGGGAGATTAAAACATTTTCCTTTTCTAGTACCTTCCCCAGTGCAATTTATTTAAGAGTCTTCTAGAAATGTCCATGTGGCATAATTCACAAATAATTGGGAAATTAAGATTTTTCTTTGCTTGTACATACATGGTGATACAACTTAACAATCATCTAATTTTTCAAAGTTCTCATAGATTACTATTTGCTGTGGTGCTTACAAAGGCAATTCCCAACTCAAAGACAAAAAAAGAAAAAAAATGAAAAGGAAAGGAAACTTCCCATCTCAGAGGGAAAGTCTTGTCCCAACTGAGGTCCAAGAAGATGTGGGCTCTCCAAACAGAGATTAAAGATGTGAGGTCAATCAGAAGTTATCCTTTAACACTTCATGAGAGAAGCCAAAGTCTTTGGTCTTAGTGTAATAGGACTGACAATGCCATGAGGATGGGGAAAAGAGAGGAAGAGATAGATACTTTCTCTCTTTTACTAAGGTCTCTTCCTCCTCTCTGTACTTACGTATCATTGTGTAATATGGTTACCTGGGCTTCTTACCCTCTTACGAGATAATACAATTCACAATGGTAGGAGCCATGTGTTGACTAAACTTTGTAGATTTCCCAGTCCAGTTCAGTCCTCTGAATAGAGCAGGCATTTCATTAATGCCTATTGAGCTGAATTGAATGATGAAAAAAAATAGAGAAAAATGTAAATATGGCAAAGTGCTAGATTATGTGAAAATATATGAATAAAATGAAAGTGTTAAGATTCTGAAATGTTGGGGTGGCTAGGTGGCACAGTGAATAGAGCACTGGCCCTTAAGTCAGAAGGACCTGAGTTCAAATCTGGACTCAGACACTTAACACTTACGAGCCATATGAGCTTGGGTAAGTCCCTTAACCCCAACTGCCCTACAAAAAAAAGATTCTAAAATGTAGAGAACTCCCTCTACTGAAATAGTTTGAATTATGGTCTTGGAAAGTTGCTTGAGGCATATGACTTGAACCCAGGTCCTCAGACTACAAGGCCCAAACTTGATCAATTACTCTGTACTGGCTGTTCCTACCAAACAGGTATTGTGGGCAATATTATTACAAGAATTAAGAGGATAGAGCTATTTCTCCTAGCTTGGAGGCAGAGGTAGGAAATTCAATATTGACCAGTTAAGCTGATTTGTTAATGAGATTCAGTGACATTTGTCTTCTACCAACTTAGTTGAGTCAAATTAGTGTCTACATAAACACTGCACTCTTAATTTATTTCTGACTTCCTAAAAGCTCACCAAAGCATTGTGTGTGCAATTTTTTATAAGACCTTTAGCTTCCTTAAAATGAAAGGATTACAAGAGCCAGACCAACACTCTCTCTAAATGGCACAGCAGCTGCAAATCATACCTGGCTGACCTTTCACTTGATGTCCTGGACACTTTATAACTGCTAGTTTGGTTCAGTTGTGTACAGCAATATTCCTCCCACACAAACATTCTGAAAGCCAGAGAATAATGAAGGATTCTTTTGCCCTCAAGAGACATAACCAACCCTCTATCATTGTAATGGGAAACTTGCATGTGGAAGGCAGTCTTCCCCAATGCTGCTCAAATCACATTGGGGATGTGCTTAAAAAAAACATTAACAAGAAAACTGGTTAATCTGATGGAGAATTCATGTTCTAGAATACGTAGAAAACTAGTGGTTTCATTGGTAAATTAACTGACTTTCAAAACCTGCTTGTCCTATATTCATGTCATTGTTAACAGTCTCAAAATGGTTGTGCTAGGATAAGTCATCACTCAGTCAACTTGGGTGTTCCTTGAAGGTGAAGTTGAAAAGACAGATGATTTGGAAACTAATTTGGTGGGGAGAGAATAGCTTAGCATTGCATTCCTTTAAGAGAGCTAGAAACAAAGTTGATTCTTAATTCCCAATGTGAAAATTTACTTTAAACATAGTTCTTTTGCTATAGATTAATAGAAGTAAAGAATGATAGAAGCAAAATTAGATTTTTTTAAAATATGAATTTATTTTAAAGACTAAAAATGTACCTGAGTACTCTTAAGTTGCTAGGTATATAAATATGAATTAAGTTATTGCAGCAATGAACAAAGCACTTTGATGGGTGGAGAAAATGAAACAAAATGAAGAAGTTCCGTGTGAAATCTTTCCTGGAGGTTTTGTTTTGTTTTGTCTTGTTTTTTTAGAAAAGTTTAATTATATTTGTTTGGAATGTCTTAGGTAAAGTGACTTCATCGACCTTTAAAGAGACCATTCAATCTCACACTCAGCAAACTGGCAAAGATGACAAATGATGGAAATAGTCAATTTTAGAGGGGTGGCTGGAAAACAGGCACACTAATACACTGTTGACAGAGCTGGGAAATAGTCCAACCCTTCTGGAAAGTGAATTAGTTATGCTTAAAAAAAGAACCAAAATGTCATTACCCTTTGACCCAGAGATCCCATTGATAGACCTCCAAGGAGATCTTATAGAAAGAAAAGTTCCACATATAGCAAAATATTCATAGCAGATTTTTTTTGTGGTAGCAAAGAACTGAAGACAAAGTAGATAGATACCCAGCATGGAAAAATAACTAAACAAATATGGAACATAAATGTAATATAATATCTCTGCACTATAAGAAATAAAAAAGCAATATAATACAGTGGAGAGGGATCCAGTCTTAGATAAGTTTCAAGTCCCTTCTCTGATACATACTGGCAATGTGACCCTGGACAAGTCACTTAACCCTTCAATTCTTTACGAAACTCTGTTAAGACTATAAATTGTCTAGAAGGTGCTTACCTGCATTGGTTAAAGGAATTTCCTCAGTAAGGAATTCCTTGTTCCATGTCCAGTCTGTATCCCTATTCCTATAAGGAGTGTTTAGAGAAGAATTTAGAGAAGCAATAGAAGACTTGTATTAATTGATGCAGAGTAGAGTTAGCAGGACCACGAAAACAGTATATGCCAACAATACAGTGGTCACAACAATGTAAATGGAAAAGCCAAATGGAATACCGTATTATCATGATACTGTTTTATAATGGCTGTCTTCCTACCTGACTAACTTCCTTTGCCGGCTCTTTATCCATACCATACTCCTTAAATATTGATACTCCCTAAAGCTTTGCTTTTGGTGACCCATTAGTTTTCATGGATATCATCTCTCTGAAGATAACTCACACATCTATATTATTAGTCTCATTTTTTCCCTCTGAAATTGTCTTGAATTGCCTATTGCTTATTAGGCATTTCATCCTGGATATCCCAGATATCTCAAATTTCACATGTCTAAAACATAACTCATTTTCCCTCCCAAACATACTCCTCTCTTTAAACTTCCCTGTTTCTATTGAAGGTAGCACAATTCTAGTCTCTCAAATTCATAACCTAGGCATTATTTTGAACTCCTCACTATCAAGCCACCTATCAAAGCAATTGCCAAATCTTTTCTATCTCCATAACCTCTCTCACATTCAGCCTTTTCTCCTACAGCCACTGCCTTAGTTCTAGTCCTCATTACTTCTCTCCTAGAACATTGTTACAGCTTTCTAATTAGTTTCCTTGTGTTAAGTATTTCTTCATTTCAATCTATCCTCCACAGTGCTGCCAAGAGGATGTCCCTTAAGCACAGATCTGACCATGTTTATTGCATCTACTAAGTGCAAGGCACTAGGTTAGCCACTGAGACTTCAGGAACAGAAAGGAAATCAGTTCACTGATTTGAAACTACTCATTGCCAAAAAAGTCTAATCTCTCTAACACTAATATTCTATTCCCTTGATATTTTTGTCTGCAAATCATTGAATGGCATAATCTCAGAAGAATTCAAATTACATATGACTCAAAGGGCAATGGAAAGACAGTTGAAAGACACAACTAGAGTATGGCATCTTACCAATGAAAACATGACCTAAAAGACATGAATCAAGAATGAATGGCTACAAAAGGAGCTGCAGTCATATAGTAAGAATGAAGCAGCAGATGGACAGGTTGAGTGCTGTGTTGTCACCTATGAAATACAGAACTGGAGTGTTGGGTAGATTGTGAAGAATTTATGGAGAGATATAAGGCTACTTTAAAACCTTATTTTTTTAAACAGTATTTTGCTTTTCTCAAATTACATGTAAAGACAATTTTTAAAATTCATTAAAAAAACTTTGAGTTCCAAATTTTCTCCCTCCCTCCATCACCATTCTGTCCCTAATATGATTAGCAAATTGATATAGTTTATATATATATATGGAATCATACAAAGAATATTAGTCATATTGTGAATGAAGAAACAGGCCAGAAGAAAAGAACCACAGAAAAACTAAAGAAAATGAAAATAGTGTGCTTTGATGTGCATTCAGACTCCATCAGTTCTTTCTCTGGATGTGGATAGCATTTTCCATCATGAGCCCTTTGGAATTATGTTGGGAGAGGTGTCCCGCTCCCCAGTAGAATGTAAGCTCCTTCAGAGGAGGGTCTGCTTTTATTTTTGCCTTTGTAGCATTTGTATTGCTGAGAAGATGTAAGTCATTCATCATTAATCATCACACAATGTTGCTGATACTGTGTGAAATGTTCTCCTTGTTCTGCTCACTTCAGTTTGCATCAGTTCATGTAAGCCTTTCCAGGTTTTTCTTGTGATTTCTTATAGCACGATAGTATTTCATTACATTTATATACCACAACTTGTTCAGCCACTCCTCAGTCAATGGACATCCCCTCAATTTCCAATTCTTTGCCACCAAAAAAAGAAAGCTGCTATAAACATTTTTTGTACATATCGGTCCTTTCCCCCTTTTCGTGATCTCTTTGGGATATAGACAAGACCATTTTAAATATCCTATATTGGTAGCACTTCTTTCTACTTAAAAAAAAATCAACAACAAATCTGTTGTATTTATTTTGTGTAGATTTCCTTATCTATGTACTTGTGTCCCCCTCTCCAGTAGAACATAAGCTCCTTAAGAGCTTCTTGCTATAGCATTTATATGTACCTACATGATAGTAGATCCTTGATAAATGCTTATTTCATTGAATAAGAATTGTATAAAATTAGAAGGAATGGAGGAAGTGCAAATACAGATGGGATTACAAATTCAGCCATGTATTTAAGTAAGAAAATGATGTGCTACTCTGTATTAAATTGGGAAGTTCTGAGGGGGTAAATGCCATGACTAATGTGTATTGCCATTTGTGCTGAGCCTAATACATCAAAAAAGTTTCATTAATATCTTTTTAAATTTATAGCGTAGTCACTGCCCAACTTCTCCAAGGAATCTTCCCTTATAATAGAGAAAGATAATTAAGGAAATCATCTAATGCAACGATAGAACCTCAGAGCATATGCTTTATTCTATAACCATTGTCCCCAACCTGTTTGCTGAAAGGAAACATTGTTCATCCCTGACCTTCTGGATTCAAGATTCATCATTATACTTAATCTAAATCCTGATATCTTTTTTTTGCGTCATTTTCATTTACATGAATGTAACTATGTATATTGTCCTTCCAATTTTGCCTTCTTTGCCATACATCTGATCACATATTTTACTGTGTTTCTATGACTTTATCATATTTGTTGTATTATGTTCACATCCCATACTTTGTTCAGTCATTGTCTAATCGATAGGCACCTACTTTGTTTCCAGGGTTTTTTTTACTACAAAAACTGCTGCTATGAATATTTTGTTATATGGTGAGCTTTTTTTCTATTGTGATCAATATGTTTCAAACAAAAAGTATTTCAGTAATGATGCACTAAGATAAACAAGCTTTATAACTTACTTGATGCTGATGTACCGATTGATTTCAAGGTAGAGGCATCTGTCAAAAAGCATGCACACATCTCAAGTAACTGTGAAAACAAATTTTTGGAACAGAATTCCATTTTGTTATCTTTGGCTTCTTCGTATCTCAGCATGTATTTATTTATTTATTTACATGTATATGTGTATGTATATATGTATACATGCATGGATGCATGCATATATGATCCTCCTCATTTTTCCAACTTGTGCTGATGCTAACAGTTTGGTTGCCTAGAATGGCTGCTATTACTCCAAGGGATTTAAGGATAATCCTGTAGGTAACTATTCTTATTATAACTCTTGAGCCCCCCAATGGTGTGTTTTCCATGAAAAAAATAACCAGATGACTCAATTATTTTTAAAAAATATTGATTTTTTTTTTTTGCAATTGCTTGGATTTTCCCCTATATCCCTTCCCCCCTCCAAAAAGGCAATCAATTAATCCTTAACAACTTCATTTGCTCAAAAGGCAAGGCATGAATAATAATAATAATAATAATAATAATTAAAATAATACATTCACACATCTGAATTATACTCTTCTCCAAATACGTATAGCGTTCATAGAAAGAGTAAGTGCAAACTTAAGGTATTATGATAGTGAGACAGGTGGAAATAAATGTGGCCAGGGCAACTCACAATTCTAACTGTTGGCCTTTCTTCCCAAAGTTCACTGAAGGATGCTGCTTCTGTGTTGGATGGGTGGGCTCTTTTCTCAAGCTGGGCTGCTCTTTGGTTGGATTGCTCTGCTCCCCATCTAGACTGCTCCACTCCTATTGCGGTCTGGGCCTCTTCCTTGCTGGGGCAGTCCTGTGCTCTTTTACAAAGGTCAGAGATCATTAGCCTAGGATTTTCAGAAGCTTCTCCTTGATTGGGACTCTTGACTCCTTAACTGCTCTCTTGACTGGAACGTGAACGATTTTCACCTTCTAGACAGCAGGTAGCTATACAGAGAAGCATAATCTCTTTTTACTGAGCTCTGAGGTTTATAATATGATCCGTCTTTTTGCTTTAGGTCTGGGTCCCATCAGTCAGAGATCTCACTTTAACTTTTGGTGACCAACTATTACATTTACTAAATTCTTATCTTTGCTAACGAGACCATAACCAGGCAATGGATATTTGTTCAATAGTCATAAACAGCTTTGGAGTTTAGCCAGTTTATAATGCTAAAATTCTGTTGGCCTCATGCAAATGAGCAGCTGAGAATCAAGGCGCTGAGGTAGTGTACGCAGGGCAAGTGCATTATCTCTGAGGGCTCTTTTCTTTGTGCTTTTTTTCTCGTAACATAATACTTTGCAAACCTTAAGGTGCTTTTATAAATGTTATTATTATTTTTCATGTATGAATCCAATGTTTCTCTTATTCTTTGCCTCTTCCGATCAGCAAAACAGCTAAAGCCTGAAAGGGTCATACCCTTACATAGGTATACATGTATTTATTTATGCATTTATTTATTTGGCAGTTTGCTATTTAGCTTGGAAGTAAGAAGTCTCTGTACAGAAATCTTAGAGCTAATTATTTCCTCATTCCCTGCCACACAGTCAGCACGAATATTCTTCTACTTCTATTTTATGAGATTCTGGAACCATAAACATCTCCACAGGTTCCAGTGTTTCATTCTAGGGCAATTAGCATCTTGTAGCAAGAGGGAGTCCAAGCAGTGAATATACTGACAAATTTGATTACATAGAGACAATATGTTTCCTGGGGGTTGTTTTTGGCACTACTGAATGCAATGCAATCTCAAAGGCATTGATTCATTTAGCAGACAGAGGTTCACATTGTGGACAAAACCAAACAGTTGCATTTCTTTTCTGTCTTACTCAGCATTTACATACATTCCTTTTCTCATTATTCCCAGGAGGTTTGTGCTGTTTTTGTTTAAAATTTGGATTTTAAATTATTCATGGCCTGAGAAATGTATTAGGATGAGGAACAGATGGGGAAACTGAGGTTTGGAAAGGTTTAAGTGGTACTTGAAGAGAAGTCTGGTACGTATCCAACTGGAGATGGCTCCTTGTCTTGTTCATGCCTTGGGCTATTGATTTTATAGTCCATTTCAGTGACTCCCTGGGGGAGGAGGAGAGGTATTAGTACTAAATCTCCCCTGGGCCTTCCTCTTTCCTTTTTGCCTCTATATCTGTGGCCCTTAGGTGTGGGCCACATAGGAAAGAAGTCTAAATGAGTAGCAGAGGCCATTTTCCAAATATGTGGGAAAAATGGATTTGTTTTCTTCGTCTTTCAGTTATGTCCGACTCTTTGTGATCCCATTTGGTATTTTCTTGGCAAAAATGCAGTCGTTTGCTATTTCCTTCTCCAGCTCATTTTGTAGATAAGGAAACTTTGGCAAATGGGGTTAAGTAGCCTGCTTAGGTTTACACAGCTAGTAAGTGTCTAGGCTGGATTTGAACTCAGGAAAATGAGTCTACCTGACCTCAGGTCTAGCACTTTATGTGCTGTGCCACCTAGCTGCCCCCTGGTGATGGTATGTGCTTGTAAATCGCAGATCCTAATTCCTAATACATATACCAATCATATTTTTCATGATAATCTTTTATAAGGTAAATGTAAATTCCATAGAATTTCAGAGTGGGAAGAGATCACTGAGAGAGAAACTCTCCTACATTTTCTGTAAGATACTTGAGTAAGTGACCATGGAGTCTTTGCTTGAAGAACTGTAAGCAGGAGATCACATGTTTTTAGGCAGCCCATTCCACTTCTGTTCTCTTTCTCTCTCTCTTTTTTTTTAGGTAATTAGGATTAAGTGACTTGTCCAGAGTCATATGTCTGGTATCAGAGGCTAGATTTGAACTCAGGCCCTCTTGACTATAGGGCTGTTGCTTTACCTACTGAACCAACCAGTTGCCCCCATCCCCCTTTTGGAAAGCTCCAATTGTTAGGAAGTTTTTTTTTGGACACCAAGTGTAAATTTTCCTCTTTACCATTTCTACCCATTGGTTCTACTTTGTTATGCTCTCTAAGGCCTAGCTGAACAAGTCTCATTCATTTTCCATATGACAGACCTTCAAATACTTGAATACAGCAGTCATATCTTTTGAGTCTTCTCTTCTGAAAGCTCCATTTCCTTCAACCAATCAGCATGTGGACTTAACTTGAGGCTTTTCACCATCTTGGTTGCCTGTGGCTAGATAGTCTCCTGTTTATGACTCCTAGAATACAATATGACTCCTAGAACTGAACATCATCTATTCAAGGTATAGTCTGACAAGGATAGACTCTTTCCTTCTATTCTTGTTCTTCTTAATGCAGTCCAAACAGTGTTAAGAGGCAGCGTGATGTAGGAATAAAAAAACTGGACTAGGAGAAAGAAGACTTGGGCTTTCAGCCCCAGATCTTCTACTAACTTGCTGCCTAGACACTTTCCCTCTGTTGGGTTTAGTTTTTATATCCATGACAGGAGTGAACCAAAGAAGATGATCCCTAAAGTCCTTTCCAGCACCATGATTTTATGTCATTCCCCAGTATGAAACTGTGGTAGGTTGGAATCCACAGACCCATGAACTAGTCCTGCTTAAGATCCTGGCACACTTACTAGAAAAGCAGAGCAGAGTAGTTAACACAAAGGCACACAACAGAAACAAGTCCATCTGTCTAGAGCTGTAAATAGAAAACTGCTACACTGGGGACAATATTAACTAACCCTTCCACAGAAAGCTGGGTAATGGCAAATATTGATAGAAAGCTCCAGAGACAGGGTGATGCTTCGCTGGGGAATGTAGGGCCAGTTTAGAGAGAAGAAAAACCCTGGCATGACTGATGGCTCTAGGTCCCTTTTTAGGAAAAAACTTCCTTGACCAGCTGTGAGTCAATTTGACCCTTGTAAACAGGCAAGGTTTTTGCTGAAAAAGCTGATTTTCAACAGATGGAATACAATTTCTTGGCTTCTCAATGCAGAGAAATGGTTGTTGAGAACGCTAAACTCCTCTCTTTGCCTCCCACTGCTAAATAAATTAACCTAGCGACAGCTCTCAGTTTGGCAGTATGGTCAATGGGAACAGGGAGGTGGTGGGGAACCAATATAGAACTTGAACCCACCTACTCCCCAGCTTTTCAGTTAATTACACCACAGTCTGAATTAGTCCAAATGTACTGAACATGGAAGGAGAGGAAGCAGTGGGTATTAAAATCATCATTTTGAAGTATTCTCTTCTCAGATACATCAATTCAATGGTCTTTGCCACATCTACAGCTTCATCCTGCAGATTGCTATGTCCCAAGATACACCAGCACATGTAGACAAGCTAATCGAGTAATTTGGCCATTTATGTCCCAAGCTTATCTGTAAAAGAAGGAGGTTGACTAGATGATGCATAAGCTGCCTTCTAGCTTTAAATCTAGGCCCAATTATGCTCCTTCCATACTCAAGAGGCTTCAATGGATCCCTCTTGCCTTTAGAACAAAATACAAAATCTTCTACGTCCATATTTCTTGATCTGACTTCAATCTATTTTTCCAGACTCATTTTATACTATTCTCTCTCATGCAAAATCCTTTCTAGATAAATTTCCTTACTTGATACTGTCTCCTGTCACTGTGGCTTTGCGCTAGACATCCTCCATACTTAAAATGTTCTCCCTTCTCATCACCACCTCTT
Source organism: Pseudocheirus occidentalis (assembly GCA_028646575.1). NCBI lineage: Eukaryota > Metazoa > Chordata > Mammalia > Diprotodontia > Pseudocheiridae > Pseudocheirus > Pseudocheirus occidentalis. Next base: position 122,262,813 of record CM053594.1, on the reverse strand, counting down.
GGAATCCCTAATTCCACTCAAGATTTGGCTTAAGACCCAGTCATAGTTGATCAAGCATTAGATGTGGAGTTGAGAAGACTGGAATCTGAACCCTGCCTTAGAAACTTACTGGCGATATGACCTTGTTCTGCCTCAGTTTCCCCATGTGTAAAATGAGTTTTATGGTCTTTAAGGACTTTAATGTATGGTCTTTAAGGACTCTTCTAACTCTGAATCTGTGATCCTATGGTTCTATAAATCCCCCTAATTGTCAATGATCTCTTTGTTCTTAAATTATTTTATATTTACTTATTGAATTTAATTGAATCGACTATGAGCTAAGGTTCAAATGAGAGAGTTTAGAGAGTGGGTGTCACACAGCTGCTAATAAAGGTAAGTTGCTGATTCCTTGTATTGCTCACAGTGACTTTCATCTCACCTTAAAAGATGTTGGAAAGGTTTTCAAAATGGATCAAATGGCTGAATTAATACTTGTACTTTCTGTTGTTTCCCCTGAGAAGAGCAACCAATGCAATATCGACTGGCTGTTATGTTAGCAGCTTTGTCACAGCAAGGTTAGGGCAAAGACCTTGTGTTGAAAGTGTAAGTTAGGCAGAAAAAAAAGTTGCTGGGGGCAGCTATCTGTCTAACTTTCTGCTAAAGTAAGAGCTTTTTCCTGGATCTGTCGCTTGTTGTCAAGGTATTTGGGATCCATAATAATATTTCAGCAATATGTGATTTCATAAGTGTATGATCTGCACCCACCAGTGAGGACCGCAGTTCCTCTATGATATGCAGTGGAGAGGATGCCAAGAGCTACTGTGGCTGGAAAATTCATCATAGGGTGACTAGCTTTGTGATCAATATCTCTACACTTACTTGAGCTGTAGACATAGTCTAATTATAGACATAGTCAATTATTGGACCATTAATGAGAGCTTTATTGGGATAGACTTGGTGAACCCTCCACTCCATACTGAGATAGCAGAGTAGGATTAATGTATAACGTATATTCTTGAGAGAGTTCCTGTGGCTTAGTATTTAGAGACTTGCTCCTGGAATCAGGAGGCCCAGGGTTCAAGTCTTCCCCATGGCTCTTATGGACTTTATACTCTTGCACAATTTACTTATTCTTCCAGTTTTCTGGAAAGTTCTACAAAACTATAAGTTTTAAAGGATGTACCAGCTTGCATTGCAGAGTTTCTTCCCTACAAGTTTTCTATATCAATGAAATCATAGGTCCAGTTCAAACATTTTTTAAAACAAGCTGTTTATAATTTTTAAATTAGGCTTTATTAAAGGAATACATGTACACAAGAATAAAAACCATTCACTTTCTATGGGATACCCTATAGAATTTGTTAGATTTGGTTACTATTGTCTGAACTCACTGCTATTTAATGGAGGACCTTGTGATTATAGGATTTAATGCCTTATTTAAATGCTTCTACCTTCTGTTCCCTAATAGTTGTGCCTCTGCTAATGCTATTATGCTTGTTTATGTCCTAGCTGCCTTATTTTAGGTGCATGCTGAAGAGTCGTAGTCAAATGAGTTCTGTTTAGGAAGTCTATGTAAACTGAACTGTTCTGGCAGGGAAAAACAGTAAAAACAAGTGGGAAGTTGTTAGTATTATTTTGTGGAAGGAATATCAGGATGAGAAAGATAAGGAATAGAAGAGAAAGAGAGAGAAAGGAGGAGAAGGAAAGCAGAGGGAAAAAGAGCAAGGGCTAGAGGTAGCTTTAAAGACCTTATGGTTGGAGTCCTGATATGTTATTAATGGGACATCTAGGAGGTGCAGTGAATAGGATACCAGGCCTGGAGTTGGGGAGACCTGAGTTCAAATCCAATCTCAGATGCTTTCTAACTGAATGACCTTGGACAAGTCATTTAACTCTAGTTGCTTCAATTTCCTCATCTGTCAAATGAACTGGAGAAGGAAATAGCAAACCACTTCAGTATCTTTGCCAAGAAAACTCCAAATGGGGTCACAAAAAATCAGACATGACTGAATAATAAGAACAATGTTGTTAATAATATCAGTTGTAAGGTTTCACTCTCATTTTTCTCAAATATTTTCTAACTTTAAATTCTCAATAAGAATAAGCCAGTTCACCAGACCTAGATAACTTTTAGGGCCAACTTAAAGTCATATGCCTAAGAGAAAAAGTTTGGATTCAAGGGGCAGCTAGATGGTGCAGTGAATAGAGCACCAGCCCTAGAGTCAGGAGGACCTGAATTCAAATCCGACCTCAGACACTTAACACTTACTGGTGTGACTGTGTGACCGTGGGCAAGTCACTTAACCCCAATTGCCTTCCCCCCTCCAAAAAGAAAAAAAAGGAAAAAAGTAAGAAGTTTGTATTTAGCATTTTGCTCCATCCTGTTTCTTTCTGTCAGAGTCACTCCCATCTTCAGAAGGTCAAACCTTAATTCTCCCTTCAATGCCTTAACTCTAAAGGATGAACGACTGAGTAATTTCTGGTGTATGTCAGGGATAGGAAGAGAGAAATATTTTGGAGCATGGGTAACTTCAACTATGGGAAGAAGCCTTGTAGGTTGCTATCCACTCTGTTACTAAGGGAGACCTTGAATACCTTTTTTCATAGCCCTTCTTTTCCTCCTTCTCTGTTTCCTTTTCTGGAACCTCATCCAGGTTATGCTCAGTAAGGGTGGATGTCCCACAAGGCTCTGTCCTGGACCCTCTTCTGTTCTCCCCCTTTATTTACTATTCCATTGAGTGATCTCATCAGTTTTCATGGATTTATGTATTATCTTTATGTTAATGATTCTCTCCAGTTTTATCTTCTTTCCAAACCTCCAGACTTGCATCTCCAACCGCTTTTTAGTGTCTTAAACTACCTGTCCCATCAATCTTAAATTTAACAGGTCCAGAACCGAACTCATCTTTCCTTCATTACTTCTCCTTTGTGGGCTTTCCTCTTACTGTTGAAGGTAACACCATCAAGGTATCATCCTTTGCCCTTCACTCTCTCTCATCCCCCAATATCCAACCTGCTGCTGAGTCCTGTTGATTTTGCCTTCATAACATCCCTCATACATACCCTCTTTTGACACTGCCATCACTCTAGCATAGACCTTCATCATCTCACTTCTGTATTGTAATAACCTTTTTGTTGGTCTCCTTGCCTTAAGTCTCTCTCCACTCTGTTCTCCAATCACCTATCAAATTGATCTTCCTTTCCTCCCCTGCCCTCCTCTCCCCCCAGCTGCAACACCAATGGCTCTCTGTCACTTCCAGCACCAAATATAAAATCTTCTGTTTGACATTCAGAGTCCAGCACAGCATGTCTCTCTCCTATTTTTCCATTCTTCTTACACCTAAATTTCATGGGGGTGTAGAATTACATGCTGCGTGATCCACTTACATTGACTTGTTTGCTATTTGTCACAACTAATAATCAATTTACTGACCCCAAGAGTTCTCACTGGTTGTCACCATGTCTGGAATTATCTTCCTCTCTATCCCTGCCTGCTATTTTTCCCTGGCTTCCTTCAAGCTCCATGTAGTGGATAGTGTGCCAGGCCTGTAGTTTGGAAGACTTGAGTTCTAATCTAGCTGCAGACAATAACTGTGTGACCCTGGGCAAGTCACTTAACTCTGTTTGCCTCAGTTTCCTCAACTGTAAATTGAGGATAATAACTGCACCTATGCTTCAGAGCTATTGTCAGGAACAAATGAGAGAATGTAAAGTGCTTAGCTGTAATAGTAATGTAATATTATCCCTTTGTATTGGCAAAGGTATGAATAGCTGTTGCTGACATAATAGGAAGGGGTTGGCTGAAACAGGAAGCTAATGCTATGTGTATATAAGAAGAAGCCCCTGCCAGGTCAGACAGACCTTCTTGGGGCAATCTTTGTGGAGGCAGAAGCTGCTGCCACTGCTGCTGGGGAGGCTGAAGAGGAAAGTCTCACAGTCTTGAGAGAATGATTTTTATTTGGAGAACCTAGATGAAGTGATTTTGATTGTGGGAACCAGCTGAAACTTCTGCTGAGTCTGAGGGACAGCCGGAGTTTCTGAGGCTGCTGAGGATTTCTGAGGGCCAGCCAGAGTTACCAAAGACTGAGGAAGCATGACTGTGAAGCTGGTACTTTGTATAAACCTGTTTGTGGCTTTGTCAAGCCTTGTCTTCCCAGGAACAGAGACTGTGAAGGATTTGAGGTGGACTGGACACTGTGAGCTTCAGCGTGGAACAGAGACTGCACAGAGCTGGGCAAGGAGCTGGGAGCTGTCTGCCTTTGAATCCAGGTGCCAGTTTGTTGAATCCAGGTAGGAGCTGGGACCATGGAAGGGGATCCAGGCAATCTGAGAGACTACCCTGAGTCAAGATGAAAGAAGACTTTACTTGGAGACTATGTACTGACTGAGAAATTGTAATTTACTAGTGACCTAGGGGTGGAGGGTCTGTTTATTTTCTGATCATCATTGAATAGTGAATGATGAAGAATAATTGAACAATTGAATGATTGATTGATGACTGAATAAGTAACTGAATTGTAACTTAGTATGACCCATGAGTGGAGAATTTTGACTACTATACGTTGTGTCCCTTAAGGAGACAAATCTCCTTAAGAATGATTGAATGATTGATATGATTGAATCATTGAGTTACTAAATGATTGTTCTTTGTTCAAAACTTTGTGACCACTGTGGTGGAAAATATGTGGCCATTTTATGTGATAAGTTGTTGTGAATGCTGTATTTTGATTTTCTGTGGGAGGTTGTAACATTGTGAATGCTGTACCTTGATTTTCTGTGAATATTTTGATCTGATATGTTATTGAATAAATAGAGTGTTCCCTATACTATGTAATTAGAAACTTAAAAGATGTTCACAGTAGCATTCTTCTGGAAAGCTGCTCGTGCCTGGCTTTACATTAGCCCAGTGCTTGGCACACAAAAGGTACTCTCTCTCTCTCTCTCTCTCTCTCTCTCTCTCTCTCTATATATATATATATATATATATATATATATATATATATATATATATATATATATAATTTATTTCTTTCCCTTCCCAATATAAAATTCCACTTTCTACAAGGAGTCTTTCCTGAACCCCTTAATACTAATCTCTTTCCTCTGTTGGTCATCTACAATTTATTCTGTGTATATCTTGTTTGTATATAGTTGTTTTCATGTTTCCTTACCTCCCTTTGGCAATGAACCCCTTGAGACTACAGACTGTCTTTTGCCTTCCTCTGTATCCTCAACACTTAGCACAGTACTTGGCAGACAGGAGATACTTAATAAATGTTTATTAACTGACTGGCCACCCTTCTCCACTCCTTCATACTCACCCATTTCAGTTGTATCTCTCCTGAGTCCCTATTCAATCCTCTCTTTCCCTTCTACCATCCCTTCTGGAAATCTCATTCTACTGCTTTTTAAAACAAACTGTACCTTTTATTAGATCTCCTTGTTGTCACAGAAACCTGGTGTTTTCTTTAAAGCTATGCTTCCCTGGGAATCCTCTCTAATTCAGGGTACAACTTCTTTGATGCCCTATGGTTCCCTAATTCCATCCTCCAAACCCCCTTAACATCCTTCTCCAACCTTTCTTCCTTTTTTAAAGCCTACTTCTGGGCCAAGAGCGGCAGTCACACTCCTTGCTCCTCGCTGCCACTTCCAGGATGTCCCACTATCACCACCTATCAGCAACCTTTCCTTTGAGGTTCATCTAGATAAATCAACCTATGCAGAACCTGGTTGTGGTTATCTATTGTTTCTCAGGCCATTCTCTCTTCTTTTTCAACTCCCTGGTTCACTGTCTTCTCCTCCACACAATTCCTTACTCTTATATTGGCAACAGCACTTTGGTAGGTCAATGAACATGACAAATAACTTTGTTTTCTATCTATTTCAGCAACCTCATCATGTTCTACTCCAGTGGTATCAAACTAAAATAAGATCAGGGACTACTAATTCATACAGAAGGATTCCTGCAAGCTACACATTGCCTTAGGTTTGAAATGTAATATCATCTAAGTTTTATTGTATTTTTATCTATTTTGTTAAATATTTCCCTATTACATTTAATCTTTTTCAGCCTACACTCTGGAATATTGTGGACTACGTGTAACCCACGGGCTGCATGTTTGATCTTTCTATTCTATGCCTTCATTGTTCGTACTTTTAGTATCATCATCCTTAACTATTATTGTTTTAATAATTTTTCAGTTGTATCTGAATCTTCTTGACCCCTTTTGGGGTTTTCTTGGCAGAGATACTAGAGTAGTTTGCTGTTTCCTTCTCCAGCTCATTTTACAGATGAGGAAACTGAAACAAAGAGGTCACACAGAAAATAAATATCTGAAGCCGGATTTGAACTCAGGAAGAAGAGTCTTCCTGACTTCGGGTCTGGCATTCTGTCTACAAGTACCACATCTCCATAATCTATAACTCTGAAATTCTACTTGACAATAATGTCCTTCCATTTCTCTCTGTCACTTCTAAAATATATATATTTTTTGCTTTTACTGCAACTTCTAGCCTATATCCTTCTTTGGCCTTACTTGCCTCCTTTCAAAATTTGGATTTTCTGGTTAACTGGGGTAATATGGTCCTCTACCTATGAACCCTCTGATTCAATATCCTATTTTCTGCTCATCTCTTTCTAGACAACAACCCATCTGCCTTCAATCTTAAGCTTCTATTCAGCGGGATACCACTTGAGGAAGTTAGTATCTTAATATATCATCCATGCTGACTGGATCTGCTAGAAATTTACATTATCTAATCTCAACTGGGCCAAGATGAAGTCTGTTTTCTTAACTATAAATTGAGGTGGCTAGACTAGAAAATCTCTAAGGATCCTTCCAGATATTTTATGCTGTTTTATTCTATTCTAGTCACTGATTTTAGATGACAATGTCATTGCAAATGTTTATTAATTTTCAAAAAAGTGAAGAAGATAAATCTACAAAGTCTAGGCCTCTGTGCCTAATTGTAATTCCTGCTAAAATTGTAGATGTGACAAAGCTTAGAAAGGGCAGAAATGAGCACTGTAAGAATGTTCATTGTTCCTTAAGAAATCATGCCAAATTAATTTCATTGCATTAGTAAACTGCAGATCAAAACTATATTGTAGACCTTTTCAATCTTTATTTTAGTAGGGCATTTGACAAAGCATCTCACTCTATCCTGGCAGACAAGATGGATAACATGGGCTGGAGAATAGTCCAATTAAGTGGCTTTGTAATTGGGTAGATAATTGAACCCAAGGCAGAGTGATTAATGGATTGGGGACAGTCTGGGAGGAGGGCTCTAGTGGAGTGCCTCAGGGATCTGTCCTTGGCCTGGTTCTTTCCATTTCTATTATTTATTTGATAAAATAAACGGCATACTTATCAAATTTGCCGATACAATTTGGTTCAGCAAACATTTATTGAGCTCCTTCTGTGCTCAGCACTGAGAGAGGTACAAAATTCAGACAAAATATAATCCTTGCTTTAACAAGGAATGTTCAAAGCTTGCCTAGTTAGCTATCCTCAGCAATATGATCTCTCTTAATTTATGTTTCATTACCTTCTAGATGCTGGAGTGTCTTTGGTGATGGGTATTCTTCAGTGTCCAACAGAAGAATTAGGTCTTGGGGAAGGGAACAGGAGTGGGCTATGTGTGATGGCATTAAGGAAGAAACATTTTCTGGCTACCAGGGTAACTCTCTCTTGATTTAGTTCCTTAAAAAAGGGGCTGGGGAGGTGGTGTGTGTGCTCACTGCCAAAATGAAGCCATCATGAAGTGAGGACTACAGAAAGTGTGATTTTGCCTCTAAAAATGCTAACAAGAAGGAAGATAGTTTTTGTTGGGCTGTCATACATGCAAGTGGCAAGATGGATAGAGCTAGCCTTGGATCTGGAAGACCTAAGTTCAAGTGTTTCCCAAGAAGCATAGTGGTTATATGACCCCAATAAGTCTCTTAAACACAGTGTTCTTGGCAATGAAAGCACAGATCTAGTCCCTTATTTGATAAGTCACTATTGTATCCTACTTTTAGTCTAATGGGACTATAAATAGTGGCAAACATATAGGAAAAATGTGTATGGATCTCTGAGGCAGTGGGAAGTGTATTGGAATTGGAGGCAGAGTACTTAGATTTAAATCCTGACTCTATTACCACATGTTGACCTTAGGAAAATCCTCTAACTCTTCTGGGCCTCAGTTCCTCATCTACAAAATGAGGAGGTTGGCATAGATGGTTTCTGGTCTTTTAGAGGTCTACTGTGAGTTTTGTTCTCTGTTCTTGAGCAAAATTTTAGAAACTACATCATTCTCTTTGAAGCTGGCTTTCAGTCAGAGTGAGACAAACACTGATTTTTCCTTTCCTGCTGGACCACCAGCCAGAACATCTTCACTGTTTATAGAATCTTGGGATTAGAGGCTTCAGAGGCCATTTTGTCCCAGCTTTGTCTCTTCTTAGCTGTGCAATCTTAAAACAAGTCACTTCACCTCTTATATAATCTCACAGTTCAATGAAACAGAGGACATTTAGTTTTTCATTTTTTCATCTAGAAAAAAATTATAATAATATACCCCAGCTACTCCCTTAGTGTAGGTTTTATAAGATTCGGGATTCCACAAAGAAAGATAATAACCTTCTATATCTGTTATTTATGTTGCCAGAGAAAAATCCCAAGGGGCATATGATTTGGGGTAGGTCCCCCAGCTACAGCCCTGATGTCAAGGAGCAGAAGGAAGCCTGTGTCTATGACTGAGCATAAGGTTCCTGGTCTGGCCCTTGGTTCTACATTTCCTAAGTTGAGTCTTGGGAGGTGGATGTGACTACTGAGACCCTTGATCACAGTTCTAGGTAACTTTCGGATGCTTCTAAGGAGAAAACTGGCATGACTTGGAGGCAGAACACCACAAGACAAAACAGCACAAGACAGGAGTGGGCAGAGAAAATGTTAAATAAGAAGACTTTTTTGAGGGGAGGCACTCAGCATATGAACAGGTGGGTGGTCGGGCAAGATTGACACAGGAAGGCTCCTGGGATACTGGAGAGAGTTAGGTACCCAAAATGGATGAAATGCAGTGGGATTTTGCTTTTTGGGGGGGAAGGTGGGGCAATTGGGGTTAAGTGACTTGCCCAAGGTCACCTGGCCAGTAAGTGTTAAGTGTCTGAGGGCAGATTTGAACTCAGGTCCTCCTGACTCCACGGACAGTGCTCTATTCAGTGTGCCACCTAGACACCCCAGGGCAGTGGGCTTTAAAAGGGTTCTTATCTGGTCAACTATTATCAGGCACTGTGGGAGAGAGGAGCTTAGAACTGGGAACTTGGGGCTGATTTAAGTCAGTGAGGTAGAGGGGCTGGAGGATAAAGGACAGATTTCTGGAGTCTTAGGTGACTAGTTAATATTCCACCATGGCAGGAAAGGGGCATTCTGCCCTCACTGCAGGCCTAACTTTGGCAGGGTGACTCAGTAGATTGAAACTCACCTGGGTCTTCTTTGTTTAGTGAGCAGACAGGTTATTGAATTCCTTACAGCTAGTTTAAATACTTATTGTGAGAATAAATGAAATAATAATGGATCATTTTAATATAGCAGTTTATAAAGAAACTACCTCGCTAGTAGGTAGCTACCACAAATATTTTACCTATTTTTCAGATGAGGAAACTGAAACTCAGATAGTTTAAGTAATTTGCCTGGAGTTATACTGGGCTTCTTACTCCCACTGCAATGTTCTTTCCTAGGCTACATCAAGCTGCTGATCTGCAGAGAGATTATGTATGTGAAGGCATTTTATAATTATAAAGCACTATATGAAGAGAAGCTATTCTGGAAGCATAACTACTGCTGGATTAGGTGAATCACCAGGTGTTTGTTGTCTGTCTCCAGCTTTTAAAATTCCAGAGTAAAATCATCCAATGAAAGAAGCCTAATCTTGTGCTCAAGAACTCATCAGACTGCTCCTAATATCAAACCTCTGTCCACTATTAGTCTCTTTCTGTCTCTTTCTCTGTCTCTCTGTCTCTCTCCCTCTCTCTGTCTCTCCCTCTCTCTGTCTCCCCTCTCTCCTCTTTTCTCCTCTCTTTCTGTCTCTCTGTTTCCCGTTTCCCCTGCTCTCTCTCCCTCCTCCTCTCCCCCTCTCCCACTTCCCCTCTCCCATCTTTCTGTTCTCCCCTTCCCCTCCCCCCCTTTCTATCTCATTATGACTAGAAGTGTAGGCCACTCTCCTATGACTGATAGACTCTGGAGCTGGAGCTTTGACTTGCTCCATGTAGGACCTGGGCTGGTTTGCCCTTCCTTGGTGAACCTGGTGGCCACCTGCTCCCAAATGTTCACCAAATCAATGCTCAGTTTAGTACAGACACCCAATAAACTTAGCCTTCTGTAGCTCCAAACTTCCAAGCTTGAGAGATGAAGTGCCCTCAGCCACCCTCTTGGCTGGGATTACAGGTGTGCCCCAGTAAGCCTGCTTTCTTTTAACTCCTGCCTCTTTTCTGTCTCACTTCCCCTTTGATTTACAATTGGCTTTCTAAGCCAAGCTTAGGCCACATCAGGTCAATGTGTCATCGCCATTCTCTTTAAAAGGAATTGCAAACTGTAGGTCATCTCTGGGTGAGTGCTCACACGCTGAGATTGGAATATTCCTATTTCTGTGCTCTCTGAGTGCTCAAAATTCAGCTGACATCAGCTATGTAAATGCACAAAACAGTCTGTCTTCCAAATGAATGAGTCATTAACATGAGTGACTAAGATAAATAAGATTATCTTGTCAAATTCCTAGTGAATTCAATTTTTTTCCCCCATCACTCCTGAAAAAAACCCTTAGCAAACAGAATCTATCTAAGGTCTCTTTTCTGGCTCTAGCAACTTACATTTGCCAAAAAATGTTTTGGGAGGCTCTTATGCAATCTTATCTTGTGTGATGACAGCAATAAAAGAATCTTCAGTCTCTAAAAATTTGAATAAAATATAGTTTATACCTGATTCATCCCTTGAATTCCACTGAAACTGGAATTAAAAGTAGATTGAACATTTTAATTCCCACTTATTTTTCACCATCTCCATTTTGCCTAATTTTGACTTAGTTTCTCACGGTCTATACTGAAAAATTACCTTTGTTCACTACTTTTTTCTTTGTATCTAGAAGCAGTCCCAAGAGATGAATGGAGGATGATGCTTGGAATCAGACCATGGGAATGAATGACTATAACTTAAAGACAAAGCTCCCTTTGCAAACCATGAGTTTTCTTGATTAACAGTGCAGAGGTGGGGTAACAGTAGTCCAAGCTATACTTCAGAAAAAGTGCATGTAAAAGATATGTATGGTACTCATGTAAGATCCACATGAATTGCCTAAATGAATAGATGTAGGTTGGGGGTAGATTTGATAGATACTCTCTAAAGCCTGGCCTGCTTTAGATAAGTGAGGAAGGAGCAAAAGGCAAATTAGCTGAAGGTGGAGGATTGGTTATCAAGAAGAGAAAAAGCTAGCAGAAGGCAGGAGTGATTCAAGTTTGGACATGCTTTTCTCCAGTCTCTGAGAGGGAGATCAGGCTAGAATTATATCTATCTGCTTCCAATTCAAATTCTCTCATCTAGGAATACAACATTTAGAGGTTCAGAAGGAAAGTCACTTCCATGATTGCTCTTAAAGGGGAAGGTAGATTACAATTGCCAGCTTAGCTCCTTCCCACCAAACACTGGTTATACAAAAGACCATCACAAATAGAATATTCGTTATTGGATAAGTAACAACATTTATCCAAATAAAACATGGTAATTGAAGAAGTTTACAGTTTATAACATACAAGAAAATAAACAAGAATGAATGATCTCTTCAACTTAGAGTGAGATAATGTCTCAGCTCAAACAGAGACAGAGAGAGAGACAGAGGCAGAGAGAGACACAGAGAGAGACAGAGAGACAGAGAGAGACAGAGACAGAGAGAGGGAGAGAGAGAGACAGGGAACAAGAGAGAGGAGAGAGACAGAGAGAAGGAGAGAGACACACAGAGACAAAGAGAGAAAGAGACAGAGACAGAGAGAAAGAGACTGGTCTTACTCAGAGAGGACTATGCTAGCAGTTTCTAGGAAGGCAAACTAGAAATCTAGAAATCAGGGGCACGTTGAAGATTTGGTTTCTCCTATATATCTACTGTTTCTTTCTCCTTCTCTCTTTCCTAAAGACTATATGGAACCATCTGGGTCTCTCTCTGCTTCTGCAGTACCATGCAAAATGCTCCAGTTTTGGTTAGAAGTTGAATTATATGTACTTCAAGTATTTTTAGGTATTTCTTTTCCAGAATATGTCTTGGGAATCTTTCACCAAGTCTTCTTAAAGGTATAAGAAGCAAATGGAAGAGAAAGAAATAAATGGAAGAGACAAAAATAAATGGAAGAAATAAGAGACTCCTTTGAGGGATAGTTTTCTTATACTCTTTTTTTTAAATTTTAATTTATTTTCTTGGTTACATCATTCATTTCCACAAGGTTTTGAGTTACAGATTTTCTCCCCTTTTTGCCCCTACCCCCCAGCCCAGAACATTGATCCCACTGTAAGGCCCCTCCCACAATCTG
>CM053594.1:122192640-122249784 GCA_028646575.1 Pseudocheirus occidentalis | reverse complement strand
CTCTAATTCTGAAGGAATTATTCTCTTCAGAATGCTTCTGAGTTTCTTTTTCCATCTGGCAAATTCGACTTTTTAAGGCATTCTCCTACTCACTGGCTTTCTGGGCCTCTTTTGCCATTTGAGTTAATCTATTTTTTAAAGTGTTGTTTTATTCAGTCAGGTTGTTGACTCTCTTTTCATGATTTTTTCGCATTGTTCTCATTTCTCTTCCCAATTTTTCGTCCACTTGTCTTATTTGGTTTTCAAAGTCCTTTTTCAGTTGATGTATAGCTTCTAGGCATTCTTCAAGTGTCTTGGAAGCATTTGGTGTGGGAGTTCTGACTGTATTGTCTTCCTCCTGTTCCATGCTTTGATTCTTTTTGTCTACAAAAAAGGGTTCTAGAGTTTTATTGCTGTTCTTATTTGCTTCCTTTTCCTCATGTTGGCCATTCAATTAATTGGTTGTTTTTTTTGGCTCTGTGAAACTCTGCTTCCAGGGGGGAAAGCTCTGTTCCAAATCGCTGGGGTTTTCCCAGCTGCTGTAGCTATTAGGGGGGTGTTGCAAGTCCCCCCAGCTTTGGCTTACTGATAGCACACCCCAGGACCACCACCCAAGACCACAATCTGGATCGAGGCTGCTCAACGCAAGAGCACTTGGCCCTGATCAATTGACTCAGTCCCCCTGAGGAGTCTGCAGGCCAGGGGCTCTGAAGCAGCCCAGTGGGGACATCCGCTGGTTACAGCAGTTTCTGCCCTTCCCCCATTGCTTCCTTGCTCCGGGGGTAGATTGGCCCGAACTGCTTTTCCTCTCCCAAATTTAACTTGAAAGCTTCACTGCCTTTCACTGACCTTTAATCCTGGCTTATGTAGATTACTCCAGGTGCTTTAGATCTTCTCTGAAGTAGACTCATGCTGTGGCTTGGGAGGGTTGGCTCCTCCAGGCCACCAGGAATCTGGCCACATGGCAGTTTCAGGCTGTGCTGGTCTCAGCTCCTGGTCTGTGATGAGCCCCTTCAGCCAGCTCCCTTTCTCTAATCCCTGTTTTTCACACCTTTCTTTAGTCCCTATTTTTCACATCTTGGTAGATGTATAGGTGCTGGAAGCTGTAGATCTTCTCTCTTGTAGACTGGCTGTGGCTCGGCTTGGCTCTTTCCTACCTCCCCGGGGCCTGGCCGTGGTTCCAGTTTCAAGCTGGGCCTGCCTCGGTGTCCTGCCGCGGTGATCCCCTGCTGCTGACCTGCCTTCCACAAGAGATGTGTTTTCTGTATTTTGTATTTTTTGAGTTTGAGAGTCCTAGAATTTGTCCAGCATCATATTTTTATGGGTGTTTAGGGTGGCTGCGTGGGGGCTGCTTCTACACTGCCATCTTGGCTCCACCCCCCTCATTTGAGGTTTTATTGGGAGAGATACTGGGTTGGCTTGACATTTCCTTCTCCAGTTCATTTGACAGATGAGGAAACTGAGGTAAAAACGACTTGCCCAGGGTCACATAGCTCATAAGGGTCTGAGGCCAAATTTAAACTCACGAAGATGAGTCTTCCTGACTCCAGACCTGGCACCCTATACATTGCATCTCCTGCCTGCCCAAGGAAGCATTAAAGACATGATGTATGAATATGAGGGAATCTGGCATAACATTCTCATGTGACTTAGACATGTCTTGCACTCAAAACTCCTCTTGAGATTAGTGGGGACATATAGAGATTTAGAAGTATCTAGGAGTCTAGGACTGGATTAATTTCCTGTCCACACTCACAAACAAAATCAAACATGGATTTTGGGAGAAATTCTAGATTGGCTAACTAAAGTAAGTCAACTGTATTTATTTTTTATTTTTTGCTTTTTTTTTTAGGGCAATTGGGGTTAAGTGACTGGCCCAAGGTCACACAGTTAGTTTTTGTGTTAAGTGTCTGAGGCCAGATTTGGACTCAGGTCCTCCTGACTCCAGGACTGGTGCTATTCACAGCACCACCTAGCCTCCCCAAGTCCACCTTATTTAATAAGTGTGCTTTGAATGGATGTTGAATTGAATAAAACACTTACTGTGGGCAAGACACTGTTGCAGAAATAGTACTAATGGTTTTTTGTGAGAAGAAACAAGGGTGTGGAGCTAAATGCCTGAGTAGACTATTGTAACCCAACTTCTTGGAGAACCACAATTGGAGAAAAGAAGCTCCTAATTACTCATTTTCAGTGTGATACTCATTGACTGTGACTGTTTTCCCTAGGTTTTCATGACCTACTTCTCTCTTGGTTCTTTTTCTGTCTAACATCTTCTCTGTCTTCTTTGCTGAATCTTTATCCAAGTCATGCCCATTAATTGTGAGTGATACTCAGTGCTCTATCCTGGGCCCCTCTACTTTTACCCCTTTCTACTATTTCACTCTATGATCTCTTCAGCTCCCATAGATTCATATATCATTTCCATGCTGCTGATTCTCAAATCTACTTATCCAGCCCTAACTTATTTCCAAGTCTCCTGACTCACATCTCCAACTGCCTATTAGATATTTCTAATTGGCTATTCTGGAAATATCTTAAAACTCAACAAGTTGAAAACAAACTTCATTTTCTTTCCCTCCTTACTTATAAACTATCTTTTTCCTGTTAAGTGTTCCACCGTCCTCCCAGTCACCCAGGTGTGTGAACCAGATGCTGTCCTTAGCTTCTCTCCCCACTCCCTTATCTAATCACTTAACAAGTTCTTTTGTTTTTACCTATAAAGGTATGATCTCTCTGAAAAGCTCTATTTTCTCCTTTGATACTGCCACCACCCTTGTGTAGGCCTTTATCACCTCTATGATTAGACTATTTCAATAGTTTGTTGATGGTTTTTACTGCCTCAGATTTCTCCCCACAACAATCCATTCTCCACTTAATTACAAAATTGATCTTCGTAAAACAGGTCTTACCATATCACACCACTCCCCTATCCTGCCCCCTTATTCAATATAACCTCTCATATCTAGGATCTTGTATAAAATCTTATTTGCCTTCTCAGTCTCCTTATACCCTAATCCCTCCCACACACTCTTTGATCCAAGGCCACTAGCCAGGTCCTCCTCAATGTTCCTTGCGCATAGGGGGTGAAGGGACTTCTAGGGTGAAAAGGTAGCTCTGAGAGTCACAGGCAGAGCCAGGAGAAGACCTCAGGGTCACTGTTAATATAGATGTGCAACAGGAGGATAGAATATAGGCTGAAGTCTTTCTAAGTACTGGCAAGCTTACAAAACCATATTTCCATATAGGGTTTGCTTTTTTCTCTCTTTGTGTTCCAACTTCATAGAATACGATTGGGTCCTGGATATGCAAAAGCTGGATGGCTTCAATCTGACATCTGAGAACAGACTGACCATGGAGCCCTAGGCCAGGTAATTAAGCACTAAAACTGGCATTCCTCTGCCAGATGCCTTATAAAAGTTACATGGGCTATTAGCGCTAAGATAGATGGGTGGAGTCAGACAGTTATTCTCAGGCGAATGAATGGACAAAAGGAAGGTCTATTTAAGATTGTGTGACGTAAGTGATTTATTTGGCTTCTGTGTGTCCAAGATGCACTGCCAAACTAATCTTCCCTAGGTTTGAATTGTCTTTTAAAGAATATAAATATTTATAATAGTAATAATGCTTGTCATTTATATAGCCCATTAACATTCGGAAAGTGCTTTACAAATATCTCATTTTATTTTTATAACAACTTTGGAAGGCAGGTGCTATTAATACCTCCATTTTATAGATGAGAATACTGAGGCAAGCAGAGGTTAAGTGACTTGGTCATACAGCTAAAGAAGTATCTGAGATTGGAATAGAACTCAGGTCTTCTGGACTTCAGGTCTGGAGCTCCATCTACTGTGCTATCTAGCTATAGATTACAGTTACTATCTGAAATTCAACCCATTACTAGTATTTTCTTTGAGCATTCTGTGGCAAAATCCAACTTTCAGGCATCACAACCAGTTATCAGTCAGAACATATTCTAGACTGTTTGAATTCCAATATATTTGAATTTGACCCAATTTGACCTAATAGTAGTCCTGCATTTAAATAAATGGATAGCTCTTTTCATCACAAGAGTAGAAGTTTTAATCATTGCATAGATAATTTAAATTCTGATGTAATTATTGTAATATGAATACATAAGTGATATGTTCTACAAATGTTTAATAACACATTCAACCCAGGAATCAATTTGGAAATTGTCTTCCTCGGGTTCATGGGCCCAGCAACATACATTATAACATGACCTTGACTGGCAAGTGATATTGAAACCAGAGACATCAATTCTTTCAGCTTTGCTCCCTTGGTATGGAGAAAGATGGGTATCAATTAATGAGTGAACAAGCATTTATTAAATATCTAATTTATTAAATGCCAGACACTGCACTAAGGACCAGAGATACAAAGACAAAAAAATAAAATAATACCTCCCCTCAAGGAGTTTGAATTGCTTAGACAACATAGAGATAAAGAGAAATATGCAAATATATATGTATAAATATATGAGGTTTTTTTGTTTTTAGTTTTGGAAAGTGATGAGAGATAGCCTAGTATGGTGGATAAAAGGCAAGAAGATCTGGGTTCAAATTCTGCCTCTGACGCATACAGGCTGTGTGTCCCTGGGCAAGTCATCTAACCTTTCAAGGCTTCAAAAATTATCAAAAATTGTAATTATCAGGTGTTTCAATTTATATCAACAATGGTAACATGGATGAAACTACAATCCTGTAATACTACTACTTCTACTTCTACTACTATTACTATTACTACTACTATTACTACTGCTGCTGCTTCTCCTCTTACTAATCTACTTTTTTTTATAGCACTTCAAAGTTTACAAAGTTCCTTTTCCATAACAATCTAGCTAGATGGTGTAGTCTACAGAACACCAGACTAATTTAAACCCTGTCTCTGGCATTTATCAGCTCTGTGACCTGTGTGACCTTGGGCAAATCACTTAACCACTCAACCTCAGTCACTTCATCAATACAATGGGGATAATAATCACACCTACCGTACAGGTATTGAGAATGTTATGAGAATCATATGCAAAGTACTTTGCAAACCTTAAAGTACTATATAAACGCTTCTATTATTATTATTATTAATGATGGTGGTGGTGGTGTTAATCTGGTGAGTTAGTTAGTGGAAATTATTATTAGCCCCATTTTACCCTTGAGGAAACTATTGCCCAAAGAGGTTACTTGCCTAAGAGCTCTTAGTGTGAGTACCAAGATTAGAATCCAGATATCCTAATTCCAAGTCTAGTGTGTTTATGTATGAAACAAAAGCATAAAGATGCCAAGAAACTCATTTTAATGTAAGGAGACACATACATTAATTGGGCAGGGCTATACTAGTTTTTGGTACCCCTTTAAACAGGACAAAAAAAATCCATGAGTAATTCCTGGCAAGGAAATATTCAACCAAAACTATAGACTCTATAGTGTTTTTAAAGGAATTATGTGCTTTTTTAAATTTACAGTTTTGGGAATACTTGGGGTACATAAGGAAAAGAGCCCAAGTTTTGTATTCACTTGACTGTACTTACTGCTCTCTTGTCACAGTTCAAGATTTGGAGTATTTGTTTTATTTGTCTGCATGTCTATTTTAAAACAAATATACAGTCTCCATCTAGGACAAAGGCAGCCATAGTAGAGTATTAAGCTTTATCCCATGATCTTGGTTAAAAAGCACTTTGCCCAAGCTATATACCACAAGAAGAAAAAGCATTCATTACTTAGTGCATTAAAGTTTTCCTGGTTCAGCAGGATCTGAACAAGAATGGTGAACAGCAAGCATTGAAAATGTGAGCAGGGGTAGCTAGGTGGCACAGCAAACAGAGCATTAGCTCTCAGTCAGGAGGACCTGAATTCAAATCCAGCCTCAGACACTTAACACAAAAACTAGCCATGTGACCTTAGGCAAGTCACTTAACCTCAGTTGCCCTCCAAAAAGCAAAAAAAAAATGTGAGCAGATGTAAGAGATGACAAGCAGGACAATTTCAGAAAAACCTGGAAAGACTTAAATGAACCGATGGCTAGTGAGGCGAACAGAACCAGGAGAATATTGTACACAATAACAGCAATATTGTTTGATAAAGAACTATGAATGCCTTAGCTGTTCTCAGCAATTCAATGATCCAGAACAATCTCAAAGGACTCATGATGAAGCATACTATCTGCCTCCAGAGAAAGAACTGATATTGATTGAGTACAGACTGAAGCATGCTATTTTCCACTTTCTTTTTTTCTTTTATTTATTCATTTATTCATTTATTTATTTATTCATTCATTTATTTATATTTATTTCTTTTTCTTTTATTTAAGTCTTCTTGTACAAAATGATTAATATGGAAATATTTTACAGAACTGCACATGTATGGCCTGTATCGGATTGTTTATCATCCCAGGGAAGGAGGAGGGAAGAAAGGGAGGATGGATAGAATTTGGAACTTAAAACTTTAAATTAAAATGTTTTAAAAAATTTAAAATGCAAGCTGAACAAGATATTTGAGAGCGAAGTTTTCTAGATTTTGGGCCTAAGTTGTTTATAGATCTTTACAAAGGCTAAATTCAAAGCTGAGCACCTAAAAGAGACTGCCTATGGAATCACTTTGCAAATATATTTTTCTTACATGATAGTGCATGAGGTTATCCAAGAGGGTAACTCATATTTCTACTCATATTTCTATAGATGGCATTTATAAACATTCCAATATTTAAAAAACAAAGTCTATTTCCCAGGAAGAAGAAGACATGGAGGCCAAATGCAGCCCTACTGTGATGAGAGAGAGGTCAAAAATGGTACCCAAGGCAGAAAGTTCCGGCTGCCACCTATTGATCACTTGACTAACCTTTACCAGCATCATAGCTAGTCAACACATGCTTTTTGCTTAGTCCCTGTGGCACATGAATTAAATTATTTAAGTTATCTTGTTGGCATCCTGGGAAAAATTATGCTTAAGACATTTATTTCCTGTTGAAAAATGTATTAGGCTCTTTCAAAGATATCGTTGCTTCACTGCCTCAGATTCTTCAGAACATGACTACCTCCGATTATTTTCATTGAGTGAGCAGTTATTTCTGTCAAATAGTCAGCTAATTAAGGAGTCAGTGGCTATTCACTTCAGTCAAAGGGGTTTGAGTGTATAGGGTATAGACTAAGTATTTTCCATACTCTTTATCACTTAATTTACAAATCTAACTTCCGGGAAGAAAAATTTGGTACTAGAGCACAGTAGAGAAAGCCCTGGATTTGAATCAATGAATCTGCAATCTTGGGATCTGAGTTCAAATCCAGGTTCTTCCATTTACTATCTATATGACCTTGTGTAATTGTCATGGGAATTTGAAGATCTTTCCTGCCCCTTAATAAGCCTAATGGAATTTGAAGACCTACCCTGTTTTGAAGATATACCCTGACCCCTAATAGGCTGGATGCAATTACATGGAGCCTGTGGTGGGAGGAGCTTGCTAAAGGGTGGACCAGAGTCCACAGGAAACTAGGAGTCAGATCAGTTAGATTGGAGGGAGGAGAGGATTCATTTGAGAGAGACAGTTAGGATTGTGAGTAAATGTTGGTTTGTGGGAAGACTAAAGGACGCTGTGGCTCTCTGTGCTATTATGGCTATTAACTTCTTTGCTGCTATGATGGAATTGGCTTCCTGGTTTGGGGATTCAGTTTTTCTGCTGTATGAATAAATGTTTTGCTTTTGTCTTCTCTATGGAGAATCTGTTATATTTTGTGATTGAGCACCATGCAGGCATATTTATAGTGACAGCTGGTGCTATGAATATTGCATTGGCATTACGCCTTGTGTAGGTCACTTAACCTCTCTGGGTTTCAGTTTCTCACCTACTAAATGATGGTATCGAATTGGAGGTCCCTTCCAGCTCTAGTTCTATATTCCTGCTAGCTTTACAAAGTTGGACCACTCACCTAACCTCTCTTTTGTTTATGAATGAATGAATATAAAATTATTAGAGCTCCTGTGCTAATCCCAGTGCTAAGCACTGGGGATACAAATAGAAAAAAAGATAGTCCATGCTCTCAAGAAACTCACATTCTAATGGAAGAGACAACATATATGGCAGGTTTCAGCTGTAGGTCAGATGGAAAGATCCCACAATCCTTAGGGTATAGCAAAAAGGTAGAAGGTAATGCCTCTTCTCTAAGGCCATTTCAACTGGGGTGGGAAACATAATTTTCAGATGGTAAACCATTTGACGGTGCCAAGCACCTTGATGACAACATGTTTTTCTTTGTCTTCAATAGCTATGACTATCAGCACCTGGAGGAGCACTTGCCAGGTTGCATCTACAAAGGGGTTGCTTGCCAGGGTGATGGCTGTAGGTGTTGGATCAAAAGTATTGTTATTTCTAAGACTCTTGGGTTCAGGGTTCTGGGGTGTCTCCATCAGGTTCTAAAGGGATATGGTGGTCAGGGTGGTGATGGTGTAATTTGCCTGGCACTCGCTGCTCCCTGTCTCTCCTTCTGGGCATGATTCTATTTCATGTAGGCTGAATTTCCTGTCCTGTGTGATAGTTGGTTGGCAGTTGGTGGGATTGGCTTGCTCCTTCTCTACAGGAATTGCTTCACCAAATGTTGGTTGGGGCTTTCTTTTTGGAGGGGGTAAGGCAAGGCAATTGGGGTTAAGTGACTTGTTCAAGGTCACACAACTAGTAAGTGTGTCAAGTGTCTGAGACTGGATTGGAACTCAGGTCCTCATGACATCAGGGCTGCTGCTCTATTCTCTTGGACTTATCTTAAAAAAATCTTTTTGCTTACCTTTATTCCTAATTTTCTCTGTTGTAAAAATCAAGCCAGTTAAAATCAGTAGGCATTTATTAAGCTCCTACTATGTATTTAGTATTTAGTGATTACCTATAGTAAACTAAGTATTTAGGTAAAGAGGATCCAAAGATAGTTTCTGCCCTCCAGGAGGTTATATTCTACTGAGAGAAAGCAGTAGGTCCACAGACGAATGACTAAAAAATATATACAAAGTAAATGCAGATTATTTTTGATGGAAGAAAGATGAAAATCACCAATAATGGGGCATTAGGAAAGGCTTCAGTTATAAGGTGGCTCTTGACCTGAGCCATAAGTGGAGGTAGGGATCCCGAGAGGCAGATGGAAAATGAAAGCTTTGGACTAGACTTTCCCGCAGGTCCCTTAGAGTTCTAATGTAATTCTGTGATTCTAAACTTTTCTATGTACTTGTTATACTGGACATGATTTGCTCAGTTCCTTTTTACCCCTCAGAAGTTTTTCCACCAAGTAATTTCACAGAAATAACATCTTCTAACATTACAACAGCGGTAACCCACATGCTCAGTACAGTCACTCTGGGAGTGACATCTTATTTTTATTTTAGTAATCGAAGAGAACAGGAGCCAACCTGACACCTTAACCTTTAATTTGTGTTCTACAGATACATAAATGCAGGAACTGGTACTGTCATCTCTGGCAGAGTCTAAAAGATGAATCATTTTCATGCCTGAGAATATCGAGAAGTCAATGAGGGACTTCACAGCCTGGTTTTAGAATCTAACTAAAATCAACAAGACATCTGAAAACAAAAATGCTCTACTTAAACAGTCTGAGCAATGGGAGATAGAACCGAGGAGAGAGTCTGTGGTTCTCTTCTCTGCCCTTGTCGGACCACATCCGAAATACTGAGTTCCATTTTGGGAGTGCCATTTTAGAGCGTATTGGATAAGGTGCTTGGCATGGAGTCAGAAAGATCTGAGTTCAAATCCAGCCTTTAACTTACTCTAGCTGTGTTACTCTGGGAAAGTCACTTAGCCTCTCTTAGTTTTAGTTTCTTTATGTGTAAATTGGGGTAATAATAGCACCTACTTCACAAGGTTGTTGTAAGGATCAAGGATCAAAGGAGGTAATTAAATGCTTTATAAAACTTAAATCACTATTTAAATGTTAACTCTTATTGGCATTATCATCATACCCATCAACATCATCATCTCTACCACCATCATCTTCTTCATCATCATCATTACCCTCGTCATCATCTCAAGAGCATCCAGAGGAGCGTAACCGGGATAGTGAAGGACCTTAAATTAATGCCTTATGATTGGTTGAAAGGAAAAGGTGTATTGATCCTAGCGAAGACAAATATTGGAATAGGGGAAAAATTTGGAGTATGATAGCAGATAAGTGACACAATGGATAGAACTCCAAACCTGGAGTTAGGAAGATCTGAGTTCAAATTCAGATTCAGGCACCTATTAGCCGTGACACTCTGGGTAAGTTATTTAACCCTGTTTGCCTCAGTTTTCTCAACTGCAAAATGAGCCAGAGAAGGAAATGGCAAACTACTATCTTTGTGGAGAAAACTCGAAAAGGATCACAAAGAGTAGAAAGCAACTAACTAAACAACAACAACAACAACAAAATCTGCCCTCTACTATTTGAAAAGCTATCACTAGGAAGCATAATTAAACAGGCACTGCTTGGGCCCAGAAGGAAGAATCAGGAGTGAAGGGATAGTAGTTGCAAAGAGTTGTAATTATAAAATTTTAGCTTGATACAATAAAAAATTCCCCTAACAAATAGAACTATCTAAAAATTTAATGGACTAATGCAGAATGCAGTGGATATCCTCTTCAAGCAAAGGCTGCATGGATCCCTTGTCCAATGTGTTAGTGGGGGGATTCTTTTTCAGATCTGGGTTGGACTAGAGACTCTCCTAGGTGTTTTCTTAGATTCCCTGTTTCCCAGATGCAATTTCTACATATCCTAGGATTTAATCTTCATTTATTCATATCAAATTTGAATCTGTTGCTAAGCAAGGTTGCAATTTCATTTTAATGAATTTGTTTTTAGTAATTAGAATTTACAGGCATATATACAACAGAAAGAAAATCAATAATTAGAATAGTGTTCTATACTAGTAAGTACTTAGCAAAAGTTTGTTGTATTAAAATCTTATTTAATTTTTTCCTTTTGCTTTAATCAGAGGTACTCCAAATGGAGGGACAGATAGGTGGTGCAGTGGATAGAATACTGGGCCTAGAGTCAGAAAAATCTGAGTTCAGATCTGGTCTGAGATACTAGCTCAGTGACCTTGGGCAAGTCAATTAGCCCCTGTTTGTCTCAGTTCTTCTATAAAATGGAAACACACTGGAGAAGGAAATAGAAACCAACTCTAGTATCTTTTCCAAGAGAACCTCATGGATAATGTCCATGGTGTCATGTAGAGTTGCACTCAACTGAACAACAAAAATTCTGAATGTAAATGTTGTCTTGCTGTTGTAAAATTCAAGATTTATTGACATATAAACTCTTATTAATGTAGTCTTTATTTTAACTATCAGGCAGGGGCCTTTTATTTAAAATATTCATCATATAAAGCCCCAGGCCAGGAGTTAGGAAGATCTGAGTTCAAATCCATTCTCAGACACTTACTAACTGTGTCACCCTGGGCAAGTCATTTAACCCTGTCTGTCTCAGTTTCCTCGTCTATAAAATTGTAACCACAAGCACCCTAGCATACACAGGATGGCTGCTAGTACAGGTTATTTGATCTGCTTTTCTAAAGGAAAGCAATTCAAAAGGGGTTAACAATCTTACTTTAATCAAACATATATATCATTTACTTGGTTCAGGGGAAAAAGTCAGCACTTAGTTAGTTAGTTAGTTAGTTAGTTAGTTAGTTACCAGAGAGAGAAGCTCCAACATCTGGGTTTTCAAAGCCAGTGGGGTCAACAGTTATCCAGAGTCTCATCCGGTCATTCATACAACTCTTCCCATAAGTGAGCCTCAAAGCAAAACCTTACCCTAGGGTGCATATATATATATATATATATATATCCTTCTCCAGAATCAGATGATATCACAACCTTTCTGACCCACTGCTTAATTACAAATAACAAAAAGTGTAGGCCTTCCTGAAAAACAATCCTCCCCTAAGCAAGTTTCTCTTGTTGGTCTCCAAGTGAGGTCCAGTAAGGGTCAAGGAAGGTCTTCAGATTCCCTTACAATGACAAAGATGGAGCTGTAAAAAGATACTGGAGTGGTTTGCCAAAAATACTTATCATTAACATGGGAGTGTATTTGTTTGACTATGAGTGTATAGAGATGTGGAAGAGAAAATGCATTTATTAAGTACCTATCATCTGCCTTCTGTGGATGTGGTTTGTGGTGCCCCAAAGCAATTCCCAGAATAACACCAAAGATCACAGATCACCGTAACATAAATAATAATAATGAAAAACTCGAAATATTTGGGGCGGTTAGGTGTGGCAGTGAAGAGTGCACCGGCCCTGAATTCTGGAGGACCTGAGTTCAAATACAGCCTCAGACACTTAACACTTACTAGCCATGTGAACTTGGGCAAGTCACTTAACCCCAATTGCCCTGCCTTCCACTCCCCCAATACCTATATTTAATTTGTAAATATTATCTCAGTTGATCCTCATAACAACTCTGGGAAGTGGCTGCTATTATTATTTTGTTATCTCCATTTTATACCTTAGGAAAATATGGCAGGCAGAGGTCAAGTGACTTGCCCGGGTCAAATGGCTAATAAGTATTTGAGGTTGGATTTGAACTCCGATGTTTCTGATTCCAGGCTCAGTGGTTTATAGACAATAACACACAGCTACAGGGACATTGCTTAACTAACCATTAGAAAAAGGTTTAACTGGAAAAGACTACTGGTCATTAAGAATTAAGGCAACAGATGGACAGGTAGCAGGCTTCTCAGGTAGCCATCCAGTGCCAGGAGATCTAGACAAAGGCTCCCAGAAAGCTGGATGGTCTTCTTGTGGAGAAATTACCGCAGGACATGAACCATAAGTAATGTTCATGAGTACGAGGCATGGAAGGGTTTTGTGATCTACACCCTGAAGGGAATATTCACGTAGGTGACATCACACATCAATTAAAGCATGGAAATACCTTCTCAAAAGAGTTATAGTCAGATTTTGATTTGAATGAACAAAATCACCAGCAAAGCAGGCACATTTAAATTGAGCTTTTGTTCTTTGTATTCCCAGAATTGTTAAAGGAAAGAGAAAGAGAACACTTCAAAAGTCCTTGTAATGTAGTTGTAATCATATTAGAAATGAAATATGAGCAGAACATAAAGAGTCATAGCAACAGTTTGAATAATCAAAATCTTTCTGGCAGCTGTCATGTGGAAGAAATTCCTTGAAAAAACCTCACTGCCTCAGTAGAAGGGACTTTAACAATATCTCCTATACTCCTGAATTAATGAGAGGAAAATGGAAAATAAAAATAACTATGTGTATATGTGTGTATGTGTGTGTGTGTATACACACACCTCTCTCCTCTCTGTCTCTGTCTCTCTCTTGCACACACATACACACTCTCACACTTATAGCTAATGAAGGCAGATTACCTCTAGGTAATGTTTTGTTTTGACAGTTCCCAATTAAAATGCTTCCAAATATATGAATCATCTAATTGGTTAAAACAGGACTATATGTCTATGTGTCTATGTGTGTTTACAGTATGTGTGTGTGTACATTGTGTGAACATCACTTTCTAACTTTGGTGTGAACACTCACAGATGATCCATACATTCTCATTCTGAGAGATTTTTGTCCATATTTTTGCATAATTTCTCTGCAGATGATATGCCCAATATGCTAGAATCTTCTCTTTGGTTCTTTTGCTATTTCCCTCATGCTGTCCATCCATGATCTCTCCCTCTTGTTCTGTGGCCAGCCCCATTCCTGGGGTGGTTATATTTCACCCCTAGATGAAGCTTTTTACATGTTTTCCAGGATATGAGTCATTTTCATTATAGTGGTACATGCAGCCTGCTTATCCCTACCAAAGCAGTGGGGATAAATGCTTGTTCCCTTCCCCAACAAGCAATGTTCCCCTGCCCTTTGGAACACCTGGGTAATAAAGCCTTTGTAAATCTTACAGTATATAGAAATGCCAGTTCTCATTGATTTTTCAGGGATTGTGGCGTTCTATGTTCTGCAGTCATACACTATCAGGAAAATAATATTAGTGTTAAAGAAATGGGCTGTTGCATAGCCTGAAGGCACTTTGCAATTTCCCAAATGCAATCCAGTCTGACTCTCCTAGGCCCTTCTGGGCCCAATATACCAAGCAAGATTTTAATTGAGAAATGTTATTCATGGAATAACATAATTGCTAGACTTAACCTACATCTGACCTCAGTTTGGGATCTAATACTACAAAGAATAAGCATTTTAGTAGGTAAAACCCTACTATCAGGACCAATATGACTACTTCAGAATAGCTGTCATAAATATATACAAAGTATATATGAATGTAAGTATGTGTGTATGCATACTTACCTATGTGTCTGTGTAATATATATATATATTTTTTTCTTCTCACCTGAGTTTACTGAAAGCACAACTTTTCTCCATTTCTGCCTCTCACCAGAATTCTGTCATTTATCTAGAATTTACTATCAACATTGGACCTTTTCAACTTCTGGTCTCCTTGCTTTATTCTATTGGCAAGATTTATTTCTCAGGCAAACTCTTAATCAATAAGGCATATTATGCCTGCTCTTTGTCCCATACGAAGGATGTATGTGTGCATATACATATACGTATATGTACATATATATACATATATACATATATCTATCTCAATGGGCATGTATATACATATATGCACACATTACACACAATGCATCTTTATGTGGTCCTAGATGGATATAGGTGAGAATTGGGTTGATTTTGACGTGTAATAATTGATAACATTTATATACTGATTTGCAAAGTCTTTTGCAAATAGTAGTTCACTTTTCCTCACAATAACCAAATAGGTAGGTTTTGTTATTACCCTCATTTTCCATTTAAGGGAACTGAGGCAGATAGAGGTTAAAATCACTTAGCTAATGTGTCAGAACCTAGATTTGTAGCCAAGTCTTCCTGACTTTAGGTTTAGCTTTCTATGAGGGGCCACCTAGTTGCTGTACATGTATATGCATTTGTATATGTACTTTATAGTAATAAGCAACATTTACATAACACATTGTGCTAAGCACTTTTCCATTTAATCCTTATAACAACTCTGGGAAATAGGTACTGTTATTGTTCCCATATTACCGATGAAGAAATTATGGCAAGCAGAGACATATGTGTGTATGTATATGTGTAAATGTATATACATATATATATATATATATACACACACACACATAGATATATATGTACACATATACACATATACTGAATTTAAGTACTGTATAACAATCAGGTAGTTATATGAACAATTGTCATCTATCTTCCAAAAATTCTTTAAGCTGAAATATGTTCATACATTCGGGGGCCAACTTGACTTTTAACATACTCCTCAAAGTTCTAGAATCAAAAATGCAGTTGGAAGGAACCCTAGGGATTCTGTTCCAGAACTGGGCACGATATTTCCAGTGGGGTCCGACCAGAACTGGCCACAGTAAGACTACCGTTACTCTTGTTCTGGGCACAGTCTTAATGTGGGTTCAGATTATATTACTTGAACTCCCTTTTTTGGTAACTTATTTATTTGTAAGCTGAAAGAGACCAAATGACTCCACAAAAAGGTTAAAAAAGCTTTGAAACAAACAATCATGCAAAAAAGAATAATGTATTTCTGCAAATCTGTTATGTATGCCACCATGTTAGAAACTGAGATCAGTGGTCCAGAGACTATGTTGTAGGTATGGTCTATATTTTCAGCACTCAGGTAAACTGCTATTTTGAACTACTATTTAAATCTGAGCTCCCTGATGAGCTCAGGTTTTAAAAGGACTTGTACAAGAGCTGGAAGTGGGCATGCTATGGGAGATCCTCCTGGTACAAACCCTCTGCATCCTGGGGATCAGATCAATTCTGTATCCTGCCCAAGGAATCACTCACTGTCTCAGACACTGGTTTCTTCTCTCAGTTTTCTAAATATTCCAAGGCCTTGGCGTGTAGCCCTGAGCCAGTTGAAACTCATTATTTTACCTTGCTTATATTGTTAGCCTGAACTCCCGGACTGAAGCCAATTACGACTGTCTTTTATTACCTCAATCTTATATCCCCCTTATTCCCTTCTCTCCTCTACTACAAACAATCTGGAATTTAAACATGCCTTGTCTAGGGTTTATTTGTGAGGGTATAGGTTATATTCATAAACAAATTCCAAAGGTACTGATAATTAATAATGAATTGTCATAACACTTCAAGGTTTACAAAGAACTTTAAACCTATTACTTGTGAGGTAGGTACCACAGGCATCATTGCCCTCACTTCCATATGAAGAAACAGAGTCTCAGAGCTGTCAGGTACTTTGAACCCATATCTTTTTCACTCCAAGGTCACCACTCTATAACATAGTGACTCAATCACAACTGAAAGAAATTTAGAAGGTCCAATTAAGAGGGTACTGAGAGTAATTGGAATCTTTCAGCGTAGTTCCTGACACATTTTAAATATCTTACAAATGCTTGTTGACTAACTTCAGCAGAACAGAAAGAACAGATTTTTAGCACCTTGTTAGTAGTAATAACATCAGCAGGCAAGCAGGAACTTCTGTGTAGGGACCAACAGAGATGGGGCAGTCTTGTTAAAGGTGTCCTTGTGTCTATTTATTCTTCTCCTTTGGGTGGTGGTGTCCGCATTTACCATCCTTACACCTGAGGACTCCTTTTGGTGCTGCTTTTCATGGCTGCATTTTGGAGAGCCTGCCTGAATCACAAAAATTAAGAGCTATGGCTCTGAGTTTTAAAGGATGAGAGATGTCAAGTCGAACTATTCAATGTTTATTTTGATCTTTCTATCAAGGACTTCACATTAAAAAGGGAAAAATGCAAATAGTTAAGAGGACATTCCAATCTGCATGGGAAAATAGTGAGAGGATATCCACCTTGCTAAAGAGTTTGAGTATATAAACAAATTATATTTCCCAATATCGAAAGATCCCTGATGGATGTGGCATGTATACATCCCCTCCGCTCTCACACTGCCAATTATCTGCCATTTTGTTGTTCACTTGTTTTGGTTATTTCTAACTCTTCATGACTCCATTTAGGGTTTTCTTGGTAGAAATACTGGAATGGTTGGCAATTTCCTTTGCCAACTGATTTTGCAGATGAGGAAACTGATGCAAACTAGGTTAAGTGAGTAGCCCAGGGTTACACAGCTAGTAAATGTCTGAGGTCAAATTTGAACTCATATCTTCCTGACTCTAGGCATGGATCTCCACTATGCTACCTAACTGCCACAAAAGGATATTTATTTATATATTTATAATATAATATAATATGATATTATATAACACAATATAATTTGATATACTTAGTTATAGTTATATATTTACAAATGGATATTTATTTCAAAGTTACAGCAATTAAAAAACATTTTCCCCTCACCTCAAAAGCATATGATCCCTTATATCACCTTGTCTTTGGGACTGAAAATGCTTCACTGAGCTCAGTTCCTATATAGCATTGGTACCAATAAATTCATATTCGTATTTGGACTGAATAACAGAGAGTCTTTATCTCAGCTTTCACTGGCCTGGGTTCAGAAGGTCACTCCCAAAGGTCTCTTTTTGCTCCTTAGGTCATAGATACAGGAATGGTTCTGTAAATTAGACTCTTAAATATCATAATGCCATGACACTCTATGGATTTCAAATTCATAAGGTAGGAAGTTCCCTTCTCTTCCCCTAAAATGGAAAAGAATAAACATGGAATCCAAGGACGATAGCCCATTTCTTGAGGTTATATGCCCTCTGAGGGGAAAAAGCTCTAAGGCCTCTTCCTTTATAGCATATTCTTTTACCAGATACCATTAGTGACAGAACTATATGGAGCCATGATGGAACTGGTGGAAGATGGCTAGACCTTTGAATGCCTGTCTATCAGAGTTTCCCATTAGCCAACTAGAACTAGTTACAAAATGTCTACACATATTCCACTGGCTCTCCAAGACACTTACTTTCCTTACAAGTCATTCCAATTTTCCCTTTGGAAAATTATGAAGGGAAAAGCATAAGTTTAACTCCAGTATTGGAGCTGCTTTGCTAAATCTAGTATCAGATACTCATGATAGTTCTTGGGGGTGGTGATGGCTGATGGTGAAGTTTGATGCTAAGCACCTGATCCTTGTCTGGTAGCTCTTGGATTTGGGATATACCTATAGACTGATGAAAAGCTATCTACTTCTAAGAAGGATCCATTCATGTATAATCTATGTAGTACTTGTTTAATATATTTGCATGTGTTCTTTTTGCTTCTATAGTAACAGATGTTACTCTATACAGTCAAACCAGGCAAGTATGGACAATTCCATTATGCCATACTCTTACGATTAGTCTATTGATGTAGAGCAGGGAAGCAAGAAGGTAGAGATGTTCCAGTGGATGGGATCAGTGGCAATGGGTCTAATTGGACAGATCAATACATATCAAAAGCTTAGATTAACAAGATGAACACTGTCATTCAAGGAGGAGGACCAAGAGTATAGAGGTGGCTTGCTTTCCAAGAAAACAGACTGGAATTTTGCTTTCAAAGAGAGACTGGAATTTTGGCCATGAGCTCTTGAATTGAATGAAGATTTCTTGTGGGGAATATGGAATTGCTAGTCACAGCCCTCATCACTGAAGAGAATCAGGTAATTGTGTAAATCTAATTCCTATTCTACAGGACAGCCCTATAAAAACTTGAAGATAACTATTATATTACTCCTGGTTATTTATTTTCTCCAGGTTATTATATACATACATACATATATATATATATACATATATATATGTTTATTTATTTATTATATTTTCTCCAGGTTAAATATCGCCAGTTTTCTCAATCAATATGGCATAATGTTGACAAAGTTCTTCACTGTCCTATTTATACTCCTCTGAATGTTTTCTACTTTATCAACCTACATTTTATACCAGGAAATCAAATTCACAAGCATTTATTAAGTGCCCGCTGTGTGCCAGGTACTGTGTTAAGTACTGGATGTTCAGAACTAAACACGATATTTTAGTTCAGAACATCTGGGCATATTATAAAGGTCTTAAGGAGATATCCTTACACTTGGATACTCTTTCTTAATTCAGCCTCAGAGAACTGTAATACTTTGTCCATATTTGACTCCATTATAGAGTCAAAAAGTTTTGAGATTTGTACAAGGAAAAAAAATCTAAATAAAAGACCAAAATAGCATTACTTAAATCAGTCACTATAAACATGGAGTTTAAAGTTAGAAAGACCTTAGAAATAATCAAATCTTCAAATGATTTAGGATAATAATCTTAGTATATAATAATAATGATTATATATGCATATGTATATGTATACATATATAAAATCAATCCAACCTTCAAATGTTCACTATCCCTGACAAGTGGTCACCCAATCTTTAATTGACTCCATTTCCATTTTTGGACAGCTTGTAATGATTAGGAAGTCCTTTCTTATATTCTACAAATGAAATTATTAACAAATTTCTGTGTCTTTTTCAATATTTTTATCTCTAGTGCCTACCACAGATCTTTGGACAGAGTAGGTGATTAATAAATACTTTTTACATTGAATGGAATATACAGAGAACTCCAATTTATGTTTCTTTGTCTGCTAAGAAGACTTGACATTCCCTTTTTATCCTTTGTTCCCTTCTGAATATAGATAAAGTAGAAAGAGAAAAATTACAGCAAATATAGCTCAGTGTCGTTACAAACTCCTGTAATTCTGTATTCCCAAGAAGAAGAGCAATTTCTTAGGCCCAATGGGAATCTAACTGGGAGAAGGAAAAGAGGTAGTGTGACAAGAACCCAGGACTTGAAGTCAGAGGACTTCAATATTTATACTGATTCATCTACTAACTATCAAACTATCAATAATATTGGGCAGATTTCTTAACTTGCCTCAGTTTCCTTATATGTGAAATGAAGTGGTGGCATACTTTCTAGCTTTAAATCTTATAGTACTATGCTATTACTCCTGTTCAATAAAAATCCATTAGTAATTTAAATACAATGACCTCCATTTTGTGAGAGAGTTGCTAAATGCCAAATTTGTCTCCTTTCTAATACATAAAGGACTGGTGCCCCTACCAGAACTAATCATTTAAAATGAGAGCTTAAGCATACTTTTGCTTATAAGTGAAAAGCAGTTCCCTTAGATGCTAGGAATTACCTAAGTATTAGTGGTTATGCATAGACAGGCAACCTTGGTGTGATGAATAGAGATCTTGTCTTAGAGTCAGGAAGACCAGGCCTCAACCCCATTCTCTGACCCAGAGTCAACCACACTGACCTACTTCCTATTCCTCACAGGTCATGGTCTCTGTATATTTTGCATTGACTATCTCTCTTTCTTGAAAGGTCTTCCTCCTTTGCCTCTTAGGATCCCTGGCTTCCTTCAAGGCACATCTCAAATGCCACCTTCTGCAAGAGTTCCTTTCCAGTCCTCTAAGGTTGTATTGTATCTTATATATACACATACATACACATACACATACACACACATATATGTACCTGTTGTTTCCCCTATTAGAAAGTGGACTCTTTGAAGACAGGGAATGTTTTTGTCTTTCTTTGTATCCCCGGCACTTAGTGGAGTGCTTGGAAAGTAATAAGAACTCAACAAATGCTTGATTAATTGATTAAACCTGGGAAAGCCATTAAAAGCCCTCAGTGCTACAAGAAACTCTCCTAAGTGAATTGCAAAGCAAACTGACCTGCATTGGTGGAGGGAATTTCTTCACTGGAAGTTCTTTATATGGATTAAGTCATAGATATAGTTCCCCCTTCAAATGTAAACATATCTTGCTGGTCCTGTCACTTGGAAGAGATGAATTGTGCAGCTCTCATCAGAATTTTCTCTGGAAGTTAAGGGGTATAACAAGGAAGAAAGATTTCAAACAATGTGTAGAGATGATGTACAAATAATGGGAATAATCAGAGGAGCCTCCCTGACCTTCAGGACTAGAGAATATATAGTCTACCTCATGGTTTGGAAATGGTTCTATGCCATGGCTCAAGGAAAAGGCATTACTAAGATGGTATAGTAAGAAGAGTACCTACAAAAAGTTCTTTTCTCCCCCATAATCTTGGGACACACCATGCCACAAATACACGCAGCATCAGGGGGAGGAGTGGCTCTAGACTTGGATTATACTACTACTAAGGAACCTATGTAGGAAATGCATGTGGGCAAAGAAGCATGTTTCCTGTATTGCTCATCCTTGATGCCCTTTCTCCTCTTCTGTCCTCATATTTTCAGCTGGGTAGGCCACTCAGCTGGGCTTTCTGGGTTGAATCTTCTTCAAAGCTCAGATCTGAATTGCCAGGGCTAATTTTCCCTTGGATCAATAGCTGGTTCTCTTCTCTTCTACTTGGGGCCATGATCCTTCAAGCAGCTTGCTGCCTTGAATATTGCCTCTGTGTCTGTGTCCCTAGCGGGAAATGTTGTGTCTTTCCACCCTGCTGGATGGGGTGTTGTCTATGAATGAGAAGCTCCATTGCAAGATGTCTTGACTGGGAGTGAGGAGAAGATGAAATCCTCTTTTCCTCTCCCTCTCCCTCCCCTCTCCCCCCTCCAGTTGCTGCCCTCTGGTAGAGGAACAGGGGTAATAGTCCACAAATCTGCTCCCTGCCTTGGACTGTATATAGGGTCTGTTAGTTTTGTAAAGACTTTAAATACAGTTTTTTAAAGTTTTTCAGAAGCATGGCTAATTTTTAAGCAATCAATAAAAACCTTCCCTTCCAATTGAATCATATTTTTTTCACACTTCATAAAGGAATGAGTTCTTATACCTTGTTAACATATTAATAACTCATTATCCTGTCAACTGTCTCTTACTTTGTGTGATTATATTAACTGAGCTGGGAGGGGGTAGGTGGAATGAAATTCCCACCACTACAACTGCTTAATTATTCAAATAAGTAAATGGGTACCATTTGATAGCTAATTTTAGGATAGGGTGTTACATTCTACAAATGCTTTAAATTTGACAGCCTTGTGAGATAAGTAGTATAGGTATTGTTATTCTTATTTTGCAGATGAGGAAACTGAGGCTCAGGGAAGTTAAGCAACTTGTTCATTCTCATTTCACTCTCAGATGTCAGAGATGGGATTTGAACCCAGGTCATCCTAATTCCAAGTTCAGCACTGTCTCCACTTCAAAATATAAATGGTCACATAACTATTTAAATAAGACTACATGGTTATTATTAATAATTTTAATCTCCCACAGTGTGCAAGATGTAAAAATAGAAGACACATTGTTCCTGCTCTCTTTAAAGATAATTAATTATACTTGACCACAGCTTCTCCTGTCTCTCTTCAGTAATGGCAAGATTTCTCTAAAGGACCTAAAGCCTGCTGAAGGAGTCACATTGGCTGCCGCAAAGAAGCCTGGGAAGGTCTCTGTGAAAGGTTCCATGTGAAGAGCCTGCCTTTGAAATTGAGAGACAAAAAAACATCAAATATTTAGCAACTTTCAGATCCAACTATTAGGTCTAAATTTGGCCAAGTCCTAACCAGGTCAATATAGCACTTACTGGCTATGGTAAGATAATTCTGAAAAAGAAAGCATGGAAACTTTTCTTTTTCTTTGTCTATAACAAAGGAAAGCAGAATGCTTTCTGGCACTTGGATAACAACTCTCCCTTCCTCCAAGTATGGGATTCACTTTTATTTTCAGAACTGATACAGGAAGGATCCTGGCCCCCATTTAATCCACTTTCTTAATTCTGTTCTGCAGGGCACTGTCAATTATTTTTGTTTTGGATTTGTCCAGTGCCAATGGTACAATCAGTCAACATTTAATGAGTGTCCATTCTATTCTCTAGCTAGTTGCAAAGGAAACAGGCCCAGCCCTTAGGAATTTATAATTTAATGGGGGTAGACAAGACAGGCACATGAAAAATAGATAAGAAAACCTAGCAGTTGTCATAGCATCTAGGGAGCATCTTTCTGGTTTAAAAGAGCACAGTCAGGAGTTCCTTACATTGGAAATATCACTTGTTTGTTGGTGTTTCTAAGGTAATATCTAAGTTTTCAAGATTTTCAAAATTTCCCCAAATTTAGGCTACCTGATCCTTTTTGGATTTTCTTTTTCTTTCAATTTAACAGATAGTTATTGTGTGTTTTTAAAGGGATGGACACTGAGCTAGATGCTGGCTAGATCTCTGTGATCAAGGGTCTTGCCAATGTGACACAATGAATAACACTGGTCTTGAAATCCTGGATGACCTGGATTCAGATCTTGCCTTTGATACTTACCAGACTAGTTACCACATAGCAAATCACTGAATTTCTCTGAGCCTCAGGGTCCTCATCTCACAGGACACTTCTGAGGATCAAATGAGCTAATACATGTAAAGACACTTTAAAAACTTCAAAGCACCGTATCAGTGATTATTATTGTTATTATTACAGACTAACAAGGACCACAGAAAGGACACAAGCACACATGATACAGGGTCAAATGGTCTAGGAGCAATGCACCAATCCAGATAGAGTGCTCTAGGAAAACTGGAGAGAGGAGCAACTGCTTTTAGCTTCAGGATTAGGGAAGCTGTTTCAGAGGTGGACAGAATAAGATTAATAATTGGGTAGAAGGTTTGACTTGATTATATGTGGAGAATTATATGGCATTTTCAGTCTAATTTTGGAGAAGTGCTGATAGATCATTCTGGAATGCTGATATTGGAGTTGGAGATAGAGAAAATGTTCTTCCTCTCTACAGATGAACACTTCTGTCTTTATTTCTTTGATGAATTAAGACTGAGCTTTTTAATGGGAAGTGATAGCAGAGAACACAAGAGGTATTTCTACCCTGTTAATGAGATAAAAATCTTTGGTTCTGCACATAAGGAGGAACACGTTCCTTTATTAGATGTCTATTCCATACCAGGCACTGTGCTAAGTAGTTCACAAATACTTGATTCTCACAACAATCCCTAGAGGTATGTGTTTCCCATTTAATAGCTGAGGAAACTGAGGTATACAGAGGTTAAATGATTTATTCAGGGTGACAGAGCTAGTAAGCATATGTGGCCAGACTTGAACTCAGGTCTTCCTGATTCCAGACCCAGCGCTCTGCTGGACCACCTAGCTGTCTCATGGACTTGACAAAGAAATGGATGAATGAATGAATGAAAAAAGATTTTATTAAATGTTTACTATACCTAGAGCACTACTCCAAGAGTTGAATCTATAAATAGTAGAGAAAGACAATCCCTGTTCTCAAGGAACTCATATTCTATTAGAGGAAGCAAAATATATTAAAGAGTATCTGCATTGTAAGTTGAAAAGATCCCTTGAGTCCTTGGGGTACAGCATCAAGGCAAATGATAATTCATCTTCTCTGGTATCATTTCCATTGATAAAATTTTGGCTGTTTCCAGCACTGAATTGTTTGACAGTGTCAGGGATTTTTGGTGTTGAGAACATGCTTTTCTAGGTCTTGAACAATTGTGGTTTCTAAGGAGGTGGTCTGCAGCCCTTGGAGAGGTGGTTGTCAGGTCTTGTTTTCATTAGGGTGGCTCCCAGGATGATGGGTTGGAAGCAAGGCTGTTGGTTTGGAGGCTGATACTATTTCCATGGGTTCTGGGTTTTTGCCCTCTTACATCACCTAAGGTCTGAGGGAAGGTAGTGGCTAAGGTGGTAATGGTGGTTCAGTCTACCTGACACATGCTACTTCGTGTTTCTCCCTTGCTATTTTGGTTATATGGGTTTTGTTTTCATGGCAGTACTCTCTCCTGGTGCTTTTCTTACTTAGTTGACCATTACTTCTTGATCTCCTTTGTGAGATCTTCATTCAGGTCACACCTACTAATGGTATTTTGTGTCAGTTGATTGGCTATTGGAAAGAGGTTACTGTCCTGTAAAATGGTTGGAGGGGCTGAATCAGAAGCAGTGATGGTGATTTGAGGGTTATTGTTATTCTTGGGGGTCGTGGACATACTGGCAAGCTGAGGGCAGCTGGTTGATTGGTGCCAGTAGACATGGGAATTATTGATTTCTGTCTCCATAGGAGTTACTCATGGGTAGTAGAAAAATATTGGACTGAGAGGCACCAGCTCTAGAGTCTAGCTCCTGGATCAGTTTTGTGAAAGAGTTGATGGCTTAGGAGGCTACCACGGGCTGACCACAGGTCAGCAAGGTCTATGGCAGGGTTGTTTCCATTGTTCTTTCTATAAACTTTCTGGAAGTTTTGATTGTAAGTTTGTCTCCCAGAGTTATCAACTATCAATAGTTCCATAGTTACAGTCTATTGTTATGACACTAGTTTCCAAAAATAGATAACAGCAATTTATTACCTTCTGTTCTGTTCACATAGTGCCAAGCCACTCTTGTATAGTTACTAGATTTTTTTTGCTTAAGTGCAAATTGCTTCTGAATAAATCTCCCATTTCCAATATATCCTTGAAACTTCTTCTTCTGTTCCTCTTTATATATCCTCTGATCATTTAAAGAATAATACTTTCAAATTCATTATGAGAGAATGTCTCTCTATAAGATCATGTGACAAAATACAGTTTGCTATAGAAGAATAATCTTCAAGTAAACCAGATCATTTTAATTGTATGAAGTAAAAAAAAAAGTTTTGCACAAACAAAATCAATGAAAGGGGGATAAGAAGAGAAGCTGTTAATCGAG
This sequence comes from Pseudocheirus occidentalis, assembly GCA_028646575.1. Classification (NCBI taxonomy): domain Eukaryota; kingdom Metazoa; phylum Chordata; class Mammalia; order Diprotodontia; family Pseudocheiridae; genus Pseudocheirus; species Pseudocheirus occidentalis. Next base: position 122,224,183 of record CM053594.1, on the reverse strand, counting down.
AAAATATCTTTGCATCAAATAAAATTGATATTCAAGATATATAGTGAATTGATAAAAATATATATAAGACCAAGAAGAATACATGATCTCACTCCACTTTTTTCTCCAGCAAATTGCTTCCTATATTACACCCATCCTCTCATTTATCTTTTATCTCCCCCTTTCTACTAGCTGCTTCCCTACTGCCTATAAATTTACCCATATATGCCCCATCCTCAAAATATTCTCATTTGATTCATTCATTCCCACTAGCTATCGTCTCATATTTCACCTTCATTTTGTGGCTAAATTGGATAAAGTAATTTATAACAGATTTTCCCACTACCTTTCCCCCATTCTCTTTTTAACTTTCTACATTCTGGTTTCTGATCTCATTTTCCAGCACAAACTGATTTCTCCAAAGTTACCAATGATCTTTAATTGCTAAACCTTATGGCCTTTTCTCAATTGTTATCCTTCTTGGCCTCTCTGCAGCTTTTGACACTGTCAGTCACCCTCTCCTTAATAATCTCTTCTCTCTGGTGGCTCTCCTTCAACATATCCCTCTACTCCTTCTTAGAGTTCTTGTTTGAATTAGCATAAATTTTAGCTATGACAATTTCATATGGAATAAAAACTTTCATTAGCTATTGGGGACTATTTTCCATATTAATGAGATTAAGTAAGTTAATTGATTAGATTTCCTTTGTATTTCCTATGTCTTCTTATGAAATCTCATTATTCTTCAATTAAATAAAATGTTGTTGAAAATTTTATCCATTTCATTTTTTGAAAATATGCATAGTTAATGAGATTTCCTATGTGTCCAGACTTCAGGAACACCCTGTAGAATCTTAGCTGTGTCACTCCCGCTATATACCTCAGAGCTCTATACTGAGCCTTTTACTTTTCTCCCTCTGTTCTCTTTCACTTGGTAGTCTCATTAGCTCCTCTGGATTCAATGATCATTTCTACACTAATGATTCTTAGATCTACTTATCCAGCCCTAACTTCTTTTTTAACCTCTGAACTTACATCTCCAAATACCTATTAGCCATTTCCAACTGGATGTCCCATATTCAACAAATACCAACATATCCAAAAAAAACCTTCCTTTATCCTAACTTTCCTGACACTGGTTAGGGGATCACCACCCTCTTAGTTACCCATGCTTATAATCTAAGTGTCATCCTCTACTCTTCACTCTTTCTTTCCCATTATATCCAGTGTTCCCAAGTCTTATCATTTTTTTTGTCTTTTATTTGTATTCCCAAAAATTAGTGCCATACTTGGCACTTAGTGGGTGCTTAATAAATGCTTATTGGCTGGCTGACCGAAAAGACATGACAACATTACTAATAAGGATGACAAACTGCTTCCAACCATATGAAAGATTGTTCTGAATTACCATATATCTAGCAAATTGGGAAAGATTACAAAGAATGGGAGTAGTCAGGGTTGGAATGGTTATGAAGGATAGGCAAAATAGTACACTGTTGAAGGAGTTCTGAATTAGTTTTTACCATTTTGGGAAGAAATTTAGAATTATACGAGAAAGTGATTAAAATATTCACACCCTTTGATGCAGGGATCCTATGGCTAAGGCAGATATTGACTAAGGACTATGACTAAGGCACCTCAAAGAGGCCAAAGAAAGTTGCTGTATGCCTCCAAATAGTTATAATAGAACTTTCTGTCTTAACAAAGAACTGAAAAAAAGAAACCACTTATTGATTGGGGAACGACTAAGTCAATGCATTGGAGTATTATGATATAAACAATGAATATGGGAGCTGACAAGAGGCACAAAAAGATGGAAGAAAAGTAAAGCAGAATTGGGAAAACAATATATACAGTGAGTATAACAATGTAAATGGAAAGGACTCAGAACTCAATGCTATGTAATCAAAATGGCCAACTTTGGCCCTAAAGTAGAGATCAGCAAATGGATTTATTTCCTTTCAGTGCACTCCCTCCCCTTTTCTGCAGAGGTGGCAGACTATTTGGTGTGGAACATTTCGTTTACTCTCAGATGTAAATGATAGATTGGATTATTTTACTCCATTGCTTTTTTCCCTCTTTCTTTTTTATTCTTTGAACGGGGATAATTTTTGGGCACAAGAAGCAAGAGTTTTATATTTAGAAATGAAGGTGATGTTAGAAAAGACATCAATAAAAATAAAAAAGAATCTAGGGATATTAAAAATCATATTTTCATCAAGAATGCTCTCAATGCCTGAATGGCCCATTCTCATAAAATTTTATAGCGACAAAAATGTAGACACATGAGACAGTTGTTATTGATGCCCTATTGGTTGACTCTGAAAAAATGGGAAATTGACAAAAGTTTATTTTATCATTATTACAGAAATTTAAGCAATGTAAAGTAATTCCTCAACAGTGAATAAGTCAATAATCTCCCTCAGCAAGAATTTACTTGGCAAGACTTGACAGCCCCAAGAAACACCAATTTAGAGTGGCAGTGTATTTGTAAAATATTACAGGGGAAGATAAGAGAAGACTTTAAGTATCAGCACAAAACAACTTAAAGGAGGAGAGGGAAAATTGAACCTATACAGAGCTTGGCATGAGTCACAGGCAATTCAAATTATTCTAAGATGAATTTGTAAATGAAACCAGAAGGGCAACAAATAGAAATGAAATGGAACAGATCTGTCAGCATTTCTATGTTGGTCTATATTGAATTTCGACTTGACCACTTTAGTCCCTGATATATCCTACGAGAAAGTTAAGTTGCAATGACATTTAAAATGATTAAGTTAGCAAAGAACAAATGGATCTGAATAAATACAAATTAAGTTCCATTAGTCCATGTCCTGCTCCCCTTCCTCCACATATACACGCTTCTTCCTCCCCCCCCCCCCGTGGTAATTCTCTCTTTTTTTAACTTTAGTAAGAATTATATACTATTAGTTTACAACATTCCAGTTTCACAAGCTTTTGAGTTCCAAATTTTCTCCTCCCCCACCCCCATGGTGGCATGCAATTCAACATAGGTTTTACATAGATCTTCACATTAAACATTAGTCAAGTTGTAAAGAATTATAGTCAATGGAATGAATAACAAGAAAGAAGAAACAAAACAAAACAAAACAAAACTGAAGAGAGTATATAGTTTTCTTCAATCTATATTCAGGCTCCAAACTTCTTTCTCTGGATGTGGATAGCTTTTTCCATCATGAGTCCTTTGGAGTTGTCTTACAACCTTGCATTGCTGAGGGGAGCCCAATCTATCAAAGTCAGTTATCACAGATACAATGTCATACATACACTTCTTGCCATGATTATGAAAGAAGAGGCTGAGGAAGACTAATGCTGAAGAGATTTCAAGTGACAGAGAAGTGATGTAATTCTTGGTCATCACATGAATTTCAGCACAATAAAGAAAGAAGGCATGACGATTATTGGAGAGGATAGTCCACTCTGGTGCTACTACTAGTTTTTCATTATTTGACTGTGGTGTTTTTAAGCAAGAGCCAGTTCATGTGAGATTAGAGGTAGGGTCTCAGTATAGAACATGGCAAGAGGGTGAGCCTCCAGAGGGTTTGTTACAGGGTTTTTCCCGAGTTCATATCTGGTAGTATTCAGAAGAGAGGAGTCACTGCCCTAATCTCTGAGTCTCTCACTAAACACGACTGTAATGGAGGCCAGGGGTATAACAATATTTGGGAACAATCCTTTATAGCTTAGATTCCATCTGCTTACTCCAGGGGTGAGGAAGTGAGGGGGGTGGGGTTTACAGGGATAAACAATTGAATTGTCTTTCATTAAATATCTTGGTTTGGAGTTTGCCTATATATTGATTTTAGACCACCTGGGTCTGGAATAAACTGAATATGTGTCTTTGTTTAAATAATTGTGATTTTATTGCATTTTATTTTGATTCTATGCCTTTGAGTAAAAACTATATACAGAATTATGGTTGACTGCTTGTCTTTGTAATGGATTCTGTTAAATCCTACTTATATATCAAAGGCTCAGTAAAATACAGTAGAACTATGGAGGAGCAAAAAAATAATTCCCAATGGGCTAGAGGCTCAAGAGCTATTCTGACAAGAAAAATTCGAACCATCTATCTTGGACTCTAATGAGATGAGCACCCATCACCCAAATGGAGGAAGAGTTAATGGATATAGTTTGCTTGTTCTTTGGGAACATGAGAATGTGGCACTTTCCCAAAGTACCACTGGTTTGCTCAAAAGGGTGAGTAAGGGATTCTTTAATGCCTTGTTCTTACTGGGAGAAGAATCAGGTAAATAGTGAACTGTAACCTTTAGCAGTTAAACATATAGAAGAAATTTATGTTATTCCGTTGTTTTTTAATCACGTCTGACTCTTCATGATTCCATGTTGGGGTTTTCTTGGTAAAGATACTGGAGTGGTTTGCCATTTCCTTCTCCAGCTCAAATTACAGATGAAGAAACCGAGGCAAACATGGCTAAGTGACTTGCCCAGGATCACATAGCTAGTAAGTATCTGAAACCAGATTTGAACTCAGGTCTTCTGACTCCAGACCTGGTGCTCTGTCCTCTATGCCACATATATTTGTGTTAGAAGGGACACAATTCTAACAACACCCAGATTATATTTTAAAATATCTCAAAAAAAAGTAAGATTCCAAAAGCATGGCAAAGATCATGGACTCCTCCAGATTTGTTTTTCATTTTTAACAGAGCACCCTTGGACATTGAACATCTTTTCCACACAGAGATTGAATCTCTACAGCAGAATTTGTGATATTATTCTGGCTGATGAGGGCATTATTTGGGATGGAGGGAGTTTTAGGGGGCATTGTTTAAGCTAGACTACTCTTCACCTGTGAAGTAGGTTACATATTGTGGCAATATTGGATCTAGATCCCTAAATTCCTCACTCAGACTTTCAAAAGAATGGCAGTCACTGTTGCACTGTGCTAGGTTTGAATTTGGAATTAAAAGAGAAAGAACTTTATTTTTCTTTATAATCATGGTGAACTTGTGCTCTTGAAATGAGGCACAAAAGAAATGTATTGTCATGAATCTAGTCAACTCAAAAAGAGCAGGTTCTGAGCTTAAGCGAGTATTAGAGGTGAAAGTTAAATTCAGGAGATGTGGAACACATATTATCTTGAAACTTGAAAATGCTATTAATTACATATAATATATCAGATACATATTTTAAAAAGTTTGATTAAACGAGTGAAAAATGGTTTCCTGATGCTGGATATTTTTCTTTGTATCATTAAAAAAACACTAGTTTACCTGTCAAACTTCAAAGCAAAAGATTATATCACACAAACTACTTAAGAAGAAAAGGTAAAGGCAGCGACAGTATTTACACTAGGAAAAAATAGAGAGCATTTTGAAATAGAACAAAGTATTCTCATTTTTGTCAACCAGACGACCAGCACTCAGTGATTGCATGAAGGACTACTCTCTTTAAAATGATTTTCAGAGGATGGTGTTATAAAAGGCTGGATGATAAGTGAAGAGGAAGAATAAGTTTCAAGAGTGTATTGGAAGTGGAAGATGTATTGAGAAGCAATTTGCACTTAGGTGGAGCATGAAGTAGGCTGTACAAAAGTAGTTTGGCACTATGTAAACAGGAAGAAGGCAATGAAAAGCTGTCAGCAATTGTCTAAGACTAGTCTTCCATTAGTAGATCACAGATGGGGCAGCTAGGAAATCAATGATCTCTGATAACTGCAAGAGGGAAGGAGGAAGGAAAATCACCAGGAAGTCTGTTTTATGTGATGTGTAAAAACTTGTCGTAGGCCTTCTTTTGACATGTTAGATTCCTGGAGCATCAACTTCTCCCTGAAACTGCTCCAGGGAACTTGTGCTTTGTCCCCAAGCTTTTTTTGTCACCATGTTCTAAAACCTTTCTGATTTTTAACCATCTGCTGCTCGAGATACTAAATCCTGTGAATTTTGTGGCTCCTTGGTTTGGGCACCCCTAATCCTAGGAGTCCTAGTAGATAGAGAATTGGGTCTGGAATTAGGAAGATTCATCTTTCTGAGTTCCCATTTGACCTTTGATACTTACTAGCTGTGTGGTCCTGGGCACGTTACTTAATCCTGTTTACCTCAGTTTCCTCATATATATGTGTGTGTATGTATATACATATATATGTGTATGTATGTATGTATGTATAATGTATAATGTGCTGGAAAAGGAAATGGCAAGCCACTTCAGTATCTTTGTCAAGAAAACCCTAAATTGGGTTGCAAAGAGTCAGGCCCAACTGAAGACAACTGAACACCAACAGCAAAATGTCCTAGATTACTGATCTTCCTTTTCCTTTTCCTCTCTGCCACTATGCTGTACTACCCAATTCTAATGTCCAATCTCTATTTCCCTTCATGTTGGGAATGGGCCAAGGCCAGTCATGCTTCATTCCCTGCCTCCAGAAGCACCTTGTTTGTTTCCTCTCCTTCTCCTTTTCATCTTCCTTTTATGTGTTGTCTTCTGCTGTTAGAATGTAAGCTCCTTGAGGGCAGACTGTCCTTTTGGCTTGTGTTTGTATTCCCGTTGCTTAGCACAGTGTCTGGTACATAGTAAGCACTTCATAAATATTTGTTATCTTAATGCCTCTTCCCCCTCCACTCTACCTTCCAGAGCTCAACAGTATAAGTTCTAGGGTTTATTTGTCATAGTAATATGCAGAAATATCAATAATGGACTCACAGAAAATGCCAGATTGTTCAAAGGAATGGTACAGAGCTTCTTAGTCTGTCTCACCATCAGCTCCACAGTCTGTACAATTGCCTCCCTAAACTGGGTCCCCAAAGGGAAGGTCATGTTTCATCTCCTTCCCTATCCCTAATTCAACACATTTAGATTAGTTCATGTGTGCTTTCTGGCTGTGATAATTTGGTAGTTGACTAATGTTGGTTAGGAGCTTAGGGGATAGTCCATTATTTTTAAAATTAATTTAAAAATGAACAGAAATCAATTATTTCTCCCTCCCACCACACACTGCATTGGGGGGAGAAGGAAGGGGATGAACATTTCTTAGATACCTCCTATGTGTCAGGCACTGTGCAAGAGAGATTGCAGATATAATTTCTTTGATCTTCCCAATGCACTCTGTGAAGTAGATGCTCTTATGATTCTCTTTTTGTAGTTGAGGAAACTGTGCTCAAGTGACTTGCCCAGGGTTACTCAACTAATAAATATCTGAAGGAAATAAATAGAATAACAAATTCATGGTAAAAACTTGAATAGTTAAATAAGGCAAATGCCCTTGAAGGCTATGTTAAAACAAATACATGTCTCCTTGTTGTTGAATCTTTAGTTGTTTCTGATTCTTCATGACTCCATTTGGGGTTTTCTCAGCAAAGATATTGGAGGGCTATGCCATTTCCTACCTCAGTTCATTTTACAGATGAGGAAACTGAGGCATACAGAGTTAAGTGAGTTGCCCAGGGTCATATAGGTGCTAAGTTTCTGAGGCCAGGTTTAAACTCAAGAAGATGAATCCTCCTGACATTTAGGCCTGACATCCTATCCGTTGTGCCACCTAGCAGCCCCAAATGTCTCCTACTGCACCCTTAATTCATTACCTCTTCACTAGGAGGTGGGTAACACTTTTCATCATTAGTCTTCTGGAATCATGGATGGTCCTTGTGGTGATCAGAGTCCTTACAACTTTCTAATTTTTTTAAACAGTGTTTTTGTTATACAAATTGGTTTTTTTTGGTTCTTTGTATTTCATTCAGAACCAAGTATCTTCATCAGTTTATATAAGTGTTTAAAAAGTAGTCTTTTTCCTTATATTGAAGTTATATTATAAACTGATCCTCTGGTTCTGCTTACCTCACTCTGTATGAGTTCAAAGGAGTCTTTCCATGTCACTTTGAAAGTAATGTTCTCATTCTTACAAGAGATTATCTTCCATTACATTTATGTGCCACAATCATTCACAATTGATAGGTATCCACTTTGCATACCCAAAGAGAGCAAAGAAAGAGAAAAAGGTCCTATACATACAAAAGTATGTATAGCACTAAGTTTTGTGGTGGTAAAAAAAGACCCCACCCTGTTGTTTGATTTACAATTCTGAGTTTATCCTCAGCTAATCAGAAAACCTCTTGATTTCTGGTGGACTTTTGACTTTCATATGGTCAGAGATTTAGAAGTAAAAAGGGCTTCAGGAACCATCAGCCCTTGATTTGGCAGATTAAGAAACTGAGGACCAGGGAGGATGGGTGATTTGCCTAGGGTCACATGGTAGTCAGTGTCAGAGGTAGGCCTTGAACCCTGATGATTTGACTGTAGAGCAGGCAGGGGCTCTTGCTTCTATGCCACAATGAATATTCTAATCACTTTCTTTACCAACTTGTTTGGCTACCCAACTCTTTCTTCTCTGTCTACTGAAGTGTTGAGGGTGGGAGAGAAGAAAGCATAAAGAGGATTAGCACTTTTAATTGTGCTATATTTAATCTCTTTACCTTTTCCAGAGCTCGGGCTCTCAAGCATTGAATTTCTAGTTAGATTTAATCAGCTGATTTGGGGGATGTTGGTGTAGAAAAATGAAGCCTATTATTCATAGATAGCTTCCTGTCAGTTAGATAATCAGTCAGGTAATACTTATTACTACCAGTGTGACCTTGGGTGTCACTTGATCTCTCTGGGACCTAGTTTCCTCATCAGTAACATGGAATTAACCTAAATGATTTTGAAGGCCCCTTCCAACTCAAAAATCTATGATTCCATAAACAAAGTTTTTCTAATAACCCAGAAAATATAATAAATTACTTGGCTACCCTTAAGTTAACAAAAAATAATCTTTCATTTTAAATGCTTCCATATCCTTTTGTGCAAGTAACTTTCAGGGATCTTCAAAGTTACTGAGAATCAGTAGGCCATTCCAGGAATGAGATTGAGGTGATTATTGCTGTTCAGTCATTTCAGTTGTGTCCAACTTTGCAAGGACCCCATTTGGGATTTTCTTGGCAAAGATACTGGGTTAAGTGACTTACCCAGGGTCACAATCTAGTAAGTATGTGAGGTCAGATTTGAATTCAGGTCCTAACTCCAGGTCTGGAGTTACATCTACTGTATTACCTACTTAGCTGTATTACCTAATTGAGGAGATTAGCTGGGCTGTTTCAAGTGTAGTTAGAAGAAAGTTGTTTTCTCCTCCAGCCTAGGACATAATCAAAGAAAATTGAACTAAAGTATCAATATGTTTTCATGTCCTATCATCACTTTATGAAGTATGGAAAAAAAATCTCTCCTTGAATCACAAGGGAAGCCTGGTCATTGTTTGGGAAAAGATTGGCCACACTCTTCCTGATTCTTAATACTTGAATGTGCACTCGTGCACACTCATACACACACACACACACACACACATACACACACACAGAGTAGCTTGCCAGGTCTACAGTCCATAAAGTTCAGGAGAGTTTTGTAAAAACATTAGTCTACACTTATGTCAGAGAGCAGCAAAGTGAAGGGGTAAGGGAATTTCACCTTTTGTTCCACATGGTCTAAGTCAACAGAGTTACTTATTCAGTAGGAAACACTGTATTCAGCATGGAGCTGGGATATACCTTCTAGACAAGGCAGCATGTAAGGCAGGAAACTGTTAAGAAATGTGACCTCTGGCAAAAGAGCATAGAGTTGACTGTGGACTCAAGAAAGAATTAGCCCTGGTAGTCTAGAGTTAAACTGGAAAATAGCAGTCTGAGGGAACCTAATAGATGAGTGTCATGCCCAACAGAGATTCTTCCCCCAGAGCATAGCAGCTTGCAGACTCCCTTTTGAGAGAAAGAACATTGAGGCCAGACCCTACCAGAGATGTGAGTTTCCTTGGCAGTAAGAGTTCCGTATGCATATACTTCATTAGCATTGTGCTCTGAGTTTGTGCCCATTCTTCCCATGAATTCTTTGTGTCATTTTGGGAAAATAAATTCAATCTTTATAAGGAGGGTACTGTGTAGCTACTCTTCTTACCAGACTTGTTCATATAGCTAAGAAATATCAGAGGCAGGATCTGAGTTCAGATTTTTCTGACTCCACCTCCAATACTCTATCCTTTAGTGCAAATTGCCTTTATCAGTAAGCAAGTACATACGCCCCAGACCATCAAGATCTCTGTTAACATTTGTTATTGAGTTCACAGAATTTTTGAATATGTACAATGACTTCTGTCTAAATGCCCTGGGAACAGTTGAGTTACTGTGCTCTGAGTCTTGCAAAGGCTGATGGAGTGGTTGCTAAACTTGGGATGATAGCTTTTCAGCATCTCTTTTCCTTGTGTTATGAGTTCCTCTTTCTAATACTCTCAAGGCTGATTTCTAATGGTAAGAAATTTACACCAGAAGGAGATAGGAGCCGACTTCAAACCAGCACAGGTATCATCCGTCCTCACATTTCACTTCCCTTTCTATTATCGAAGTCATTATCTAGTTCAGAATTTGATACACTAGAAAACATCCTAGTTTCTTTTCTTGCATCTTGAGGTAGAAAGATTAGATGCTATTTCCATTGGTTGCTTCTCTGGAGATCCTATACAGGCTATTCCCTCAACAGATTCAATTTCCCTACTTTAGATTAGGTCTTTCTAAGGAAGGAAGTAGCTGATATGAACTGGGGCCTGAATTTGGAGTCTATAAATAGGATGAAATTTGAAAGCAATTTCTCTCTCCATTTGTAGGGAAGTGACCCCTGTAGAACATTGTCCTTATGACTCAAGTGTTATTATTGCCTTCTTTTCCACTGTGGCCTATTGATGTATGTATATGGGGAATGACAGAGGGGAAAGGGTTCATCTACAGATAGGTTGCATACTTTTATTCTTGACTAATTAGAATAATAGATTTGGAGCTGAAAGGACCCCTTGGATATTATCTCATTTAAGTCCCTTCATTTTACAAAGGATGAAACTATGGTCAAAAATTTGAAATAAAATGCTTATTTCCACAAGCAGCAAGTGAAAGAGCTGAGATTTGAACCCAGGTCTCCTGATTTCAAATGGTATTTAATTCAAAGGAAGTTAGAAGTCTAAAGGTCATATACTACGTTCTCCCAGGATAAGTTATCCCAGGACAATGGGATTTTATGATGAAAAATTTTAACACAAGGGATCATATAATTTCTCTTTTTTATCTAATGGTTTCATTGTTTTTAGGATTATGCACCTACAAATATATATATATAGTCTTTGTCTATACAGACATATATATATGTCTTCATATGAAAAGTGAAATGGAGAATTGAGGCCATCGTCCAAATAATTCAGCTTGAATAATGTGGTTGATTTAGAAATATTTTTCATTTTACTACTGGCTTATTTTTCATACAGAGAGTACAATTATTGCCATCAGTTGGGCTTCAGTTTTACCTTTAAGAATGGAGAGCCAAGCTGAGAATAAGAGGGAGGGAATTCTATCAGTGCATAAATAAAATTCTGCTCTTATAGAAAATCTGTTAAACTTAAAGGAAGGGTAGAAGACTTTATAACAGTTTGAACCTATGGTTTCCTCTTCTCACAGCATCTGGATTTTCTTTTACATTCAGGATCTGGTCTTTGGAAACACAGAGAAGACTGAATTTTGGTGTAGTAGAAAGAGTCCTGAATCTGAATTCAGAAAAACTCAGTTCAAACTTTGTCTCTACTATTTTTTCTTATCTGGAGTGCTCTTTGGGCCTCTTTCCTTACCTGTAAAATGAGGGGATTTGACAAAATGATATGTAAGATCCTTCCACCTCTGCAAAGGTATTAGTTAAAATCATGTTTCAGTAAAATCAACCAATCAACAAACACTTGCTGAGCAAAACCCTGTGCTGGGTAATATATGAATACAAATAAATAGGACACGCCCCCCTTCCCGTGGAAATTAGAGTGTGTGATAGTTACACAGAGTCTCAGAAGTCATCTAATACCTGAACAAAGATCCCCTTTACAATATCCCCAATAAGTGGTAAACTAGTCTGAACTTGAAGACCTCTGTGCCTTCAGGGAGTTAATTACGTTTTTAATTGTTTGCTAAAATCATCTATTTAAACTGTCTTTTAAATTTGTTATAGATGTTGCTGATAGGGAGAGACAATATGTTTGAATTTAATAATGTCTATGCCTTGCATGAACAATCCCCCTCCCTAGCAGCAGTCATTTTTATAAAATGACAGTTTTCAGGATGGCACAGAGCATTACTTAAGTAAATAATTTTCCTCCAAAATAGAATCATAAATAAGAGCCTGATTAATGAATTTGTAAGTAGCTGTTCCTTGTTTATGAAAATTAATCCAAGTTTGAACTTCCCCATTCCAAAACGCAAATCAACCTTATTTGTCAAGAAGTTTTTTTCTGTTTATATTATGCTCACATTCATACCTCTGTTCCACACAATTGTGGGGCTAAGGCATCCATCCATTCATCCACTGATTCATTTGTTCACCCATCCATGTGTTCATTTATGCATCCATTCACTTGTGTAATAATAACAATAATTACTGGAATTTATAGCACTTTAAGGTTTATAGAAAGTCTTACAAATACTATCTCACAACAATCCTGGGAGGTAGGTATGATCATTAATGCTATTTCACGGATATAGGAAGTGAAGAAGACAGATCAAATAACTTCCCCAGGGTCACATGGTAGTGAGTGTAAGTTAAACTTAACGTTTTTTTGATCCTAGGTTCAGTATTCTATATTCAATATGCCAACTAGCTGCTTCATGTATTCAAGAAATACTTAAGAGTGTCTAATATGCACGAGGTAAATAGAAGCTTTTATCTTAAAACAAGAAGGACGATGACTGAAGTATATTTCTAAAAACAAAGTCTGTGCTGGTAAGTACCTAGAATCTCCTCCTGAAGCACCTCATGCCCTTAAACATAGTTTTACTATTGACTGCAAGATACTGGGTCAAGTACCATTTCTTTCAGTCCTTGTCTTGAGGCATCTTCTGCATTCTCTGTAACTAGTTTCATTATCAAGATTTGGTAGTGCCAATAACAACCCAAATAGTGGAATGCCATTTAAACCTCCCATAATCCTCTGAGATTTTTGATCATTTGGCTCATTTTCCCTAAACTCTACTTGAAATACATCAGGTATAAACTAATCACAGCCTATGCCTTATACACACTCATTCTTCAATCTTACTCCTCACAGCAATTCCTTCTTCTCAGTTTATGGAATCTAATGGAAAAACAGCCCAAGCTAAACTAATACTTTTTTTCTGATATTAGTTAATGCAATACAACCATTGTTTATCCTCTACTAGACATCTCACTGTAGTGGCAAATGCTAATAGAAGTTCCAGATGTATCTACTGCTCCTTCTTCTGTGTGGGGTTGCCAAAGGAGGTCAATTGAGAGTGTCAGCAGCTACCGCTAAAATATCAGTGCTTCCATCTGATTAAAAAATGGAACTGATCACTACTGTATTTAGTAGAATAATTCTGTTTCTTTTGAGGAAAACCAAGTGTGTTCTATTTTTTTACTGTTAAGATCACAGATATTTTAAGTCCTTTAGAAACAAAGGCCCTTTCTGATCAGTAAAAGTACTTTATTAATGATAAGTTTCACTCTAAAGTAGTACCAGAGGCAGGGAACATGCCAGAGAATGTTCTTGTTTCTGAAGTCACTGTCTGCTTGGTCCAGGGGACCTCCAAGTTGTCGACTGACAGGGGAAAATTTCCTATATTTTAAACCCTATTATGATGTATTCTGCCTCATTTGGCATAATTGGTCTAGATCAGTGAAGAAAATCAGAGGTCTTTTAGCCAAAGACCTATTTATAAATATCAAATCTGAAGGGTTTTGATATCATACCATATGAGCAGCATATGAAGGAACTGGTGATATTTATTTGGGTAAGATAAAACTTCATAGAGACATGGTCAAGATCTCGAAGTATTTGAAGGGTTGTCACATGGATGAAGGATTGAGTTTGGAGTGTTTAGCAGTTGAAAAAAAGACTATGAATAATAAGTAGCTGGTATTTTGGGGAATATTTAGTTATTCAAGTATTCAAGAAATACTTAAGAGTGTCTATCTAATATGCACAAGGTAAATAGAAGCTTTTATCTTCAAACTTATATTATGCGTAAATATAATGCCAAGGAAACTTTTCCAAAGTGGAATGTATCTCCTTGGGAAGTAGGATGTTCCCCTTCACTAGAAGTCTTTCAAGAAAAGGTTGAATGAACACTTGGTGAGTCCATTGTATGGAGTGGGGGAACTTTGGTTGGGCACATTTTGGACTGGAGAACTTCTGAAATTTCTTTCAAATGTTGGATTCTGTGAGGGTATAATATTCATTAAGTGGGGACATTTGCATGTTTGTGATATTCTGAAATTATTTTTTCAGTTAAGAAACAGCCTAATCATAAACAAAGGTTTTTTCCCCTAATATTAATTCACAGTTTTGCATTATTAACTTTTGCCTCACATCTCTCATCTAAAGGATACTAGCTTCCCTTTCCCCCTCCCCATTCAATTATGCACCATTTGTACTGGGGTCATAATGGGTTAACATGCTCCTGTTCTTGCTTTTCTTTTCATTTTAAAAGTACCATTATTCTGTGACATAACAACTGTTATCAGATTTCTGGAATTAATGAACCAAAGAAACTGGAGCTTAAGACATTCTTCCCTACTGACTTATGTCTTTATTTACTTTTAGAGGACCAGAAAATCTTAGTACCCTGTAGCCATGGCTGCACCCTGAATTGTGAACTTTTGTTTTTTGCAGTATGGCTTGGCATGATGCTGCTGAGCTATATACTTGTGACTTTTGATAAAGTGAATTCCTTGGGATATCTTTAGATTAGTTCAACTAGAAGAAGCTCATATACTTTGGAAATAGCTTAAGCCCATTTGCAAAGGGGTCAACCAGGAAAAAGAAAGCTGGTATTCTAAGGCCTTATGCACCAACTTTAGGCAGGCATGTTATAGAATCTGAGAATTCAGCCACCGGGGACAGGGAAGAACACTGAGTCCTTACTCAGGCAACCTCTACTGTTCTTCAAAACAACTGTGACACACTCCAGAGAAAGTCATGTGCAGTCCCAGTGAAAGGAAATGTGATGTATCTTTTGGAGTAAAGGTAGGAAAGATGATAAAAGGCCAGAACTCTGAATGGAAAAAAGTTTCTGGCAGTGATTAGATTCCACACTGAAAATGACCTCTTTGAGTTAGACACAAAAGAGGAATACTTGCAGTGATAAATACCTTCTTAAATAGGACCTTCAGGGAAAGGCTACTGGTTTTAGAGACTACTTTAAAGTTTACATCTTTTTGGTAAATGGACCCTACTCAGATTGGCTATCTAGACATACATTAAAAGGGAAACTGCTTGATTATGGGAGAAAACCAATCCAAGACTGTGGGAAAGAATCCTTTTTAGCCCCTCACCTTCTCAAAGAATAAAAGAAGAGAACATTCTGTGGTAAAAGAAATGAACTTTTGAATGACCCTGACCCTTCCATATCAGTGAAAGTGGTGTAGTAGAAAGGAGACGGGATGGAGGGTCTGGATTCAGATCTCAGCTATGGCTATTTATTTCCAGTATTATTAAAGGCTCTTAGTAAACTCTCAGGTGAACTCTCTGGCCCTCAATTTTTCTTTGTTTAAAGTGTTTAAAAATGAATAGAAATGCATTTTTTTGTCCTCCCTCCCCATCCCACTGGAAAAAAAGGAAAACAAATTCTTTGTAACAAATATGTATTGTTCAGGAAAATGAATTCATTGGCTGTATTTGAAAATATAAATCTCATTTGACATCCTAAAACCATTACCTCTGTGTCAGGAGGTGGAAAGCATATTTCATCAGTGATCTGGATGGTCACGGTATTCATTGTAATTTTAACAGTATGTTGTTTGTCCTTACAGTGTTATTGCTGTGTTATTAATTGTTCTGATTCTGTGCATTTCATTCTGCATCAGTTACTTCACCTGCAAAAACGTGAGCTAGTTTAGTTAGGTGACATCTTTTGAGATTCCTCCCAATCCTAAAGTCTATGAAATGTTCAAACCTCTGAGAGTCTTTGAACTAACATCAAGTGTCTAGTGTTCATAAGGCACCATACAGAGTGCTAGGGGTACAAAGGGACAAGTCTTAGGCTAATAAAGTAGCTTGAGGTTTGCTTCTTTGAATGGCAGAGTTTGCATTTGTTTGGATGATGAGAAGAGAGAAATTAGACTCCTTAACCAGCAGTTTTAATTTTTTTCCTTTCCTCAGTTTTCTCAGTTTCAACATGGTAATCATATGAGCTTCTATGCTTTCAGAAAATTTTGAGGGAATTAATTGACTAATGTCTCAAAAATATTTTGAGCTCCTGGGAGAAAGTTGCAGATATATGCCAAATATTATCATTGGCAATTTTGTAATATACTTCAGAAGTCCTTAACATGGGCTCTGTGAATTTATTTTATAATCATAATATTTTGAAAACTGTATTTCATTATAATTGGTTTTCTTTATTTTTATTCACTTAAAATATGAACTTGAGAAAGGGTCAAGAAACGTCACCAGATTGCCAAAAGCGTCCATTGCCACAAAAAAATTAAGAAGCTACGTGGTTTAATCATGAAGAAGTCTTATAACTCACCATTTCAACTCTAAACTTACACTAAGATCTCATGAATATGAATCAGAAAGAATGAGAATAACTCCAGAATAACTAGATCATATGTTTGTAACCTAGTGAGCCACTTTCTCTTCAAGTTAATCTGAGTCCCTGGCAGTCTTATTTTAATGATTTTATTAAAACAAATTTTAATGAGCAATTAACTAGGCATACTTGTTTTGATCTTTTAGATCCAAATGTCCTTCCTTTCTGGATATTTGTGACTTCAAGGTGCAAAGTGAACAAAATGAAATTGCTTATTTATAGCAGGAACAGCATTACGCTTTAGGAACGAGAAGTCAAAGGCAATGACTTTCACTTCAGAAAAGGAGTGTAGCATTTTGGTGCATTCCTTGGACTAAATCACACATATCAAAGAAGCCAATAGCCTTCAAAAAGAGTTATTCCTTTATTTGGTATAGGTCATACAGATTTTATGCGCAAAAATAAAACAAAATTTCCTCTCCTTAATGCCTACTCTGCACCTTTTTAACCCCAAGCTTCCTCACAGTAAACATAAAAAGAAGACAATGTAGAATAGAGCATGGTGAAGTCAAATATAGAGAATGTAGTAAAGTCATAAATAGTCTGGTAGAGCATGCATTAATACACATGAAAAGTACAGGGGTCTCCTGGTCATTAGGGAAACAATTTTAGTTCTAGATGTCCAGACTGACCTTGAGGATCACCTAGTCATGCTGTGTTTAGTTTCTTCCTCTGCAAAGTGGCAGTGGTGATAATATCTACCTCCCTGGGATGCTGTACTTATTGCTGAAATGCTATTTGGTTAGCACTTTGAAGGACAGTGTGCTAAAAATATACCTGCAAATTCCCACTCCCATCCACCCCATCAGGTCATAGGACTTCGTTCAAAGTCAGTGGGTATAATGTCCACAGACGCTAAGGAAGCAAGGAAGGGGAAAAGAGAAATCTTGAAATCTTTCAGGAAAGTTACAACTTAAAATGCTTTAAAACACAACAAGAAGATCTGTTCATTTTTGTGGAGAGGAATACAATTTTCATGGGCATCAGTAAATATAAATCAGCAAAACTGAATAACTGCCAGCTAAAATACTACTTTTTAAAAATAAGTCTAAGAAGGAATGTAAAATGCATATCTGCATGAATATGGAAGTATAATTAAGGTCTCTTGCCTATGTCCTGATAATTATACCCTAAATAAACAGCCAGGACTTTGTTCGTGCTATTTAGTTATAGTAAACTTATGTCCATGGCTATAAGATCCCTAAGTATTACCGTTACAAACCCCAGCCAAAGTCAATGAGATCCTGGCTTGAATGAGAAATATGAGATGAGCTTAGTAACTACTATGTTATCTATACTCCCTCTTTTGCTTGAAGATGCTGATGGTGTGCTAATTGTTAGCTAAAGATAGTCTTTTGGGCTTGGAATGGCTTGAAATGGTTCTTGATTTGGTCCAAATCTCTTTCTCATGCCAGTAGCCAATCAGTTACTTAGTCCTTGCTCTGTCACTCACTTGTATGACCTTGAGAAAGCCTAATTTCTTCACTGATAAAATGGGGGATGATGATCAATTTATTTCTAAATAATAATGATATATCTTTTGATGATGCACCTAGACTTGACACATGCTGGCTGTGTGTCACTGAGTGGTGTCACTGTGTAAAGAAAGCAGGCTTCAGATTCAGAGAGACCTAGGTGAAAGTCCTGCCTCTGACACCTACTGGCTATTTGATCCCAGTAAAATAACTTGACCTCCCAGTACCCCCAGACAGTTGTCCAAGACTATAAGAATTACAGATAACATTCTGATTCACTTTAGTATGCGGAGGTTTCTCACCAGGAGCTCCCTGTACTGACAAAACCACATTCTGATCCCAAAAGAAAAGTCAGCAGAAAAAAATTGCATGGTTGAAAGCAGTGCCATCAACTTCTGACAGCACAATGTGGTTGAAAAAGTATTGAACTTGGAGTCAGGAGAAGCCTGAGTTTAAACTCTGTCTCCATCATTTTCCATGGAAAAGTCACTTATTTTTTTTGGAGCCTTCGTTTTCTCATTTGTAAAATGAGACTCTAAAAATAACAATGACTATTATATAATGGGATTCTTTAGTGCAATGGCTTCAAGTGCCTATAATAGACAGTCAAAAGAGGTACAATTCATTTAAGGAAGGTTCAGCATGTCAGAATTCTTTTAGATTTTCCCTTGGAAGTCTATCTACATCAGATGACAAAATTGGAAAGAAGATAGCAGTAGACAGGTGGGGAGCTTCATGGAGAGCTGACTATATGTAGTGTCCAGGGAATCCTGGGGTATTACTGAGTTGCCTATGGATGAAGAAGTGAACTTGAGTAATATGATGTTTTGGAATGCAGCATATAGAATAAGATATCCTTAAAATGTAGCTTAAATTTTGTACATATTGGTCCTGGGTACAACAGAGGATGGTAACCCTGAGACTGACTCCATATTTAGGCTACTGGCAATCTGGAGTCAGAGATAAAACATATCTGACCCCAAGAGACTGTGATAGATCTCTATTATAGTTACTGAACACATTCTGAGAATAGATAGTGGAATGGTTCACCCCATGTAAAATTTCCCTAGGAGATGCTTTCCTGTCTCCCCCTTCCCTCATACTACCCTGGGAGGTGAAACAGATTGAACTTATTTGAGTTTGGAAACTTAAGAATGGCTGGATTTTGTTATTATTTTTCTCTTGTTTTTTAGATTTTTTTGTCTTAATTAAATGGTTTGCTATTGGATTTGTGTTTTTTGTATGGAATAGAGTATAGCACTAATAAATACACAGGCCATGATTCATGTAACTGATTACCACAAACAGACCACACTGAACTTGGCAAAGTAACAAGAGGTTCCAAAGCCAGAGTTCTCATTTGTGTTATGATACAAAAATAATTTTACACATATGATCTCAATTGGTCTGCAGAAAAACCTCCTGTGGTGTGTGTATACTTTGTATTTCCATACTACAGATGGGGAAACCAAGATTCAGAATGGTTACATGACTTCTATGACATTGCATAAACAGTAAGTGACAGAGCTGGGATTCAAGCTCAGATATCTGGATTCCGTTTCTGGTGTAATTTCCATTATATCATTCTGCCTCTCTAAAATTCTGTGATTTGGTAAGTGATGAAAATCATACCTTAGAAAAAGCAGCATAGTATAATGGGAAGAGCACTGGGATTTGTAAAAATTAAAGGACCTGGGTTGAAATCTCTCTGCTATTTATGACCTATGTGACCTTGGCAAAGTCACTTAACTTCTCTTGTCTTCAGTTTTACTATTTGTAAATGATGGGATTGGACTAGATGACCTCTATAGTACCTTCTCATTTCATAGCTATGATCCCATGATAAAAGAATTTAGTATTTCATCCTTTACAAGATTTCTGCTTGTTAAAATTCCAACTCTTTAAAGGATATGCAACAAAGAATAGATAGTAGGTTGAAAACTACAATTTAAAAAATGTCTTTGAATGGCAAGAAACTGCCAGTCATTGGGTTGCATAACAACAAAGTTGTAATAATGAAAGAAGATTCAATTGTTGTTTCTTTAGGATTAAGGATGAAAGACATTTAAAATGCTATAGTTTTCAAGCAATCCTTGGGCAATAGCTCTGTGGGAGTGATGGACTTTTTTGACTATAAGAGCTTAGATTTAGTTGCCAAATAGTTTAGAATATTGTTTGTAATTAGATGTATAGTCCATTGAGGTGTGTGTCCACAGGCACACATATTAACTATCCACTCAAGAAAGGGCAATGAAATGATCCCAAAACTGAGTGGGAAGAAAAGATGAGGGATATAGATGACACTTAAGAAACTGAACAGTATTTTCCATGATCCCAGGAAGTTTCTTGCCACTCACGTCCAAGTGATACTATATACCTATGAATCATAGATCCCCACTATCACCAAAGCATTTCAGGTATGGTTTACCTAAAGGGCAATGGAGAGATGCATGGTCATCAATGAAGATGTCTGTGAAGAAGCTGCAGAAGGGTACTGTTAGTGAAGTTGTATAGTCATTCAACTCTTCAAGAGCAATTTGGAACTATGCCCAATGGGCTATAAAATCACACATACCCTTTCGCCCAGCAATACCACTTCTAGGTCTGTATCCCAAAGAGATCAAAAGGAAAAATATGTACAAAATATTTATAGCAGCTTTTTTAGTGGTGGCAAAGAAGTGGAAATTGAGAGAATGCCCAACAATTGGGGAATGACTGAACAAGTTGTTATATATGATTGTGATGGAATATTATTGTAGTATAAGAAACAATGATCAGGATACTGTCAGAAAAACCTGGAATGACTTACATGAACTGATGCAAAGTGAAATGAGAAGAACCAGGAGAACACTGTGGTCACCAATAGCAATATTGTGTGATGATCTACTGTGAATAATTTAGCTATTCTCAACATTACAATGATTCAAGACAATTCTGAAGGACTTACCATGAAAGGTGTTGTCCATCTCCAGAGAAAGAACTGGTGGAGCCTGAATGCAGATTGAAGATACTTTTTCTTTACTTTCTTTTTTTGTCAGTGTTTCCTTTCAAAGCATGACTAAAATGGAAATATGTTTTGCATGCCTACACATGTATAATTGATGTCAAATTGCTTGCCTTCTCAGTGAGGGGGTAGAGAGACAATTTGGAACTCAAAATTTGAAAAAAAAAGAATGTTAAAGTTATCTCTACATGTGATTCAGAGAAAGTAAAATGTTAAATAAAAAAGAATTGGAAGAAGGGACATAAGAGATATTAGTGATGGAAAAGGAAGTGAGACAGTCATATAATTAGAGCAAAGTATAAGAGGTAGACTGAATATTGAATTTGTACCTATAACATTGAAAGTAACATGGTACAGTGAATGGGTGTTGGATTTGCAGTTAGAGGTCTTGGGTTTGAATTCTTCACCCTCTACTTCTTACAACTGATCTTGAGCACCCTCTCTGAACTTCAGTTGCTTATCTATTAAATGAGAGGATTGAAAAAGATGGCTTTTCAGGTTCCGTCCAACTCTAAATCTAAAAGACTTAGATGTCTCCTAGACATCTTATATTCAATATGTCTAAAACTAAGCTCGTTATTTTCCTGTCTTCCTGTAAACCCTCCTTTCTTCTTAACTTCCCCATTACTGTCTAGGGAGTCACAATCCTTTTAGTCACCCAGTCAACTTATGTGTCATCTTCTACTCCTCTTCTTCTCACTCTCCATATTCTGGTACTAAGTCCTGTCAATTTTGCCTTTGTAATAGTTTTCATATAACCGCTCCCCACTTCTAACACCATTACTGCCCTGGTACAGTGTCTCATCATTTCACGGCTGAACTGTCAAGATCTCCTTTTGTCAAGTTTCTCTCCATTCTGGCCCTTTTTCTATCCAGCTATCAAAGTGATCTGCTTAAAGCAAAGATCTGACCATATCACTACCATTTTAATAGACTCTAATGACTTCTTATCCAGGATCAAATGTGAAATCCTCTTTTTGGCTTGTAAAACCCTTCATAAACTGGTCCCTTACTATTTTCTCCATCTTCTTATACTTTATTAAACTCTGCATCATATGTGACCCAATGACTTTAGCCTCCTTGCTATTCCTTACATATGACATTCTATTTCCTGACTCCATGAAATTTTGCTGGCTGTCCTCCATACTTGAAAAACTCTCTCCTCATCTGTGTCTCTTGGCTTCTCCGGTTTCCTTCAAGTCTCAGCTAAAATCCCGCCTTTCCCATTCCTCATAAATGCTAGTTACTGTAGTTCCTTCCCTTTGAGATGACTTTTAATTTACCTTGTGTATATATATTCTGTATATAGTTGTTTGCCTCTTGCCTCCCCAATTAGAATGTGAGCTCCCTGACCTCAGTCAGGGGCTGTTTTTGCCTTTCTTTATATCCCTGTAGCTTAGCACGGTGTCTGGTCCATAGTAAATGATTGATGAATGCTTTTGAAAACTGACTGACTTAGGGGAGATGTTCCAATGCATTGGGTAAATCCTCAATGAACAATTTATGGAAAGACAAGAATAAGAATTACAGAAAAAAGAGGTGAGTTCTTCCTTTGTTGCTTTTTTGTTGGTTTTTAGGCTACTTTTATGCCACATGACTTCTGACCTGGGTTGACTCTACTTAGATTCCTTTATCTCTGTTTTACTTGTTCATTTCTAGTATCTAAACTTGTAGATCAGAATTGTGATTATGTTTCTGCCTGCATTTTGGATTATCTGCTTTGTCTTCCACTTTCCTTATCTAGTTTCGACTCCCTAGGACATGATTTACAAAGCTTGTTTCTCACCAGGACAGCTCCCCACAGCTATGAACCAAAAGGTCAACAATTGATCAAACTGCCCCCTACGGTACTGGTCCAGCAGGGACATTGCTGTACTTTGGTCCCTGGAAAAGATGCAACCCTGATATGGTGCCTTGACCCTGAGTTAAAACCCTAATTCCTCAAAATCTAGCCCAGAAAGGATGGCAGGAATAGTTTTTAAGGCATAGCATGAACCCATTATGATGAGGGAGATAGGAAGAGTCACTTGTTCAGCAATTCATATCATCCCCCTTCTTCCTCCCTAAACCTTCACCAAATGATGTGATTCAGTGAGCAGACTTATCAGAATGTGCACATTTTCTCTTAAATTCATCAGCCCCGATTTGGATTGATTTAATCTTTTCAATCATCTGGCTTTTGATAAGAGCACTATACCTGTAGCTGGTAAGGGCAAAAGATAGAGCGATACATGATTGCTAAGCAGACCAGATAAACCTGGAGACTTAAAATGGTAAGACCTAGAGATCATGGATTTGGAGACTGACCCTTTCAGTCTAGACATACGGCAACATCAGTCTCCTTGTGAAGGGTGAAGTCAGAAGTTTGTGTGAATTATGGTTACATTCACATTACAACCCTGTCAAGTTAGTAGTTTAATCATTTTTATACCTATTTGCAGGTGAGGTAACTGTTTCAGAGAAGTCAGTGACTTGGGCCTGGTCAAACATTTAATAAGTCTTAGAAATTTTAGAATCTTGAATTTGGGGTGGGGTTCTCAGAAATCATTTGATCCAGCCTATACCTGAGAAAGAATTATTTCTACAATTTGACGCCCAAATGGTCATCCAGCGTTTTCTTGAAGATCATCAATAAGGGGAATGTATCAATAACAATATCTGGTTTTTATATAGTACGTTAAATTTTGCAAAACATTTCATATGCATTATGTCATTTAATCCTTACAACAAGCCTCTGAGAGCATTATTTTCCCATTTTATGAATGAGGAAACTGAGACCAAGTGGTTAGGTGACTTGTGACTAAGTGTTCAAAGTGAGAATTAAGACCAAATCTTCCTGGTGCCTGAGTCTGTACTTTATCCATTGTGCTTTGTATTTGGTCATTTCATTGTAATTTGTAGAAAGTTTTCACTTAACTCAAGTCTGAATTTGCTCCTCTGAAACTTCTACTCATTGACCTAATTCTACTCACTGAGACCAAACAGAAAAATTAGAATCTTTCTTCTATATGCCAGCCTTTCAAATTCTTGAAGACAGCTATCATTCCCTTAATAAGTATTCTCATCTCCAGGCTAACAACCCAGGTTCTACAACTCATCATTATGTTATTATCTTAAGACCCTTTATAAATTTGGTTGCTTTCTTCTAGACATTCTCCGTTTTATGCATTCATATTAGATATAGCCCCCCAAATGGCCAAAAATTGATGACAACTTAGGAAATGTTTTTTACAAATCTGAAAGAAGAATTTCAAAGAGGACTGGTGATTGGTCCAGTGAACATTGCTGATTTGCTTCTAGGAGTTAGTAGAAAAAAAATAATGTAATCCTAGAGGCATTTTATCTAGTCTTAGGAAAGTGATAGTGCCACCATATTCTGTTCTAATCCAGGTACATTTGGAATATTGTGCTCACTTCTGGGTACCAGACTTTAGGAAAGACATTAATAAGCAAGAAACCACAAAGACAGATTCAATCAGAATGGCAAAAGGCCTCTAGTCCATGCTCTGTGAATCAAAGGAGTGGGGTATAGTCATCTTGGATAAGAGAGTACTTAAGGGGATATAATCACTGTTTTAAAGTTTTTGTGGGAAAGATTTTAGAGTTTTTATGCCCTGTGGACAGAAATTTGATAGAAATTGCAGAAGGGTAAATTCAATGTATTCATAAGAAGAAATTTCCTGATAATTAAAGCTATCCAAATATAGAATGGACTGCCTCGGGAGAAAGTGAGCCTTCAGAGGATGGACAACCACTTGTCAGGTATGTTAGTATAAGTATTCTTATTTAGGTGTGAGTTAGATGAGGTTATATTGAGGTCCCTTCAAATGTTAAGGTTTTTTTTTTTTTTTGCTTTTTTTTGGAGGGAAGTTGGGGTTAAGTGACTTGCCCAAGGTCACATGACTAGTTTTTGTGTTAAGTCTCTGAGGCCGGATTTGATCTCGGGTACTCCTGACTCCAGGGCCGGTGTTCTATTCACTGCGCCACCTAGCAAATGTTTAAGTTTTTAAAATTCTGATTTATTACTTTCAAGAAAGTTTTTCTTTATTTTTGATCTGTTTAATATTTCAAGTTCTTTGGGTTGACGTCACCCATTCATTTTTTGGCATGTCTTCCATGGTAGGGACACATTGCAACATTACTATAATATCAAACTGTTCCCATGCACTTTTATGCATTTGACTTAGAATTTCTATTCAATCAGATCAAATTTTCCTCTTCAAGATGACAACTAGGGCTTTAGCTAATTTTCTTTTCCTTTCTCTTTTAGCAAAATATCTCCTGGTGCTTTACATGGGGTGGATTTCTCAGAAGAATTAAGTTTTCCATTGATTCGAACAACCTCTTGGCTTGTCCTTTCTTATAATCTGTCTTGACTACAGTCACAGTTATGGCTATAGTTGAGAGGAATGACAGATTTATAGAACAATCTTAACCCAGTTCCTTCTTGTTTTGTTCACTTTTTAATGTCACTCTGAAGAATTAGGGAAAAAAAATTCAATTGCGAAATTTTATTTTGTACCAGCCAATACAGCTGGTAGACAATCTAAGCCAGTTTACTCTAGAGATATAATCTTGACTTTGAATAACTGATGTAAACATAGTTGATTCCTAGCATAAGGAATGTTATTGCAGTGTTACTGCAACTGTAAGCTGTCATTAAATCAAAGATAATTTATGGTTCTTATCACCAAAACAAGGTGTTTGAGACTTTTTGAACTATGCAATCAAAAAGAGGCAAAAATACTCCTAAATTATGTGTAAATCTATCATCCAAAGCTTGTCCTGCCTTCCTACCCTTCACCTCTAATCATACTCCATCACATAATTGCTGAGTGAATGAGAGAAATAGAATGTGGGTCTAGTATGCTCAAATTGGAATGGGAAACCTGGAAATACAAGGAATTTTATAAAAATGACTAGTCATAATTCAGTGACAATGACCTTGTAGTCAAGATCACAATTCCTTTTGCAATTGCCTCTTTGCATTGGAAAAAGAACATTTAACTGATACAGTCTTTGTTCCCTAGGATCTTAAAATTTGTGCTAGGTAAGGGAGTGTTGTGTTATAATGGAAAGAATACTGGATGAGAGTCAGGAGACATCCATTCTAGGTTCAATTCTTTTATTTTTCTTTTTGGAGGGGGGAAAGTAGGGCAATTGGGAATAAGTGAATTGCCCAAGGTCACACCACTAGTTTTGTGTTAAGTGTCTGAGGCCAGGTGTGAACTCGGGTCCTCCTGACTCCAGGTCTGGTGCTCTATTCATTGCGCCACCTAGCCACCCCATCTAGGTTCAATTCTGCCACTATTTCTCTTTGAGAACTTGGGCACAGAAGTAATTTCTCTTTTCTAGGCCACTATTTCTTCATCTGGAGGTTAGGAATGGTGGGGGAGTGGGCTTTATCTTGAAGGACCCTTCTAGCTCCAGAATTTTAGAGCTATGATTTAGAAAGATGTGTTAATTCATGTATTTTTTTTTTTTTGCTTTTTGGAGGGCAGTTGGGGTTAAGTGAGTTGCCCAAGGTCACACAGCTAGTTTTTTTTTGTGTTAAGTGTCTGAGGCCGAATTTGAACTCAGGTCCTCCTGACTCCAGGGCCAGTGCTCTACTCACTGTGCCACCTAGCCGCCCCCATGTATTTAACAGAAACAAAAAATTATAACTTGTGGGTGGTGGGTAATAGGGAATCCTGGGATGTTTTGATCATAGCGATTCAAGACTTTACATGATGGTGAATTTATTATTCTGAATAGATTGCACACGCATGTGTGTATATATATATTCATATACATATACATGCATACACACATATATGTGTATGGGCAGAAGACAAAGTTGGGAGGGATAGATAATATGGTAGATGTCTGAATCAGAACCTAAAAAGAATATGAGAGATTAAAACATTGGAGTGATTGCAATAAGATGAAATATAATCAGGATAAATATGACATTTATACTAGTCATTACCAGTAATGCCAATCATTGAGGAAACACCACACAGAGACTTTGGGGTGCTTTCTAATAAGTAAAACCTTCCTGGGGTGGCTAGGTGGCACAGGGGCGGCTAGGTGGCGCAGTGAATAGAGCACCGGCCCTGGAGTCAGGAGGACCTGAGTTCAAATCTGGCCTCAGACACTTAACACAAAAACTAGCCGTGTGACCTTGGGCAAGTCACTTAACCCCAACTGCCCTCCAAAAAAAAAAGCAAAAAAATACCTTCCTAAAATTGATCTCTAAGGTCATTTACATTGACACATGAGTTCAATAACTTAATGAGAGAATTATGTTTAGATAGTAGTTTATTTGAAAAAGATCTGGAAGTTTTAGAAGAATATTTTAATAACATCTGATTTCATTGGTTTAGGGAAGTCTAATGCAGATGGGTGCTTGCTTGGCAGTTTATGGTCTTGGAGTGTTACCTAGGATATTTAAATATTTGTTGGCTTGCCCAAGGCCACACAGTGAGTGTGTATTAGAAGAGAGACTTGAACTCGTCTTCCTAACCCTGTAACTCCTACTCCATACTATCTTTTGAGGACTTAACATACAGACTACAGAGTGATGTGATAGCTAAAAAAGCTCGCACAGTCATAAGCTTCATGAGAAAAGGTATAGTTTAGAAAGGAGGAGTTGAGAGTCCTATTGTGTTCTGCCCTGGTCTCACCATGTCTGGAGGTCAGTCCTGTGTGCCACAGTTTAGAAAAGACATCAGTTAGCTGGGCAGTGTACAAAGTGAGATTATATATTCATATACATATATGTGTATGGGCAGAAGACAAAGTTGGGAGGGATAGATAATATGGTATTGGTAATATGATAATGATAAATATTGATAAATATGGTAAATAAATGATAAATATGGTAATAGGTAATATGATATGATAATATGGTATATACAACATGTATGAGAAGGGTTTTCAATCCATGTTATGTGAGGATGGGTGGAAGGAACTAGTGTTGTATAGCCTGCAGAATAAAAAGACTAAGAAGGACCTTGAAAGCCGCCTTCAAGTATCTGAAAGGCCATTGTGTGGAAGAGGGATGATATATGTTGTATTTTGACCACAGGACTGTAGAGCCAGGAACAATGCACGGTGGAAACTACAAAGAGGTAAAGTGAAGTCTGATGACTTCAAACAAAACAATTAGTTATCTGAATGCAGATTTGGCTGCTTTGGAAGGTAGATAGTGGCTTCCCCCTCCTTGTTGGCCGTCTTCAAGCTGAGACTGCATGGGCACTTGATGTGTATGCTAGAGTGGGTATTCTTTTTCTGATATGGGCTGAAAGAGATAGTGCTGAGGTCCCTTCCAATTCTCAAATTCTGTGATTCTGTGAATAAAGAGAAAGTGATCAAAGGAGTCACAGGACACCTTCATGTACACACACAAATATATACATAAATATGCCTAAAGAAGATGTGTATGTATGTGTATGTATATATTTTTGGATGAATAACCAGTCACTAGGACATCATATTTTGTTTCTACTGTAAAATCTGCATAAAACTACTGATAGATGAGGCTTCACTGGGCATCTCAGGTCATCTGGAGTATTTCGTTTATTTTGTGCTTCAGATCTCTGACTCTCAAGCTTAAGTTGGGCCTTCAGGTCTTCTGAATCTATCTCACTGATATAGGTCCAGTCCTACTCATCCTAGAGGATAGATTCTTCTGCTCTATGTTTGCTATGAGAGGTCCATACTGGGCTGGTCACTGAAGTTACTGGGCTGGTCCATGTCATTGAAATGAATTTAATGAAGAACTTAATAAATTCTTCTTTCTTTATTGTCTCTAAATACAACTTCATATAACTTCTACAGGGTAATAAATTTAAATTCCTTTTAAATTATTTGATGACAAAAGAGAAAGCAAGTTTTATATATATGTAAATATATGTGTGTATATATGTATATGTGTGGGTATATATGCATATGTATATATGTAATTGTATGTATGCATGTGTGTATACTAAGCTTACTGGGAGAAGCTAATGGTCTTGAGCAGTAGTGTCCCTTACAAAAAAAGTTTATAAATTCCTTAAAATATAATTTATGGTTTTATTGCTTAATAATCTACTTTCCTGCCTGAGGTAGATCTGTTCACATAAAATGACCATGTAAATAACCAACTGGTCAGTCTCAACTTTAGAAATTAAAGCTAAACACAGTAGTTCATCATGTTCACATGGGTAAGACCACCATTTATTATTTTTTACTGACTTCTAGGCACTGATGTTAATGTGCTTAGGGAAAAAAAAACAGTGCCTGGAATCAGATCTTGGATATGCCACTAACTCTGCAAGGGACCACAGAGAAGGAAATGACCAAGACCTCATCTCTAGATTTCAGTGCATTTATCTACAAATGAGATAAATAAGGACTAGACAAACTCTACATTCCCTTTTAGAACTTTGATTAGATTAATCATTGAAATTAAGAAATTTGATATTGAGTATTAATAAATGAAAGAGGTTAAAGAGTTATAGGCTACATGGAAGCTTCAGAACCTGTAAATCCTGAATATTTTCATCAAGAAGAGAACTGGGAAATGCTGGAAGAAATTTATTCTATCTTAATAGACAAGAAATGATTGGTCACTTATGTGGGAGTAATTCCTGAAGGAGCTGAGTGTGTACAGTCATCCAACAGATTTGGTAAAGTAAAGATAAAATCAATATCAAGTTAAGAGAAAGAATAAAAATGGGAAGATATCATATACAATCAAAAAAACTCCAACTTGACTGCTTTAGTAAGCTATCAACACTAAAAAGTGAGAAATGAATAAGATAACATACATTTCAATTTTCAAATGTCTCTGTCTCTGTCTCTCTGTCTCTCTCTGTCTCTGTCTCTCCTCCCCTTCTTTCTCTACCCCCCATCTCTCTGTCTCTCTCTGTCTCTCTCTGTCTCTCTCTGTCTCTCTCTCTCTCTCTCTCTCTCTCTCTCTCTCTCCTCTTTCTGTCTTATAGCATTATTCTTATTTCTGTCTTATAGAATTATTCAAAGGAAAAATTGACAGAATCAGATCATTTGGCATACTTATGGTTATTAGGAGATATAGGGTGTATTCAGAGAAGACTATACCTCTGGTGCAAGAGCTGCCAAACCCTTTTCAGGGCTGCTTCCCACCTTTAGTGTCTACCTATTCCACCCAATTCACCTGTGACTCCAAGAAGCTAAAACATGTGCAGTGGCCAAACTCTGGCAAACTGTTTTGGCAGATGGGTTATAACAAGGTTGAGAGTAATGAAAGGTCTTAAACCAACTGGTGAGTTGGGGAGGGGATTGTCTACACCAAGCATATGAAGACTTCCCCTGGTGGAATGGGCAGATGAGAATTATTTGTTCCAATGGCCAAGAAGGCAGCTGAAACAGGTGCTATAGAGTGCTTAGAGCTTGGTTAGACATCAAAGAGGCCAAATTCATCCACTGTGTCTTGAGCCATCTCCAGTTATCATGATTCTGTTCTGGCACTGGACTGTGATGACTCTGGAGGAGAGAGTGAGGCCAATGACTTTGTGAAACTCTTCCTCACTTAAATCCAATTTACCTGTGAATCAAAAAGAGAGATCTTGTGAAGATGTCTTTAAGTAAACTTTCACTTAGATAATTTTAAATAATTCTAATTAAAGGGATACTTATACTCAGAAACCTTTATAGCTACTAATGAAAAGAATAAGAAAAATCCTGAAACAAGATAAAAAGAATGACTTTCAGAAAGGATGACTTTGAAAAGCTTAAAATTAGGCTTCATTAAAGAAAGTCTATATGACATCACAGTTTAACAGAATAGGATGTTTTTTAATCATTTGTTTCTATATACCCAAGAACAAGCTGTACCAATGTACAGGAATTACAGAGATGGATAAATATAGATATACACATGTATGCTATATGCAAGTATATGTACACACACATATACATATATATAATAGATTTAGAACTGGGAATAATCTTAGAGGTCATCTAGTTCAACCTCCACATTTTAAAGGTGAAGAAACTAAGGGCCAGAGAAGTTTATTATCATCAGACAAAAATGCCACTGGTCAAGATTTGAACCTAAGGCCTCTAGTCATATCTAGTGTTCCTTTCCTTGTTCTAGACATTTGGAACTGTACATGTTATCAGACAGCTGAACTCATTTTATCATAATATGATGGAAATGATGGCAAATTCATAGACTTCATCTCCATATAGGTCAGTTATTTTTACTTGGTTTCATGGTTCTGAGATACACCAATAACTCTGGTCAGCTGTCTTACATGTATGTGCATGATATTGGCCATAACGGAGTATGAATGGGGCTATATTTTGCAAATCCATTCCCCCAAGAGAAAAATACCTGAATAACAATAGCTAACATTTCTCTCTCTCTCTCTCTCTCCCTCCTCCCCCTCTCTCTCCCCCTTCTGTCTCTCTCTCTCCCTGTCTCTCTCTCCCTCCCTCTC
>CM053594.1:122167537-122192140 GCA_028646575.1 Pseudocheirus occidentalis | reverse complement strand
AATACTAATTAATATAAAAATTAATATTAAATATTAATTAAAATTAAATATTACTGTTAAAATTAATATTAATTAAAATTAATATTAATGTTTAAAATAAATTAATTTTTTAATATTTTTAATAATAAGTATAGAATAGCCTTCTTCCACATCAACAGAGGAGTTCATGCCTTCTCAACAGTGGACAGAGCTCACACCTTCCATACTTAGCCCTAAGTTACTAAGTGCTAAGTATCTGCTGAACTTGATTGCTATTACACCAATCTGACTGGTGAGATGTGGTATCTCAGAGTTGTTTTGATTTGCATTTCTCTAATCAATAGTGATTTAGAGCGTTTTTTCATATGTTTATACATATCTTTAATTTCTTCCTCTGAAAACTACCTGTTCATATCCTTTGACCACTTATCAATTTGGGAATGACTTGAATTCTTTTAGATTTGACTCAGTTCTTCATGTATTTTAGAAATGAGACCTTTATCAGAGACACTGGTTGTAAAAATTCTTTCCTAGTTTTCCACTTCTCTCCAAATCTTGGTTACATTAGCTTTATTTGTACAAAACTTTTCAATTTAGTGTAATCAAAATTATCCATTTTGCATTTCATAATGCTCTCTCTCTTATTTGGTCATTAATTCTTCCCTTCTCCATAGATCTGACAGGTAAACTATTTCTTGATCTTCAAGATTGCTTACAGTATTAGTCTTTATATCTAAATTTTGAACTTAACTAGACTTTATTTATTGGTCTATGCCCAGTTTATGCCATACTATTTTCTAGTTTTTCCCAGCAGTTTTTGTCAAATAGTGGGTTCTTAGGCCAGAGGGTGAAGTCTTTGGGTTTATCAAACAGTAGATTACTATAGTCATTGACCACTATGTCTTGTGTACCTAATCTATCCTGCTGAACCACTATAATTGGTTCTTTGTAATCCTATATATCTGATCTTGTGAATTAAAATAAAAACATTATTGTGAGAAAGAGTCCATAGTCTTCACTAGACTGCCAAAGGGATCCATGGCATAAAAAAGGCTAAGAACCCGTGCTTCATAGCTTCTGTGACTAGGAGTATGGTCTGGATTTTTACTGTGATGTCATGAACATCTTTGGCAATAACACATTTAAAGGCTTTCTATCATGCTTGATATAAACAATTGGAGGCTTAGCTAACAAGTTCTAGCCACATATCAATTTCCAGAGCCCAGTCCATCATCTAGCTTCTTTGTTACTGTTGATGGCTCTTAGAGGAAGTCATATGACTGTGCTAATTGGGCCTAATACGGGTTTATATTAGGTAAGCTCATCTGGTCCCTATAGCCTCCTACAAAGCCCTTTTTCTTTCCCTCTCAGAATAGATTTTCAACAAATATTTTACTGAAAAAATTGAGGTTCTCCATTGCAAGCTCCTCACCCATCTTCAGAACTTCCCCTTTCAGTTTTCCTCTCAGTCTCCTTAATTTTCATTTCTTCTCACCCATTTCTTACAAACGTAGGGCTCTCATCCTTAAAAAATTCACTTGATCCTACTGTTTTCTTAAACTACTGTCCAATCATCTCTCTTCCCTTTCACAGCTAAACTAGAAAAAAAGTATATTTATTGTCTCCACTTCCTCACCTCCTAATCACTTCTCAGCCCTTTGCAGACCTGCATCTGACCTCATGAGTCATCTGAAACTACTCTTTCTAAGTGATCTGTTGCAGTGATTTGTTAACCACCCAAACCTATAGGCTTTTCTAAACCTTGATCCTTCTTTACCTCTGTAGCATTTGACAGGGTTGACCACCCACCTAGTCTTAGTCTCCCTTTTGGGTTCTCTCCTGGTTCCTGTCCTACCTGGTTAGCTATTCCTTCTCATTCTCCTGTTATGTAATATCACCAGTTCTGTCCCCTATGTGTCTGTTTACCCCAGAATTCTATTGGTGCTCTCTTCTCTTCTTCATCTAAACTCTGTCACTAGGTGATTTCTCTTGAGTTCTTCTGCCTTCATTATTTTTTTATTTGCTTTCTTGTTTACATTATTCATTTCCATGAGATTTTTGAGTTACAAATTTTCTCCCTGTCTTTCCCCAACCCCCAAACCCAAAACAGCAATCCCACTGTAAAGCCCCTCCCCTGATCTGCTCTCTTTTGTGTCCTCCTCCAACACCACTCTAACTTTCTGGTAGGGCAGGGAGGTTTTCCCTACCCCAGTCCCTGTATATCTTAATTCCTAGTTGCATGTATTGCAGAGCTTTAAATTCTAGATTCTTTTGTTTCTTCCCTTGTCACCCACCCCCACTGGAAGGACAAGCAATTCAATACAGGCTGTGCATGTGTAATTACACAGGACATCCTCACAGTGGACATACTGTGACAGTCCGATCATATGTCCCTCCTTCCTATCCCTCCTTGTTCTGTTCTCTACCGTGTCCCTGTCCCTCTACTGAAGTGTATGCTTCCAGCATCCCTCCCCCAGACCCTGCCCTCCCTTCCGTCATCCCGCCTCCCATCCCCATGCCCCCTACTCTCCTGTGTGGCATGATGCCCAGTTTAGAGTTTATGTCATTCCTTCCCTAAGCCAAAATCAGTGAGAGTAAATGAAAGTAAAGTTGTAACAGTTATCCCTTGCCTCTTCTATATGGGATGATTAACCCCATTTTGTCTCTCCCTGTCTCCTCTCATTCTGTCTTCATTATTAAGACAACTTGCAAGTCTTTACATCTAAGCTCCACTTCTCTTGAGCTCCAGCCCCTCATCTCCAATTGGATATTCCATACTTATCAACAGAATGTTACTCACCTGATGATGGCTTTTCTTTGATTACACAAATTCATGGATATATTTTAAACTGTACAAAATTCTATCTCTATTTGTTGAAGAGGACCCAAATACTTGAAATATGGCAACTTTCATGTTTTGAGGTAATATCAAAAAAAGGTCCAGGGATTGGCATCTATGAGGAGAGGCTTATAAATTGCCCAATTCACAAATTATAGAAACAGACCCCAGGTAATTGAAAATTTGCTATGCTTTATACCTATTGCTCCCAGGATTAATTAGATCTCTTAACGAGCCCGCCCTTATGTCCAAAGACCTTTATTCTTGCTCCACTATGTCCTTTTGTTCTGGATTGGTCGTGTAAAAACTGTTTTCCTTCATAATCAAGACTGAGGCATATGTCTGGTCCCTTTTCAAAATAATTCCTTGATTCCCTGGAAATAGAACTGTCACATGTGCACCATTATTAGAAAACTTGCTTTTGAGGGACAAAAATAATTACTTTAAATTAACTCTCATGTGACTTGCAAAATGTTCATTTCACTATCCACTTGCCCCAAATCTTGACACTTTATTTTTACCCTGATTATTCTATTTTGATTCAATTTTGGTTATGTATTTATCATTACCTTCTGGTATTCTCCCCAAATTATTCTCATTTGATCTCATACCTTTTCTCAACAATTTCCTTGGATGTTTATTCCACTCAGTTATTTATCATCAGTATAGCCACACCTTGAATATACTCAGGATGAATCATAAGAAAATATTTACAACTAGAAGGGAACTTAGAGGTCATGTAGTACAGGTTGCCCTCTCATTTTATAAATAAAGAGACTGAGGTTTTGAGAGTCAAAGGACACCAAACCAATAAGGATGGAAGGAAGCAGACATTTGTTAAGCTACTATAAGCCAGGCACTGTACTAAGCACTTCACAAAAATCTCATTTGATTCTCATAACCACCCTAAGAAACAGATGCTCTTATTCTTCCTATTTTATAGTTGAGGAAACTGAGGCATATAGCAATTAAGTGACTTGTCTAGGCTGACAGAGTAAGTGCTTGAGGCCATATTTGAATTCTGGACTTCCTGACTTTAGGTTCCACCCTCTATACATTCGGCCACTTAACTGCCTTAAGAAATATGCATTTATTAAGCCCTTACTATGTGCCAGGGATATGAAGAAAGGAAAAAAATAATCCTTGCCTTCAAGGAGCTCACATACTAATGCTGAGGACAATATGAAAACAAGCAAGTACATACAATATAACATAAGGAGCAGAGTTGGAATATGTCCCTAGGTTGTCCAACTTAAAATTCTGTTTCCACTATACTGAGTCTGAGATCCCAAACTCTGAGTTCTTTTTGCATGACAATTTCCATAATTACAGTCTTTTCCTTTTTCTCATTCTATTTGAACCCAAAGTTCATTCTCCTCCCAACCTCTAATAACTCCTCCTTACGCATCTACTCTATCTGTCCTCTTAGAGTTTCCTTTGTTTACCTACCCAGTCTGGGTCCAATGGTAAGATGCTTAGATTTCAGTATCTTAGCAACCCTGGCTTTCAATTTGGAAAATGCTCTGGATATCATCTATTCTGATCCCCTTATTTAACAAATAAGGAGGCTGCAGTGCAGAAAGGATCAGTGACTCACCCTGGGTTCATATGGGTAGTAGGTAGCAAAGCCAGGATTAGACCTTGGGGTCTTTTGATTCATCATCTAGGATGTGTTCCTTTTTCCTGTGCTGGCTCATGGTCCATCAAAAACCTTAGAATCCTTTGTTCCCTTGATCTTTTGCCATTTCTACCTTGCCAAACTACAATTTTGTATAAACTCCATGATACATTTTCTCTCTTACTCTTCTCAGGTTGCCAGCCACAGATGAAGAAAGACCATATTGATTGTGTTCAGTATAATAATAATAATATTAATCATGATGAAGATAGTAACTGCTATTCATATAACATTTTAAGACTTGGTTTACACATTATTCCAATTTATGTTCATATTATTTAACCTCAGTTGGGTCTTTACCATTGCCTAGCAGTCCTTCTATTAGCCTCTTCTTGACTGTGAAGCATTCTTGAGGGAGGCCATTGTAAACCTTTCCCAGCTTTCTTGAGCTCCAAACTTGCCATTGCATCCCTTAATATTTCTCAACTAGAAAAAGTTGAAGGTCTTTTCTTTTTTGGTATTAGTTGATTTGTTTTCTAAACATTTGATCCTCTATAAACATTTAACATTTTCTTTTTCTCCATCTTTCTCCAACATCACCACTTCTGATTTGTTCCCACCTATTACTCTTTGTAATCTATCTCTTGTTAACAATTTGAAGACACAAGGACAGTAATTTTATATGTTGTGTAGATAAAACTAGGGTTTTAAAATGTACCAAGTGCTCATTACACTCTATTTCGGGGGTATTTGTGTCAATCAAGCAACTCTTCAGTTTGGCCAATAGGGGAAAATATTTACCAATGGCATTCCTTCCTTTCCCTCTTCCCCTATTGACTAGCACCTATCACTGAGAATTCATACCTGCTTGCCTGCCTTGATCTATTAAGGATATTCTACAACTATTTCATGAACTATATTAGCAAGGGGGTCAACTACAGTATCTTGGAGCCTTTGCACGAGCCCTGAAATGCATTCCTCCTTTAACTTCACCTCAAGGAGTCTCCTTTTTCCTTTAAGGCTCCATACTGTCCCTGTCCTTGATGCTCCTAACTGGTAGTGTAGATCCTTCCCAGACTGCCAAGTGTTTAACTGTTGTATATGTTTATATTTATTATTTAATCTGTGTATATTTTTTGCATTCAAATATAAGCTCATTGTGAATAAGGAGTAGTCTGCTCATCAACCAGAGTTTGGGTAGAAATCAAGCTGTGAGCATCAGGATACTGGCAGGAGTGGGGGTTGACTGCTGGCTTGGGAGTGATCTAATGGAAGCCTACAAGATGAGTTGTGGCATTAGTGGTGTGCCATACAGAGGAAGCAATCTTTTGAGCTATATCACCATAGTCTTATCTGAAGGTGAAAAGTTATTTCCATACTTGCTGCTCCATTTTGGTACTTGGAGTCCACAACTCATTCGCCCTCTGCTAGCTATGGGTGCATTTGGATTATATTTAATGTTAACTGTATCTCCAGAAAAGGCAAATAAATGAGTTTGGAATAATTAAGATGGTTTCTTCAGCTGCTGCTGCTACTAAGACACATATACTCACACACACACACACACACACACACACACACACACACAGAAACAGAGACTTTGTTTTACTATAGAACCATACAAATGTCTCTTTTGGGGTCCCTAATAAAAACTTTGGAAATTGATCCTTTACGTCCACTAATTAGGTAACAAAACTGTTGATGGTGGTGGAGAAGGTGGCAGGGATGATGGTTTTGCAGCAAGATATAAAATACAATTGTTTTTAATTTAGGATGTTGGTGAGGCGTTCACCAGATAATTAGAAATAAAAGGATCAAATGATAACTTATGTATAACAGTTTGCAAACCTTCAAGTACTATATAAATAATATTTGCAAGACTAGACAAAGGCAAGACGTCAGGCTTAGATTTTGGAATTATCTGGATAAAAATACTTAATGGAAATATATAAGTAAAAAAGTTCTGTGAGTATAGAGAGATTAGCAGAGGACACAAACTTGAGTCTTGAAGGGATCCCAGTTATAAGTGATGGCCACATCATGGTGGCAGGTGTCCCTTGAAAAACCATAGTTTATAGATTTCAATTTGAAAGGAACTTCAGAGGTTACTTAGTACCTACTAGTATTTGCCAGAGTTCTTTCTTCTCTCCCCCCAGGGTTAGTCTGGTTTTCCATTTAATGGTCACTAAGATCTTCTGAGAACTGTTAACTATGGGGCTAGAGTTGAAACACTATTTTCCTTACTTCTAACTTCTGGTTATCCTTGGGCCTATTGACAGTGGCCCTGCCAGCAGGGATATACAGGTAAATGGCTCCCTATGGTAAACAAATATATGTATATGTTGTGTGTGTGTGTGTGTGTGTGTGTGTGTGTGTGTGTACCCAATATACTTTAAAGTACAATCTTCATTATGTATACTTTTTCATCATTTTTAAAGTCTAGACAGTTAGCAAAGCAATAAATCAAGCCTTAATTTGTAGCATTGGGGAAGCACATTGGATAGAATTTTGGGCCGGGAGTCAGGAAAGACCTGAGTTCAAATCTGACCTCATATACTTACTGGACATGTGGTCCTGGGAAAGCCACTTAACCCTATTTGCCTCACTTTCCTCATCTGTAAAATTAACTAGAAATGGCAAACTGCTCCAGTATCTTTGCCATGAAAACTCCAAATGGAATAGTGAAGAGTCCGATGTGACTGAAATCATTGAGCAATCACTGTAGCATTGGTAACTTCCAAGGTTTACATAAATGCTTACTTTGAAAAATTAGCAAAAAGTCTCCATAGGAGCTGGTTCCCACACAGCCTTCTAAGAGCATCCAATGGCCTGCCATTTGAAATCTGAACCCTCTTGGTAGATTTTCTATTGTTGTTTAGCCATTTCAGTCCTGTTCAATTCTTTGGGAGCTCATTTGGAACTTTCTTGGCAAAGATATTGAGGTGGTTTGCCATTTCCTTATCCAGCACATTTTACATATAAAGAAACTGAGGCAAACAGTGTTAAGAGTCTTGCCCAGGGTCACACAGCTAGTAAGTGTCTCAGACTAGATTTGAACTCAGGTCTTCCTGACTCCAGGTCTAGCACTCTATCCACTGCATGACTTAGCTACCCTTCATATTTGTGGTAGACTGAGACAAAAAGTAGTTTGAGAGAGATACAAACCAAAAAGTGTCCTCTTTTTGTAGTAGTAGTAACTAGGTAGTAACTAGGAAAAGGACGGTTATTAGGGTAAGGTCTGGATCTCGTTCATTTCTGTGCTTTGTACATAGCAGGTACTCAACAAATGTTGAACAAATGAACAAATATTCCACAAGATGTTGAAAAATTAACAAAAAGTTCAGAAGATAACCAAAGAAGAGATGGAGACGGCCGGAAGAAGGGGGCCGTTGCATTGGGATGTTATCAGGAAAAAGTTTGTATCATGGCAAATAGAAAAGTCATATTTGGGGGTGGTAACAAAAGGAAATAAAAGATGAGAACGTGGAGGTTGCAAATGAGGAATTTCATAGTAAAAGTCTATGTAGTAATTTGCATCATGGATTGTCAAGAAGTGCCTTGGACCCTAAGACCTAAGTTCATGTACTGCTTCTAACAATATGCTTGCCTTGTGGTCAAGTCACTTAACCTTTCAATGCCTGCAAGCAGTACTCTGAGGCAATGGTTCTTCTAATGTCATCTGGGTTGTCCTGGGGATCCCTGAAAAGTTTCAGGGGTTCTGTGCATTTAAAAATATTTTCATAATGATATTAAGATGTATTAATGTATCAAGTGGTGAATATTGATGGGTATCATTCACATAAATGA
This sequence comes from Pseudocheirus occidentalis, assembly GCA_028646575.1. Classification (NCBI taxonomy): domain Eukaryota; kingdom Metazoa; phylum Chordata; class Mammalia; order Diprotodontia; family Pseudocheiridae; genus Pseudocheirus; species Pseudocheirus occidentalis. Next base: position 122,183,897 of record CM053594.1, on the reverse strand, counting down.
AAGTTATTTGAGGTGTCTTCCTGAGAACAAAAAGTTTGACAACCACTACTCTAGGTATTGCTACAAATAACAGATGAATCATTTATCTGCACCTTGGAGGAAGTTTTCATATTGGAAGTTCCCACCACATTGATGAAGGTGTCTAGGGCCCCAGTGATCACATTACTGTTGACAAAGCACTTTCTTCATGGAAATCCTGCAACACTTGTTTGGATGCAATAGGAAGCCCACAGGGTAAAAACATACTGTATGTAACCAAATGTTATGTACCCATTTAAAGGTATATAGTGCCAAATGAATCGGTACTCATCACAATTCCTCTTAGGCTTGATTCATAATTCTCTACATAAGCAGCAACCCTAAAAGCCATGTTCCTTGTCTCCTTGGGAAGTTTACTTTGGAATTATCGCATCAAAATAATCTATTAACATTTTGCTTGCATGGGCTTCATTGTCCCTCTGCTTTCACCTTTATGTTTTAATTTTGGATATGAACGCTGCCATTCCTAAATTCTAAACTCTGTTATTAATCCCAGAAATCATCCCCCAAAATAACCAGAATCCTTCACTCTTCAATGATGCTATGTAAAGGGAGTACAGATTTAGTGGAAATGAAAGTAAACCGGGGCAGTGGATTCAGTTATTTTGCTTCTCCATGAGGTTACAAAGCAGAGCTATGCCCTACTAAGAGCCAGCTTTGCTATCAAGGGAAGGTTATTTTTAGCAAACTCTCTTTTAATTGCTTTGACAGATCTCCAGGAGTAGTGAAACTTGGGCTTTTTTGAAACTTCCCCTTTTCACAGGTTCTAGTGCTTTCTGTAAAGAGCTGATTTTACTTCAGAATACAAAGCACACTGAAAACCAATGCTGCTAACTGTTTAATTGCTATGGAGATCAGAGTTTTAAGATTGCCTTTGGAAAGTGAAAGATAAATGGAAATAATTTCATAAGATGAATGAATTTTCATTTCCCATCTTGCCTCTAAGTCTATGAGGGCAGAAGCTATGTCTTCTTTGTATTTTAACACCCTCAGGAATGATAAACATATGCTTTGGATAAAGTAGACGAATAAATAAATACGTCTTGTTGAAAATAAGAATAAGAATTGCTATTACTATTTTAATATATGTGGCATACCACAGAGAGGCACTATGGTGTAGTGGGAGGAGTACTGGACTTGGGATCAGAGAAATTATAATCTTTTATGTACGTCTTTGTGACTTTGGACACATTGCCTTACCCTTTAGTTTTCTTATTGGTAAAGGGTTGGATTAGGTGATTTCTCTTTCAATTCACTAAACGTTCAAAAGCACTTATATGTAGGATATGATATAAGTGAATGATGAATAAAAACACTTTTAAAGTATTTACTGTGTACTAAGTACTAGGGAATCAAGACTTCCCATGCCCTCAAGGAGTTTCCATTCTAGTGTGTGTATGTGTGTGTGTATGTGTGGGAACAATACCTACTGGGAGTAGGGTCCAGGGATAAGCATTTTGGTTTCGAAAGTTATGGAAAGAGTGAATGGAGCCATAGAGGAGTACATTGATATGTTCTTTTCAGTAGCAATTACACTATCATTTTAAGTGTGGTTCCAAGACTAGAATGCGGGAGAAAAGGCACTGGCAACTGGTGCAAAATGAAGGGGATTTAAAAGGAAGCATGGCTGGGGCCATCTAGATATATAAGGCCATACATGGCACTCATCAATTAGTACAGTGAGGTGGAGTAAAGAAGGCAGTGGTAAACATTAAGAACATAAAAGTAAAGAAGGTTACCTGCCCCTGGAGGAGCACATGTTATTTATTACATTTATTAATTGGATACCCCCAACATCATCCCCAGGCCATTGGATCGGATATATATGATGTTATTCTTGATCTTTAAAAAACAATTTCGGTAGATTGATGGAGAAAAATGTCAGGTTACAAGGAGTTGAGGAAAAAGTAGTTAGTGAGAAAGTAAAATTTTTTTAGGCATAAAAAAAAGAAATTTAGCAGTGAATGGAAGGAAAAAGATAGGCTATTATCTGGATGCAGTAGAAAGGTCAAGGTAAGAATTCAAGGAAAAGAGAAACCTGGAGGTGTTTAACATTCCCGAAAAATGATGTAGCTTTGTTTGAATATCTTCAGTGACAGCTCACTATACTAAAAGTAAATCAGTTTCATTGCTAGACTTCCTAAATGTTAATGTCCTTTTACTATTCGACTGAATTTATAACTCTCACCCATTGACCCTAGTTCTGCCCTTTTGTAGCCATGTAGAATGTGTTTAATCCTTCTTTCTTATGACAATTTTCCAAAAACTTAGAGGCACTTTTATTTTTTTTAAGTATTTTAAAAAATTTCTCTCTAGTTTCTCCAATTCTTCCTCATATGAAGTGCTTTAAACCCAAGTTATAGAATCATATAACCACAGAATTAAATGCGACTTCAGAAACCAACTAGTCCAACTCATCCCTAAACCAGAATCCATGCTACAACATAGTGGTCATCCAACTTTTGCTTGAAGAGGCAACTCACTGTTGGCCAACATAGCACATTCTGATTTTGGATGGTTCTAACAATTAAAAAAATATTTTTCTTTACATCAAGCCTAAATTTTTCTCTGTCAATAGCCACCTAGCTCCTAGCTCTGCCTTCTGGGGACAAAGAGACCAGGACTAGTCTCTCTTCCTCATGACAGTTCTTCATGGTTAGAGACAGCTATCTCATTTCCCCTAGGTCTTTTCTTGTACAGGCTAAAGCATCTTTAGTTCTTCCAGCAGTTTTCATGTGGTGTGAGCTAGAGGCCCTTCCTTCATCATCTTGGTTGCTTTCCTTTGGATGCCCTCCAATTTCCTTCCTAAAATATGCTATCTAGCACTGAATACAATACTCCAGATGTGATCTTTTGAGACATGTTGAGCTTTGAGTCCACTAATAAAACCCCAATTTCTTTTTTATACAAAATGATATTCCTCCATCTGGGTCTTTATGATTGTTTTTAACTCAAACCTAAGAATTTATACTAGTTGCTATTAAATTTCAACTAGCTTAATTAGCTATCATTTTTGAGCATCTTAAGATCTATTTGAATTCTGAGTCATTTGGTGTGTTCATTTTCCCTTTGGGCTTTTGTCAATCCAATAAGCATCCCAATTATGACAATGTAAATTCTTGATTAGAATGTTAAATAGTATGTGGCTCAGCACAAATCTTTGGAGCACCTAAGCTTATAGGGAACCACAAGTGACCAACTACAACTGGACCTACCCTTTTAACCATCTCTGAATCCACCTATTATATCATCATCTAGCCCCTATTCCTCATCTTTCCTGCAAGAATAGTATCAGTCAACATGCATTCACTATCTCATAAGTATGCATGCAATATTTAGGTCTTGAATACATTCTAAGACTTAATGAGCCCTCAGTTTATTTTACAGATAAAAAAACTAAGTCTGAGGGAAGAGGAGTTACTTGTCTACTTCACATGATTACGTGGCCTACAGCAGCTCAGAATGGAAAGCAAGAGGAAAGGGATCCAGAAAGCAGAATTGTGGCTTTTCCAGCTTCTCTAACTGTGCCCTGTAAGATTCAGCAAAGAGCCTATGGAAGATAAAAGGGGAGAGCCACAGGGAATGGTTGCATAGCAGAGAAAGGAGGACCGTCAGACACCAAAGAAGCTCTTATCACATTCGACTGAACAAGATGGTAGTCTAGCTCAAGATGATGATTCAGCAGGACAGTGAAGGGGGACCAGATTTGGTTCAGCTTTGAGGAGTTCATGCAGGACAAACACCACTTAGAAGACTAAAACCTCAGCCCACTTTGCACCATTTACATGGTGTGGGTGGGGTTGACGAGGAAGGAACTTAGGGAATCTGGAGCTCTCAAAACTTTTGGCTTTGAGCTTGACCTGGGGGGAGGGAGAGAGACAGACAAACAGACAGAGACAGAGAGACAGAGGGAGACAGAGGCAGAGACAGAGATACAGAGAGAGAGAGACAGAGAGAGACAGAGAGAGACATAGAGACAGAGAGAGAGAATTGGTGGTGTGGTTACATAGAATGGAAAGTTTTCTTTGACTCTTTGATCTACCTTTTTCTCTGGCTGTTAGGGTGTGATAGGTAAAGGTCCAGGCTTTGAAATATGGGTTAAGGATGGGTTGCTGCTCCTCTATCATCTAACCACTGTCCTGTGATCTAAGCCTTGATCCTTCTTCATGGTACTGTCTCTTTCCCCAAAAAACTGCTTTCCTTGGTTGTCTGGGTCCAGATGTCAGTAATAAGTGCCCATAAAGGAGAAAATAAAAGCAAACAGAAATCCCGTCCCCTCTCCCCCAAATCAACATTACTATATGCTAGGCACTGGGTATGTGCTCAGGGGATAACAATTAAAAAAACGAAGCAACCTCTGTTTTCAAGGAGCTTTTATTCTCACTTGAGACAAGACTTGATTATATTAACACATGCAGAAGAAATACATGATAAATAAGAGCAGTTTAGTTAAAGAGGGCATTAATAGGTGAGGTATCAGAAAAAGTATTTTTTAGGAGGTAGTCTTGAATCCCTTGAAGTGAAGGACTCTCTTAAATAGAGGTAAGAAAGGAATGAATACAATGTATGGAGGCCAGTGCAAAGGCATGGGTGTGGGAGTTTGAGTGTTATTTGTCAGAAACAGACAGGTCAGTTTGGTTGTACATATGGGAAAGGGAGTAATATATAATGAGACTTGAAATATAAGTTGGTGCAAGTTAGCAAAGGGTTTTAAAAGCCACACAGAGAATTTTGTTTTAATCAAAAAGCAATAGTGAGTCACTGGAGTTTATTGAATTTGAAAGTGACATGATCAGATCTGCCCTGAAAGAAAATCTATTTGGTAGCAATGTGAAGGATAGATTGGAATGAGTAGAGACCTGAGGCAGGAAAACTAGAAGCATAGGAGACTTTATTAACTGAGTTGCCAAAATCTAGGTTAACTAGATCTATAGGACTTCTCTTATTTACCAACCTAGTAAGTCCTTTAAAGAGAGACAGAAAATTGATTTTCAATACTCTATTCTTGATTAAGTCATGCTGTATTTTTTGTAGTCACTATTTCCTTTTCTAGACATTTATTAACCATTCTTTTCATAATAGATTCTAAAAAAAATCCCTCCCCCCTGACCCCCACAAAATCAAAGACAAACTCACTGGCCTACATTTTACACCTTGCAAATTCCATTCTTTCTCTCCTTCTACCTAACCCTCCTCCCTCTCCTCCTCTTTCTTCTTCTTCTTCTTCTTCTTCTTCTTCTTCTTCTTCTTCTTCCTTCTTCTTTCTTCTTCTTCTTTTTCATCTTCTTCTTCCTCTTCCTCTTCCTCCTCTTCTTCTTCTTCCTCTTCTTCTTCTTCTTCCTCTTCTTCTTCCTCTTCTTCTTCTTCTCTGTTTCTCTCTGTCTCTCTCTCTACCCCCCCCCCTCATTGGGACATTTGTCTTGTAGTCCCTCAATCATTTTTCTATAATTTGAACATATCAAGGTTCACTAGGTGTTTTCTTAGTATTTCCTGACTTACACTAGGTAGCAACTCTTATTGGCTATTTTGTTCTGTCTTTTTTAGTCCAAATGCCATTATTGTTGGCAGAGGAAAAAGAAGGAAAAAGAGAAGCTGAGGATCACTGTCTTCCTTTGTCATGACTTGTCACTGATACCTCCGATCCTGAGCAATGGTTCTCTCATCTTCTAGCCTTCTCTTGTCTCCAATACAGAAAACGAAATGAAACAAAAACCTGCCTCTTTGTGCCAGTCTTAGATGCTTTTGTCAGCCTCTTCTCATTCTGAGCTTTAACACTCCTGAAACCATTTTTATAGCATGATGCAATAATTTTATACTTATCCTTGATTGCCTATTCTTGCTTTCAGTTTCTGTACATGAGTTTTAAAGAACAGTTAAGTTGTTAGCAAAATTCCTGTGTATTCATATCAGACTTTTAAAAACAAATCTTTCTTTTCTTCTTCAATGGAATTTGTTTTTCCAGAATTTCAATCTTGAAAGTTTCCCAAATGCAGCTGGATGTTCCTATGGAATTTTAATCCATGGGACTCTCTGAATTTTTTGAAGTCTAATTACTCCAAATTGAGAGTACATGTCAGATTATTCTGATTCCATCTGCTCTATCACAAATTTTCAAATGGAGCGACCACTTCTCTTCAAGATTCTCATAGTATTCACTCTAATGGCTAGTTTTTTAAATTGGAAAACATTAAAGCCAGACTACAATTCCTCTCACTGGTTTCTCCACTTATTTAAGGCTGTCTTGAAGTTATTATCAATACTCTTTTTACCAGAGAAAGTTCCCAGTATTAAACAATACATGCTAATCACTTCAGAGTACAGTGGAGCTTTTATTTCTCTTGATCTGGATTATATATCATTATTAATAGAGCCTAAAATAAATGAGTTCTTTTAGTTGCTGCTTCATATTTTTTAAATTGATGTGAATTTGCTTTATGTCTTTCACCTTTTCTGAAGTTATCAATTATTTCAACTAATTTTGATTTTTGAGGGTTCTCTGCCTCTCTGACATACCAACATATCATCAGCAAAAGCTCACAGTAGGTGTTTTATATTTAACCATATCGAATTTTAATATTAAATTCTGTTGATTTAATTTTTGTGACATCTCTCAAGTGCATCAAGGTCTTTCCTCTAAAACTACAAACAATTTTGTGCAGGATTTATCACCTTATGCCTGGACTATTGCAATAATCTGCTCATTCCCCTTTTTGCCTCACCACTTCCCATTCCCATTCATCCTCCTCTTGGGTATCAAACTGATCTTCTTAACACTCCTCCCATTCCATTCAATAAAAGCCAGTGTCTCCCTAACACTTCAAATCAAATATAAAATATTTATATTTTAAATATAAATCAAATATAAAATCATCAGTTTGACATTCAAAACCCTTCACAATCTGACTTCCTTCAAACTTTTCAGTCTTTAACTTTACTTACTCCCATATACTCTGCAAAACAGTGACATTGACCTCTTTGCAAATCTATGCACAAGACACTCTATCTCCCAACTCTGGGTATTTTTATTTGTTGTCTTCCATATCTAGAATTTTCTCCCTTCTAATCGCCACTTCCTAGCTTCACTGGCTTCTGTCCAGTCCCAGTTGAAATCCCGTCTTCTTCCAGATGCCTTTCTTATTCTTTCTTAATTCTACTACCTTTGCTCTGCTCATTATTTCCAATTTATCCAATATATATCTGGCTTATATATACTTTTTTCAGGACTCCACCAACATGCTCTGAGCTCCTTGAAAGCCAGGACTGTTTTATACCTTTTATTTGTAACCCTGGCACTTAGCACAGTGCCTGGCACATGCTTATTGACTCACTCACTATTAGTTTTGTCTCACCTTTCTTAGCTGTTAAGATTTTTTAAAAGTTTGACTACATTGTTGGAAATAATAGATATTCATCCCAAATTACTATTATCTGCCTGTATTATTAGATTGGCTTCTATGTGTTCATTCAAATAAAATTAAATCCCTCATTTTTAACATATCTATTGTGTTCAGGAACTCTAACTCCCTGATAACAATGTTGATTAGTACTGGGCAAAGAATATAACAGTAAGTTACTAGAGCTGGAGCTCTTAACCTGGGATCTTTGAATTTTTTCTTAAATTTTTTGTAATAACTGTATTTTAATATAACGTGCTTTCTTTGTAATCCTGCTCATTTTATTTTATACATTTAAAAGTTTTATTCTTGGGGCAGCTGGGTGGCACAGTGAATAGAGCACTGACCCTGGAGTCAGGAGGACCTGAGTTCAAATTTTACCTCAGACACTTAACATTTCTTATCTGTGTGACCTTGGGAAAGTCACTTAACCCCAATTGCCCTTTTTTTCCCCTTCTCCAAAAAAAAGACAAAAGTTTTGTTATCAGAAAGGGTTCATAAGTTTCATTAGATTGTCAAAGAGGTCCATGACATAAAAAGGTTAAGAAGTCCTGTACAACGAGTTTACTTTTAAGAAAGCATTGAGTAATTAACAATCTGATGAATTCAGTTATTAGTATTATCATTCAGATCATTCTATCCTAACCACAAGCTTATTGGAAAGAGCAGTGTGCCATGTGAACAACAACATGGAGGACTAGCTATTTTCTCTTATCTCCATGACCTCTCAGACCTCTCCAAAGCAGAAATTATTCAACAAAGATAAAACAACTTCAGATGTTTCCATAATCTAGGACACTCAGAATCCAAAAGGAGGTTTAAAAATCCCTAAAATCCATGAACTGATATTCACTTTCTGAGCTCACTCCACACTCTTTCCCAACCTACCACATTACTGGCTACAAGACCATATTAGCAGACCCAAGGACACAAAAGTGGTTTACATAAAAACCACACCCCTGACCCTCCTCCATCTTTCTAATACCATGCAGATGTTGGGGTAGGGTTGCTACCCTATATCACCAGTTCTGCAGAGTTCTAATTTCTTCATTTTATTTTTAATTTATTTTTATTTTATTTCATTTTTCAGTGTTCTGATTTCATAAAGAAAATCAGATCAAAATCATAAAGAAAATAGACAGCAAGACAATAGTGACAGAAGACTTCAATATTAATCTATCAGTTTTGAATAAGTCTAACAGAAAGATAAACAAAAGGGAAAATATGGAACTGAACAAATTGCTGGAAAAACTGTAGTTAAAAGACATATAATATTCTAAATGGGAATGAAAAAAAATACTATACATATTTCTCAGCATTTCACAGAACTTTGGCAAAACTGACCATGTACTAAGGCATAGTGATATTGCAAAAAATGTAAAAAGGCAAAAATAATTAATTTATTCTTTATAGACCATAATGCAATAAAAATAGTGTTGGTTCAGGGGTCACAGGCAAAAGATACAGATTCCAATGGAAAATTGACAAATCAAATCTTAAATAAAGAGTGGCACAAAAATCATAAAATGAGGAAAAGTCAATGTTGGAGGGGTTGTGGAATGATAGGCACCCTATTACATTGTTAGTGGAACTGTGAAGGGATATGACCATTTTAGAAAGCAATTTGGAATTATGAAAATAAAATGTCAAAAATGCCCATGCCCTTTGAACCATAGACTCCATTACTGTGCTTATAACCCAAAGGAGCCATAAATAAGAAGAAAATTCCCATATGTTCCAAAAAATATGCAGTAAAATTTTAAAAAATGATAGCTGAGAATTGGAGGTAAAGCAGTTTCCCATTAATTGGGTAATGGCTAAACAAATTGTGTTACATAAACATAATGGTATATTACTACTATAAGAAATGATGTGTGTGAGGAATATAGAGAAGCATGAAAAGATTTATTTGAACTGATGCAAAGCTATGCATAAGTGTAGGCAAGAAAATGATACATACAGTATATACAACAATGTAAATTGAAAGAATAGCCATATACCAAAAAATCAAAAGTAAACGTGACAGAATGAAACAGATCAAGCAGAATTAGAATGAAGCGATATGAGAAGACACCCCCAACCAACCCCTTCTTGGAAGTGGGAGGACCATAGGTGTTATACAATGCACAACTTTTCTGATTTTTTCATGTATTGATCAGCTGTGCTGATAAACTTTTTCCTTCTCTAAAACAATGTATGAGACGGCTGTCTGGGAGAGGAAGGGAAAATACTTGGAATAACTATGATGATATAAGGAACAGAATTTATCAATAAAAAGTGTTTTATTTTAAATCAAGATACATTTTGTGTATAATAGACTCTCAATCCCAATGCTTAGTAATACCATCAGAAAATGAAATGAGATTATTCTGGGCATGATTCATTTTTAGTGATCCTTTGCTCAGGCATCAGAACAAAACTGTCAAAGTCCAAAGGGTACCTATTAATGAGATAATTGTATTTGTCATGAGGTACTGTGACAGAAATTCAGTTAATCTACAATGGCCCTAAATAATAGAATCTGTTTGGACAAGGATCATTGGCCATTCAAAGATAGGCAGGCCTATGTATAAGTGGACAGATTTCCACATATGGGTCAGGCACATAAATGTTTTTTTCTTTCTTTGTATGGAAGGCAAACTTTCATAATTCCACTGAGAGTTACAAAATTTTCCTGAGTAACAGACATACAGAGATTCAGTAGATTACTGCAGTTGATGTTCGTGGCAAGGAAGAGAAGGAACTTGATTGCTATCCTCTGTCTCTCCTTTCCAGTCCTGAAAAGTTTATTTTACTCCTCAGGTCACTGATCTTAATTTCCTCCGGAATAATTTGACCCTTGTCCCAATGCAATAGTTTTAAAGGGACAGGGGAAAAGAAGGTGGCAGTATCTGTCAAAATGTTAGAAAAACGAAGTTCTTTCACCCAGAGACTCTGTAGTCCCATTGATGTAGTTTCGTTGATTCATTCCTAAAGCAGTAGTATCTGTCTCAGAGAAGAGAATCCAAATTTCTAAATTCTTAGGGTACTCAATTCATTTATATGGATAGTGCAGGATATGTGAGAAATTGTTGAAAAATATAGCCTTTATTCTGTCCCAGTTTTAATTTTACTGTAAGAGATTTGACCTTTTTTTTTAAATTCAGGAACTGTGAACTTTTAACTGCAGTTTCCCTTTTTTCTTTGTATCTTGGAAGACACAGTTGCCAAGTTCTTATTATAGTGTTCGGCATTGAAAGTAGACCTCTATAGTACAGGTCTCTTTTCACAAACGTCTAATATTATGAAATTTTAAACTCTGAGTTCACTGTTTCTTGTAAAATATTTTTTTTTTGTTTTGGAAAAACTTCATGTCTTTCAGACATAAACCAGAACAAAATAATTTCTAATTGCTGATTAGAAAAAAAAATAACTTTTTAATCTTTGGAGATCATAGGATTTAAAATTAGTTGATATTTAAAATAAGAAATTATTACTTTGGGAAAAATAACAATCAGAAAAGAAAAAAACCCAGAAAATAATTTGTTCTCAGGAGTAGAAACAAAACCTACACAATTAGGCTAGTTTTTTTTTCTGTAAAAGGTAATCAAAGTGTCCTCAAGACTTACTGGTTGTAGGGGGCAAATATTTGAACTGAATGTATAGGTTTCTGGCTGGTCAGTTACAAAAGTCAATTAAGGAGGAGTCAGAGGCTTTTGTAAGGCTTGATATGAGTGCACAAAATGCTCCCAACTGAAACAACACCAGATCCTTGCTGAATATCCTTTCCAAACCACGTTTTAAAAAATTGCCCTTGTTTGCTGTAAGATGACCTCAGTTAGGCCTGGCCTATAGCACACCCTCTATGATATGATTTTGAAAAGCAAGTTTAGGTGACATCAGAAACTCTTTTCTCCTTTGCTTATTGTCACAAATTTGACTTCTGCCTTTCTGTCTGCTCCTTTTCCTCTTCCTTTGCAATTTTTTTTCCTATCCCTCTAGTTGATGTCTCTGTCTCAGAGATGATGTAGTCAAAGAATTATAAGTTGGAGCTGGAAGGACCTCATAGGTCATCTAATGCAACCTTGTCATTTCATAGATGAGAAAATGGTGGCCCTTGAGAGAGGAAGTGACTTGCCCAGTGCCTCACAGGTAGTGAGCAAAGGAGCTGAAATCAGAACCTGTCTTCTGGTTCTAAAAGCTAGTTCTCTTTAGATTCTACCATATTGCCAGTTTTAATTATGACCTTTATGATGATGACTCCTAAAATCTGTATCTCTGGTACTAGGTTTTTGTTTGTTTGTTTTCCACCGACTCAAATACTCCTGAGTATTTCTATTTGGACATCTTACTTAATTGGGGTCCCACAATGAGCTCACCATCTTCTTGAACCAACACACTCTCCATGCCCACACTCTGTCCCCACTCGCTACCAACTTCTCTGCCTCTGTAAGTAACAGAGATTATTGGGTCTATCAAAGACATCACCTAGAGTCATCAGATCACAGTTTTAGAGCTAAAAGAGGTGTAGAAACCATCTGGTCCTGCCCATTCATTTTTCAGAGGAGGAAACCATACACAACAAAGGCAAAGGAACCTGTCTAAAGTCACATAGGTAGATAGTGGAAGACACAAAATTTGAATCCAATTCCTCTGACTTCAGTATGATTGATCATTCCAATCTAACAAGCTGATTCAAACCTATTATACCTTATTGATTCATATTTGATTCCTTGACTCCCTTTAGTCATAAAATTATTTTTTCCTTTAAAACATCTATTATAAGCATCCATGTCTCTCATTTCCCACTGATGCCAACCTAGTTTAGGCCATTTATCACCTCATGTCTAGATGATTGTGATGACTTCTTGTTTGGCCTTGACTGCTTTAGACTCTCTGACTTCTAATCTATCCTATATATTGATGCCAAATTAATCTTCCTTAAACACTGGTCTCTTGCTCAAAAGTCACTTAATAGTTGCTCTCTGTTTTGATTCAGTTCCATTCAATTCAATAAACATTTATTAAACATGTTGTTGTTTACTGTGCTAGACTCTGGAGATACAGTGACAAAAAAGGAATGGTCCCTGTCATCAAGGAGCCTATGGATTCAAATGTAAACACTTTGGACTAGTTCTACAGGTCTAACACATCTTGGCTGCAAATTAGCTTGCCAATCTTATTTCTCACTTCTTCTTACCACACACTCTCTGTGTTAGTTGGGCAGATCTCCCACAGATGGGCCATGATAATTACAACTTTTTTTGGATTTACTCAGATTGCTTTCCTTCTCTCAACTATTGTCTCCCTTTTCCTCAATAATACAAATCCTACCCATCTTTCAAGATCAAGGTCAAAGCTTACCTCCTGCATGAAACCCTTATACATTCTTTGATGTTTATCTCTTCTTTCAACTTCTTCATCACTTATGGTCTGTACTACAATAATTAGTCCTCAATTACATAACATTCATAAAAGATTTTGTAAACTTTAAGATGCTATATAAATTTCAGTTATTAGTTTGATGATGATGATGACAAGATGATGATTTTTTATCTTTGCTGTGTTTGCTCTTATTTTGTATTTAGCATCTCCTTTGCTAACTGTTTTCAGTGTTTTGGTTGCAGGGACCACATCTTATTTCTTTTCTGGATCCTCAGCAACACCCAACACGGTGAGTGGCAAGATCAGTAAACAATTGCTGATTGACTGGTTCCTTGACAGTTTCCATGGCCCACCATCCTCGGTTAAGCAGCAGTGATCGCTTATTATATATTCCAGTCGAATTTGCTACTGCACCTTCCTTCCTCTGGCCCCCATTCTCTTCTAAAGGTCTACTGCACTAATGTTGTGGTTTCTCTTTATTTTTGTCACCTTCCTTTCTCCCTCTGACAATATTATTTTAGCAATTTCTCTTTTCAAATGCCAGTCCTGCTGCTTTACTTCTTATGACTAAGCATCTTATAATTCTGTTTGGGCTGAAACACAAAGAAGGGGATAGAACTTTGGCATTGTGTCTCACTTTGGGGTGTGTTAGAGTCAGCCTCAGAGCTCATAAGAGCTAAGTTACATTCTGAATATGAGCATTTATGAATTCCACAAATCAGGATTGACTTATTGCTTTACTGATTTGCAGATTTAATAAAGAGATGGAGAAATTATTTTAATGCATATTAAACACAAAAGCGTGTCCTACATACATTTTTTTTTTCTTCAGGGAGTTTGTCATTAAACATTTGCCAGCCCAAAATTAGAAAGCACTAATATGTGCACCCCCCACCCTTTGTAATAAATGAAATAGGAGTATTTGCAAACTTCAAATGTTTGATTTGAAATGAGTGATTATTTGAGAATCATGATGACAGAGAATTTTATAGGGTTTTTTTGCTTAGTTACTCTAATTCTCACTGATGTCCTTAAACTGCTATTGAGAACTCTTGCGTTAAAGAGGGCATTAATTTATATGTAAGGGGAAAATGTTGATTTTTCAACAAGAAAATTCTGTTTGTGCCTTCCATGAATCTTGGTCAAATTGAGACATAGAAGTCCAAACCCCTAAATGGGTAGTAGAAATTTGGCTTCCTAATCCCGAATTAGGTGTGTTGTAAATATCTATAAGATGGCTGCTAAGGATAATCACTGACCATCATTGTATTTAATTTTTTATTCTCTTGATAAAAAAGTATCCAATTAGGAGAGAGAAATTGATTCATATATTTGCTAGTATTAGAAGGAAACCTAAGACAACTGAGTATGATTTTTAGCTCTTCTTTCCATCTCATAACTCTTTTTATTTAAAAGAGACAAGTACATTTTAAAATTGTCTTCTCCTCTCTGAGCTAGCTGACATCAAAGCATCACCATTTGGACAGTTACTGCAATGAGACTGTAGCTGTGGCAACAGAATTCTGATGAACCAGCTTCTTCCATCAAGAATGTTTTTTAGAATTTCCCATGAGGCTATGGCGGCTCTGTAAGTCAAAGGGGGAATTTATTTTAAATTAATTGTTCCCATTTCAAGTGAAAAAATAAATCTAAGCTCCTCTGTGACACTCTGGCATCATTGTTCTAGGAATGACACCACATATTTAATTGACAAGTGACAGTTCCTTGCTATTCCTTTCCCTTAGCCATTCATTATATTATTAGTGGGTGTCTCCTGTGATGAGAGGACTTAGTGTAGTAGGGCAGGGATGATGATGATTTTTAGAAAGATTGCCTGAAGAGGCTATACCGACAAGGTAGTCAATACTGTATTTGGGTCTCTTGCGTTTCACAAAGATTATATTCTTGAAAAGTTATCTGATAATTGAATTTTTAAAAAAGAATCCTTGTTTAAATGTGTCAAGAGAGCTCAACGTGACCTCTTGTACAGGATTCTTTCTTATAATGAATAATTGTGTGAAACTGAAAGAATTTAACTGGAGACAAGATTTGTCGGTCAGACAGACACATAACTAGGCAGTGCAAGAAAAATTTTGTCCCAGGGAACCAACATTTAAAGGACACTAACAGCACCATCTTTGATACTCTTTCTTCACCCAGCAAGTATACCTCTAGCCCTTGATTCACCCCCACTTCCCTGTAGTAACCAACATCAGAAACTCAGAAAATTCGCAGGTTCATGGGGTACATTTTTATCTACCCCAGTATCTGTACCCGAGGCAAACTTTTCTCACTTTCCTCTACCTCTAGACACAGGCACAAAAATTCCTAGTTGTACCTGAGGGTTAGAGATCTTGAATTCTAGACTGAACCATTTTATTGCTAGGCTAGGTGACCTTGAGGAACTCATATAACCTCCTTAAGCCTAATTTTATCCATCTGCAAAGTTGGAGGTTGAATTTTATGGAATGAATTAATCACTAAGGTTCATTTTAGCTTAATGCTATTTAATTTCTTGTATCTATCATCTATAAGTTTGGATTTTCTTAATTTGGGATTTCTTAGAGTAGGGATATACTTATAATATTCTACTTAGAGAAACCAAAGACAAAGTGAAACACATCATTCTGAGACCCAAAGTAATTCCTGGACTTTTTTTAATATCAAGAAAGAAATTCTTGAAATGCAGAATTACTGTGTGAGCTTGAGTGTGTATGTGTGTATGTATAACATAAATGCATACAGATGGATAGTTATATGCCTCCAGCCTAGTTGGATATTGAGGAGCCTTACTGGAGAAGGATAGAAAATGTTGTTATTTAGAATGATAGGTGAGGCAATGTGGTATAATGGATAGAGGACTAGTTTTTGACTTAAAGGAATCTCAGCCTCACACACTGACTAGGAGACAATGGGCAAGTCATTTAACCTTTCAGTCTTCCTAGCAACACTCTTAGACTAAACAGTGGTGAGTGAATTATTTGGACAAAGTCAAGGAAATAAATATATTGATATACAATAAATCTAATAATTTTTACAGTTAAAAACATTTAATAGGCAATGTTTCCTTTTTTTGCTGCAATCATTTTGGCATTGTGTTCACAATATATTATCACATATTTTTAATTCCTCATCTTGAAATCAAACCATGTGATAATAAGTGTTACTTTGCATGAAAATATAACTTTGATAAACAGTCCTTTTACCCAGTTATAGCCCTTACTTGCTCAGTGAAGTTTTATATCCACTAAGTTCCCAAAGTATTGAAATGTTTTTCTCTGTCTTTAGTTGAAGTTCTTAACCTTCACATTGTGTCGTATGGAGCAAAGTATGTTGCAATATTCAATCTGCGTTTGGGAATTTGCAGTCCTGGTTCTCAGTATTGTAATGTTAATGAAATCAGAAGATCTTCCATGCCCCTTTCTATTGGCACCTACTGAAGGCACTTGGCACCTCAAAGGCTTAGCTCCTTACTTCCAGTTAACTCCTTAGGAGTAATCACAGCAGGAGTTGAGAGGAGAGTGGATTGGAAACACCTGGGGCAATCTCCTCATTTATAAAGC
>CM053594.1:122142077-122167037 GCA_028646575.1 Pseudocheirus occidentalis | reverse complement strand
CCCAGGTCCTTGTCCAGTCCTCAGGGCAATTCCCCAGCACACACTGAAGTTCACAAGGTTCAGCACACCTCAGACCCTTCAGGACTTCTCTTGTCTGGAACTCAAGGATCAGCCAGGCCACCAACAAACAAAGTCCCATGCTGTTCATATCTTCAGTCAGCCATTCAGGAACCAGTTCCAAGATCTGTGTTGTCTCTGAAATTCTCCTGCTTATAAAAACTGGCCTTCTCCCAAGTCAACATGGTTCAGGGGAGTGTCTCAGCCAATAGCATTCTTCCGAGTCACAGGGGAATTCACACCTTTTCACCAATGGACAGAGTTCTGGGAATTCACACCTTATCACCAATGGACAGAGTTCTATACTTAACACTAGGTTACTAGGATCTACTTAACATCTGATCAAATAAATTACTTACCATTACAAGGGGATGAGAGGGGGATGATGGAGGGGAGGGCACATTTGGGGAGAAGGTTGTTAGAAGCACATACTTCTGTAAAGGGACAAGGACAAAGTAGAGAATGGAACAAGTAGAGGGTGGGATAGGAAGGAGGGAAATACAGTCAGTCTTTCACAATATGTCCATTGTGGAGATGTTCTGTGTAATTACACATGTGTGGCCTGTATTAAATTGCTTGTCTTTCCAGTGGAGGTAGGTGAGGAGGGAGGAAGGGATAGAATCTGGAGTTTAAAGTTCTAAAATCAAATGTTAAAATATATATGGATATATTATTATTATTATTATTTTTATTATTTACATGCAACTGGGAAATGGGTTATGCAGGCACTGGGTTAGGGAGAGAGATCCATCTTGCCCTACCGGAAAGTTAGAGGGGTGATGGGGGAGGATATCAGAGAGAACAGATTGGGGGAGGGGATATACAGTGGGATCACTGTTTTGGGGTGGTGGGTAGGGGAAAGACGGGGAGAAAATTTTTAACTCAAAATCTCATGGAAATGAATGATGTAAGCTAAAAATAAACAAAAGTTAATAAAAAAAGACAATTCTCCTTACATTATTGTCTTTATTCAATGCCATACCAATCAAACTACCAAAGAATTATTTTATAGAGCTAGAAAAAATAACAACAAAATTTATCTGGAAAAAGAAGAGGTCAAGAATATAAAGGGAATCAATGGGAAAAAATATGAAGGAAGGCAGTACCAGATTTCAAACTATATCACAAACAACCCAAATACACTATTGCTGTTAGTGTATACCATGTTCTGATTCTCCTCACTTGGTTTCCAAGATTTTCTGATATCATCCTGCTTGTCATTATATCACTATAGTATTCCATTACAATCATATGCAATAACTTCTTCAGCCATTCCCCAAATGAGGGACAGTAACAGAAATATTGTAAGTATAAACAACTATCAAAGATTTTTAGCTGTTCTGATCAAGACAATGATCCAAGACAATTCCAAAGGACTCATGATGACAAATGTTATCCACCTCTAGACAGGAAACTGATGAACTGAGTAGACATTGGAACATACTTTTTTTTCTTTTTCTTTATGTTTCTTATTTTTTTCTTATTTGTTTATTTTTTGTAAAATGGTCAATGTGGAAATGTTTTGTGTGACTTAAAAATGTATAGTTGATATTGTATTGCTTGCCTTCTCAATGGGTGGCAGAAGGAACTCAACATGTCCAAAACTGAGCTCATTACCTTTCCCTCTACTCTAAACCCTCCACCTCACCCAATTCAAATTTCCTGTTACTGTCTAGGGAACCACAATCCTCCAGGATGTTAATTTAGGTGTCACCTTCAACTGCTCACTCTCTCTCATCCCACCCCCCACCCCACCCACCATATCCAATCTGTTGCCAAGGTCTGTCAATTTCGCCTTTGTAACTTCTCTCAAATATTCCCCCTTGTCTTCTATGACACTGATGCCACCCTAGTGCAGCCCCTTATCACTTCATGCCTAGATTATTCCAATAGCATTCTGGTTAGTCGGCCTGCTACAATATTCTCCCAACTCCAGTCTATGTTCCATTAAGAAACCAAAGTGATTTTTTCTTAACACACATCTAACCATATTATACACCCTCATCCCCTACTCAACAAACTCCAGTGGTTCCTTATTGTCACGGGGATCAAATACTATATCCTCTATTCAGCGTTCAAAACCCTTCATGACCTAATCCCTCTGCCTTTTCAGTCTTTTTACTTTATACTGCCCCCTTCCCCAATCTCCTCAATCCAATGACATTCCCCTCCTTGCTGTTCCACAATCTCTCCACTCCAGACATTTTCTCTAACTGTCTTCCATGCCTGGAGTGTTCTCCCTCCTCATCTCTGGCTATTGGCTTCCTTGATTTCCTAAAGTGTTGCCTATTATTCTACCTTCTGCAGGAAACTTTCAACAATCTCTTGTAATTCTAGTATCTTCCCTTCATTATTTTCTATTTTCCCTGTACATAGTTTATTTGTACATACTTGTTTGCTAATTGGCTCTCCCATTAGACTGCAAATTCCTTAAGGGCAGGAACTATCTTTTCCCTTTCTTTTTATCGCTTGTGCTTAGCACAGTGCCTAGTACAAGTAAATATTTAATAATGCTTATTAACTGACTATTGTTCTTGGTCAACTTAATTTTCTCCCAGGTCCTCAGTGCTTCTATCATTTGAATATAAATATACTGTATTCCATTGTGATATGATTTATAATTCCAGGACTAAAGGTACTTTATGTTACAAGGTATGACTAAGCAGAAAACCTGCTAGATTTATAATTAATAGACATATAACTCCAATACTTATCAACTTAATAGAAATGGGACAACTCCCTTAATCTCTTAAGCCACACTTCGGTTATGTATAAAATGGGGGTGACATGCATGCAATATTTCTCTAGCAAGGCTGCTGTAAGGATCAAATAAAATAATGTGAGTTTGTAAAGTACTATATAAATCTTAGTTGATATAATTGGAGAAAAGAGTCTTAGGACAAGGGTGATTTTTTTTTTCTTCACTGAGGAATAATAGGCTCAGGGTTGGAAAGTACCTAAATTCATTTAATTCAAGCTATACCTGAAAATACCTTTTTTTA
Source organism: Pseudocheirus occidentalis (assembly GCA_028646575.1). Lineage (NCBI taxonomy): Eukaryota > Metazoa > Chordata > Mammalia > Diprotodontia > Pseudocheiridae > Pseudocheirus > Pseudocheirus occidentalis. The sequence goes on along the minus strand of CM053594.1, from coordinate 122,163,978 downwards.
TAACTATATATAATATATATTATATATGCATGTATATGTCATATATGTATAACATGTAACTATATGAACTAATTCCCTTTTGAGTGAATCTGTTTTATTTCTTGATATTTTTAATCATTAAGGAGATTTTTTTCCCCCTTGTGTTGTTTTATGCCTCCCTATAATTTTCCCTCATTGTTCCCATTTATGGGCCCTGGGACCAAGCAAAATAAATGTAATCCCTGTCATAAAACAAACCTTCACTTATTTGAAGATTATAATCGTGTCTTTCTCCCTTCCCTGAGGCTTTTTTTTTTCAACGCAAACATCCCTGGTTCTTGAATGTGGTAACAGTCCTGTTGTTGTTCAGTCATTTCTGAGTCATGCCCAACCCTTTGAGCCCATTCGGGAGTTTTCTTGGCAGAGATGCTGGAGTAGTTTGCCATTTCTTTCTCCAGCTCATTTTACAAATGAGGGAACTGAGACAAACAGGATCAAGTGACTTGCCCAAGGTCATATAACTAGAAAGCATCTGAAGTCAGATTTGGACTAGGGAAGAGCAATCTTCCTCCCTCCAAGACCAGCACTCTATGAGCTGAACCACCTACCTACCAGCTCAGAAAATACAGTGAAAATAAACTAGCCTAAAAACTAATTTTAAAATGTGCATTTTTTATATCTCTCAAGTCTTCTTTGCTACAGCAATAATCCTTCCCTTTCTTTTTTTTTCTTTTTGAATTGAAATCACCTTTTTTCTAAAGCTTATTTTCTCTCTGTAAAACTCAGTGGAGGTTTGTACTACCACAGATACTTTTTAAAGGCTCTACCTTTTTAACCATGATATATAATAAGGCTGAATTACTTTCAAACCATCATGTTTGGGGCTGATGTTGTCATGGCTAATCTGCCTCAGACAAGATGACCCAAAGTGTGCTTGAGTCACAAAACTGTTACTCTTCTTTGTAAGTGTTGCCTGAAAATATGGTACTAAAGGAAGAAAGAAAGAAATCATCATGATCCAAAAAGGAAAGTTAGGAGCCCTAACTTGTGACCCTGGAGGACAGTATTGTGAAAAAAAGTTCGGAAATTATAATTAAGATCACTGAGTCATTTGCATGGTGAATGGATAAAAGAAATGAAAGAGATATTTTGAGAGAATAGTTTCAGATTGCATAGTGAAGAAAGGATAGTGAATTAGAGGAAGTGAGTGTAGATGACTTTGTGGAAGTTTGGCAGAAAGGGAAGGAGACTATAGAACAAGAGGATAATGGGATTAATTGAAGGATTTTTTAAGGCCTGCTATGGAAACTAGGTGCAGTGGATAGAGTACCAGGTCTGGAATCAGGAAGACTCATCTTCCTGTGTTCAAATCTGGCCTAAGACACTTACCAGCTGTGTCATTCTGGGCAAGTCACTTAGCCCTGTTTGCCTTAGTTTCCCCATTGGTAAAATGAGCTTGAGAAGGAAAGGACAAACCACTCCAGTATCTTTTCCAAAAAAAAAAACCCAAGTGGGGTCATGAGGATAACTAAAATGACTGAACAATGAAATTACTTGAGAACATTTATAGGCAATATAGAAAGAACTAGTATAAAAGAGAGATTTAAGATGGGAGAAATATCTTCTAATTGGAGGAATCAGGAAAAATTTCATTGAGGACATGATTTATATATGAGCCAGGCCCTGAAGGAGAGTAAAGATGCCTGTGGACAAACATGCTGGGATCATCTATGCAAGGTACCAAAAAACATAATAGTAACAAAATCAGAGTATTTGAGAAATTCTTGACTTGCCTATTTAAGAATTTGATCATTCAGAAAGTGGAAGACATGAACAGGACTTGCACTCTGGACTTAATTCTTTTTTAAAATTAAATTTAATGTTTTTCAGTTAACCCACCTTTCTTCTCCCACTAAGAGAAAAGAAAAAACAAAACCCTTATAACAAATAAGCAGTCAAAGAAAACAAATTTATTCATTGGTTATATCCAAAATATTTCTCAATATACACCCTGAATCAATCACCAATAAGTCATGAATGACATAGTTCATCATGAGTCCTTTGGAATTCTGGTTAGTTCATCAGCGTTCTTAAGTCTTTTAACATTGCTTGGCTATACAACATTGTTGTTCGTGTCTAAATGGCTTTTCTGCCTTTGCTCATTTCACTTGGTATTCATGTATGTCTTCTGAGGCCTCACTGAAACCATTCACTTCATTATCTATTCTGGAACAACAATATCCTTTTACATTCAAATACCATAATTTGTTTATCCATTCTCTAATTGATTGCAAGAAACCCCTTTAGTCTCCCTTTCTTTATTGATATGAAAAAAGCTACTATATTTTTTGCATATAGGTTCTTTTCCTCTTTCTTTGATCTCTTTGTGGTATGAACCCAACATTGGTACTGATGGATCTAACGTGGAAAAACTGACAAATGAAGTGGAAATAACAAGAAAAATGGAAATCACAATATTATCTTAGATTTTGATGCATGAAAAGGCCACCCCTTTCCAAGACCATAATCTGAGGCAAGATGTCAAAGAATTCAGACATAAGTAGCATTTCATTGCCTAGGATTCCACGAGGGAAATTATCTCAAAAAGGATTAGAAAGGGATAAAAAATGCTAGCAAGCTAGCCACAATTGATTCAACTAAGAAGTAAAGGAGAAAGCACATAAGGAGCTTGATGAGTCCCATGGGGAACTTCCTTGGTGATTGAAATCAAAATTTAAAGTCATCTTCAAGGGAAGGAAGCAAGGGACAGTTGCTGAGGAGAATCAAACTATGTTCCTTGATTCCTGCTGCTAGGAGTTTTTCCTTAAGTCTTCCAGGTCATTACGCGTGATTTATCCCAAGCACTTAATAATTTTATAATGTATATTTAATTATAAGTGCACATCTTATTCTATTACAAGAAATAAAGCTCCTTAACAGCAGAAGTCATGTTGTTTTTTCTACTTTGTGCTCCCAGATTCAAGTAAAAAGCCTTACACAAAGCAAGCATCTAATAAATATTTGAGCAACAATATAGCCAGGAGTCAGGAAGACACATCTTCCTGAGTTCAAATCTGGCTTCAAAAACTAGCTGCATGATTGGACAAGTTGTTTAACCCTGTTTGCCTCAGTTTCTTCTTCTGTAAAATGAGCTGAAGAAGAAAATAGCAAACTTCAGTATCTCTGCCAAGAAAACCCTAATTAGAGTCACAGAGAATTGCACACAACTGAACAATGACTTAACAACAAAATAAATCTACTTGTTTGGTGAAATTAATATAAATGACTAAGTTATATTAATAGAATTGGTGTTTTAAATGATTTTGACAGATTAGGATGCTAACCTGAGAAGTCACTGTTAACAAGAAAAAATTTAATAAGGAAAAATATGAAGTCTGGTGCTTATGTTAAAAAAAAATCAAGTGCCAAAGTGTAGGCTGCCAAAGGTATGAATAATAATAACAACAGTAATTGCATTTATATAGTGCTTCAAGGTTTGCAAAGCAATTTTACAAACATTATTTAATTATATCCTCCCAACAATCCTGGGAGGTAGTTGTTGTTATTATCCCCCTTTTATAAATGAAGAAGCGGAGCCAGTCAGAAGTTAAGTGACTTGCCCAGGATCACATAACTATGGTTCATCTGTCATTTTCAAAGAGTTCCAATGACAGCATGGGGTGATGCCTTGCATTACACATGATTTGGGTTTAAGTATCAGCCTCACTCTCTCTTCCAAAGTCAATGAATTCCAATGGCAGGACAAAAGTCAAGATAACTGGAAATGGCTTAGAATGCAATGGATGACCTTGGCGTCTTCAGTATCTGACCAAGTCTTCATGGCCATTGCAGCAAAGTTTCTCATCTGCCCATTACATCAGGAAAAGGCTTCACATGCTTGGGGTAGACATGGTCTTTACTTAGAAATTTAATTCAAATCCTCAGCAGGGTTTAAGACCTATCAGTTATCTTTAACCTGGTTTAGCCCATCTGCCAAGATAGTTTTACTGGGGTGTGGCCATTGTATATGCTACAGGTTCTTGGAGCACAGGTAAGAGTCAGGTAAAAGGTGGACCCCAAAGGTGGATAAGCAGCCCTGAAAAGAGCTCAGCAAACCCTCACACCAAAGGTGCTAATCTGCCCTGAATGCCCCTTACATCTCAAGTCACATAGCTGCTATGTATCTTAGGACAGATTTGAACTCAGGTCTTCCTGACTACAGGTCCAGCACTCCTTCTCTATATAACATAACTGTCTCTAGAAAGCAATCCATATGAAAAAGACCCAGGGATTTCAATAGAACTACAACCTCTATATGAATCATGAAGGCTATTTAAGGAACCAAAAATGTTCATGTAAAGTCAAGCAGCAGTGATTGAGCACAGAATCTAGAATGATACCATATTCTGTCCTAATCAAACTACCTCTGGAATATTGGAACAAGTTCTGGGAATTAAGATTTAGGAAGCACATCATCCAAATGAAGAGCTTCCAGAGGATATCTCGATTGGCAAGGATAGTGGAGACCATGCCTAAGATGACTGGCTAAAGGAATTATTCTACTGGAGAAGTGTAGATTAAAGTGCTATGTGACTTCCATACTGTTTAATCCTTTTTCCCTGGAGAAGAAAAATGGGTTGCAAATAGTGGTCATATGGTAGCTGGCTTCAAATATCTGGCTTCAAAGGACTCTGCCATATGGAAAAGAAATTAGATTTGTTTTACTTAACCCCGGAAGGAAAAACTGGGAGTGATGGATGGAATTTGCAGAGATAGATTTAGGCTCAGTGGAGGAGGAAAGGAACAAGCATTTATTAAACATGCCTACTGTGTGACAAGAACTGTACTAAGTGCTTTGCAAATATTGTTTGATCCTCACAACAGCCCTAGGCGGTAAGTGCTATTATTAGCCCCATTTTATACTTAAGGAAACTGAGGCTGGGAGAAGTTGAAAAAACTTGCCCAGGTAAGTGTTTGAGGCAGTATTATGAACTCCTGTCTTCCTGACTTCCTCTAGCATGTTATATGACAAACTACCTAATATCTAAATCCATTTACCAATCTGCTCTTCATATGAAAATTAAAACAAAACAATAATAATATTTTAGATTAAATATGTGTATGTAAATGTTGCCAGAAATTTTTGGTAAGGATTATTATAATTCCAGATTAAATTCTGAAAGGTGTTATATTTTAGAATTTTTTCCTGTTTTACATAGAGAAGTACTCTAACTTCCTTTCTTGGAAATATTCTGAGGCATTTTCCAACTTCCCAGAAAAGATTAATTTGCATCCCTGGGTCATAGCTTTTCAGAATACGTTGGCTAAAATATTTTAAAGATATGGAGCATTTTTGTAACCACTGGTATACATGGAAATTTTTGAAACTGAAGGCCAGGGCTACATGAAATTAAGCCAATAACCAAATACGCTCCTTGGGTCATGGGTCCATGCTCTAATGAAATCCTCTCTTCTAGGCCTTCTTTAATCTGGGTCTCATTCTCATCACTCAACTGAAATGGTACTCTTCAAAGATAATGACCTCCTAATTGCTAAATGTAGTGCCCTTTTCTTGATCCTTACCTTTCTTAAATGGTCTTCAGCCTTAGATACTTTTGAATGCACTCTTCTCCTGGACACTCTCTCCTCTCTTGATCTTGACACTAATCTCTCTTGGCTCTCCTGCTCTCTGCTGAACTTTTTTTCGGGTACATTTGTTGGTTCATCATCAACACACCTATTCACTTTAACTGTATTCTAAAGCTCTGGGCTGTACCTTTTTCCCCTTTCTTTATCCACTCATTTATTTGGTGACTTCATCAGCTCCTATGAATTCAATCATCATTTCTATTCAGGGGACTCTGAGATTTATAAATTCATTCTTTGTCTGTTTCTCTCCTGATTTCTAATCCCATATCACTAACTGTATACAAGGAATTTTGAACTGGATAGTATCTCAAACTCAATATGCCCAAAACATAACTGACATTTTCCACCTAAATTCCCCCTGTGAACTTATCTAAAGATGTAAAAGACCCAACCATCCTTCCAGTCCCTCATATTCACAACCTCAACATCATTCTTTATTCCTTACCCAACTCACATATACAATTAGGTGACAAATCTTATTGTTTCTCTCTCTATATCTCCCTTTCTCTCCACCAATGATCCATTAATTAAGGCTCCCTCCTATTTTGATTTCCCTAACTTAACCTCTTCATACTTCAATCTATCTATCCTCCACATAGTCATAATCCTTCACTCAATAAATTCAAATGGTATTACTTCTATTACTTCTGGTATCAAATATAAACTTTTCTGCTAGACATTTAAAAGTCTTTCTCACCTGGGCCTTTCTGATTTTTCCAGTCTTCTTACACCTTACTCTCCTCCAAATAATTTAAGGTCCAGTCATGCTGACCTACTGGTTCTTCACACATGGTGTTCCATCTCCTATCTCTGTGGTTTTGTACCCCATGCCTGAAATGCTCTTCTTCTTTGTCTCTGTCTTTAGGAATCTCTGTTTTCTTTCAGGACATTTATAGTCCCTTCCTTCTACATGGCTTTCCTGATTCCCTCTAGCTGGTAATACCCTCCCTTCTCATACCATTTTATATTCATTTTGTATAGATTTTGCATATACTAATATATGTACATGTTGTCTTCCATGATAGAATGCAAGCATCTTGAAGGCAGGAACTGTTTCACTTTTGTTTTTGTCTCCAGTGCTTAACATGGAATCTGACACACAGTTGGTATGTAATAAATGCATATTGATAGTTTGATGTGGGCCATTGGCCACAGGAGAGACTGAGTGAAAGAGTTTGGTATAAACCTATTAACACTAGTGTAGAAGAAACTCAATGCTTATTAACTAAAAACATCAGTGCAATGGTATCATCTTTGCAAATAATGGACAGCAAGGCATATGCAGGAGGGTAGTATTCTTGCTCATTAGGAAAGACTATGTATAAAGCATATGTTAGGTTCCCAGTACTTGTTAACCAATTGAAAAGGAAATTGATAGATCTGAATACCAGATTGCTTGCAATCCTGTTTTTGTTATTTTTAAATTCTACTTAAATCTCTGCCAGATAGCAGGTAATCTTAAGAAAAGGTGCTGAGAGGCTCACAGGAGGAATCTTGATGTGTTCCTTCTTGATCTCATTCTAGTCAAAGAATAGTTCTGCATCAATAATGGATCACAAACCATTGTACATTTATAACTACTCAATATATATTTAGAGAAGGATAAATACATGCTACAACCGAAGGCATTTAGCTGAATGGGAACCTTAAGTGATAAAATTATTGTCTAAAAGAATTGTTTCATGTATTGTGAAATACTCTGATCTATGGAAGAAACATCTGCCAGGCTGACTTCCTGCAGTGAAACTTTGTCTGCTATACTTTGTCTTGTGGAAACATGGGAGGTGGGAGGGACAGGATTGGCCGCTCAGTAGAAATATCAGGGCAGCTGATCTACCCAGGTACAGTGGCTAGAGCTCTGGGTCTGACGTTAGGAAGGCTTGAGTTCATATCTAGCTTCAGACATTTACTGTGTGACCCTGGGCAAATCAATGAACCTGTTTGCCTCAATTTCCTCAATTGAGAATAATAACACCACCTACCTCACCGTATTATTGTTTGTATCAAATGTGACATTTGTAAAGTGCTTAGCATAATGCCTAACACAAAGTAGATGCTATATAAATAGTTATTCCCTTCCCCTTCTAGGAGTAGCTGTGGTAAGGAGGGGAATCCACTAACTCCAAAGGCATCCTAAGAACAGCACTAGCCATTCTGGACGTCATAGAGAAGATACTGGTCTAGGCTGGCTCATAAGGTTCTTTCAACTCTCGACTTCCATGATTCAGTGATTCTGAAGTCAAGATGAACAATTCTGAGGATTCCTAGACATCCCCCTAACTCATTTCCTTAGGTTGGCTTAGACTGTTAGCCCTACCTGATGTACAGGACTTGGATTGGTCCCATGGTCTCTCATCTGCAAGAGATAGGAATCACTGCAATTTAAGAAGTGAGGTTTTATAAAATACAGATATTTTCCAAAAATAACTTCAGACCACTGGAGGTATCTTTAGGCACTAAATTACATAGTTGTGTTCTTTTTCATTATCCTTACCTAACAGTGAAAGGGGCTTAGGCATCACACTCCCTAGGAAGTTCAGCTGATCTTCATAGCACTGCTCGTGTTTTTAAATAAAGAGAAATGCATTCTAATGCCTCACCTGGCCCAGTTTGCACTTAAGACAGTTTTTCATGGATAAATAAAAGGATTATTTTTATAGCCCTCCAAAAGGTCTAAGTGCATTTCAGGACTTGTGTACTTCACATCTAGAGGCATCTTTCATCTGAAGCACTGACTGTATCAATATCATTTGGGAGCCCTGGTACAGATGAAGAAATTTAGGTCACAGAGTGAGCCAGTGAGGATGGCAGGAAGCAAACTTCACCTCCAAAGGCCTCTGGCCTATGAACAGGATAGATAAAGGGTGTCTAGCTCTTCACAGAAAAAAAATTTCCAATGGCTCCAGATAGAGAAAGAAGCAGCCTATTGCCTTCGCCAACAGCAACCTCCTATTACCTCCTTCAAGGGTATCCAGTTCAATGGGTGAGCTCTTTTTATTTAACAAGTCAGTTAAACACATAACAAATGGCATCCTCTTTGATTTATTGTGTAGCCAGAACTGAATGTGCCTTGAAAAGGCCCTACCTGACCAGGACTTGATCATTCTTCACACTCCTCAGAACATACTGACTACAAAAGCCAACATGGAATTGTTTCCCAGACACCCTGACTTCCAGGGGCTCACTCTCCTGACTTTTTGAAACTTACAAGGTCAGAGCTTCCAACTTGATATCCTTCTCCTAAAACAGAAGGGAAAAACCCTCCAAGGTAAAGGACTGAGACCCACGTATTGTTTTCGGAGGGGAAGGGCCTACGCCCCATTTCTTTCATGAGTAGGTCTTACTAGATACCATAAAACAAAAATTTATATCAAGAGCAAAAATCCACAGAAATGTAATTTTCTTTAGTATATATGGGGCTATATAAGATTATACATTGTTCATTATTTTGAAACTTGACTATATAACCCTAGGGGAACAAATAAAAAGACAATGCTCATGCCTCTCCAGGACTCCATAGGAATAGCCTAGATTAGGGTCATGGATAATACATTCAAAACATACCTACCAACTTTCTGAAGGCTGTAAAAGTTTTCAAATGGGGGGAGGGAGAGTGTACAAGGGCCTGGCATAAATTCAAAGTGCTTCTGGTACAAATTCCCCATGTGGAAGAGGTTTGGAGCCTATGTCCTGGAAAGTTATGATGATGTTTATTGGCAGTGACTTGGGGAGAGTTTGGAGCAGCCTTGAAAACTGTCCTAGTAACTGTCTCTTCTGTAGCTTGTCCTAGTCAGCTAGACACATGGTGAATGGGAGCTCTTCAAATGGCTGCTGAGGCATTCCATAGGACATTCATTGACTTCTTTCCTTCTCTCTTACTTGGATCACTTCTCTGTATTTTGCTTACTTTGCTGAAGGTATCCAGGGAGGGATGATTTGTAAAGGGGAGACCTTGAGTCCCCTTTCCTAGACCAGCATGTGGCCTGGTAAAAATTGACTGCAGTAACTTTACCTGGCTGTTTGTCTTTTTGATTTAGGTGAAGGAGATGAATCTGGAGACTCTGGTCTTATAAGTTTAAAAGATTCAGGAGAGTAAGACTCCAGAAGTCCAGGAGTCTAGGATTCTGAGACAAGTTTTATTTTCAACTAGTCCAGAATCTATTGCACCGAAGAACAAGGAATGACCTTGGGGACTCAGTCCAGTGATAACTGAGACAAGTACTCAATTAGCAGTCATGCTATATTTGGACGTGGACTTGGTTGAACCAATATTTGAAAACTGCTATTAGAAGTGCCAAGATATTGGAAAAATGTTTATAACACTATTCTGCCCATATGTTGAAAGTAAATAACTCTTTGTAAAATCTAATTAGTGCTAGTTGATTAAATGGAAATGGGATACTAGTTAATGTCATTTAACAAGGGAGAGGAAAACAATCAATGAGGGGCTTGAGCTAATATCATTGGAGGAGACACTTCAAACCCTTCTGGGCTTGAAATCTGAAAGGGAGTTGTAACAGTCTGGCTCTGGAATATTTGATCAAATGATATTAGGATCTACCATGGCATCTTGGTTTACCATAAATGAATAGCATGAATAGATGCAGTTTTTGATGTTACTTAATATTGTGTTTCGTGTATGACTCATTCATAGTTACTTCAATCAATCAACAAACATTTATTAAGGGCCTACTCTGTGCCAGGCACTGTGATAAGTAGTAGATGTACAAAGAGACAAAAGATAGACCTTGCCCTCAAGGAGCTTATAGCCTAATGGGAGACACCACATTCCAATAAATATATACAAAACAACACACACACACATATATAGACATACATATGTCTACATAATCCGAAGGGAAAAATTAATAGAGAGAAGGTCCTATAATTATGAAAGATTGAGGAAAATTTCTGATGAAGGATGAGATGTTAGTTAGGACTTAAAGGAAGTCAGAAAAGTCAGAAGGTGGAGTGGAGGAGATTAAACATTCTAGTTATGAGGGAGAAACTTACAAGAACTGAGAGATAGGATGTCTTGTTTACGAAACAGCCAGGAAGTCAGTGTTAATAGATCCAAGAGTACACATCAGGGAGTAAGGTATAAAGAAGAGTGGAAAGATAGGGGAGGTCTTGGTTATGAAGGGCTTTGAATGCCAAACAGTATTTTGGATTTGATCATGGTGGCAATGAGAAGCCACTAGAGCTTACTGAGTAAGGGGTAAGGAGTATGGATTGGAACAGGGAGAGAGTTGAGGCAGGCTGACCCACCAGCCGAACAATAGTCCAGGCATGAGGTGATGAAGGCCTTCACTAGAGAGGTGGAAGTGTCTCACCACTACAGAGATGAATGAAGGGGACATATTCCAGAGATCTTGCAATGTGAAATTGACAGGGTTGACAAATGGGTCAGAGAAGCAGTTCATTCAACAGATTGAACAAGAAGATAGTGAGGAGTCCATGATAACTAGGTTATGAACCAAAGAGACTAGAAAGATGCTACATTCTATAGTATTGAGGAAAGTAGGAGGAGGGGAAGGTTTAAGGTGGAAAATAGTGAGTTCTGTTTTGAACAGACTGAGTGTTAGATGTCTACTGAGCATAAGGCTTGCAATGTCTAAAAGGCAGTGAGAAATGAGAGATTAGAGGTCAGCAGAGATTTGGGGGGCAATATAGGTAGATTTGATTATCATCAGGATAGGGATGGTAATTAAATCCATGAGACTGGTGAGATCATCAGGGGAAACAGTATATAAGGAGAAGAGAGGAGGGTGCATGACAGAACCCTGAGGAACACCTACCATTAGAGGGCATGATATGGAAGATGATCCCACAAAGGAGACAGAGGGTCAAGATGAGAATAAGAGGAGAGATTGGTTAGTGAAACGGAGATGGCCTTTGAAAGGATTAAGAGGTCAAAGGATTAGAGGTCAAAATATGAATGAAGAGTAGTGTTTTGTGGGGGAAGGCAGGGGAGGTGAAAAGTCAATAGGTTATGATCAGATAATGGAATTTAGAATTATTGAACATAGAAGTGGCATGTTTTGGGGTGACGCTATGAAAAAGAGTATGACCATCTTTGTGTGTAGCCATAATGCATTAGAGAAGTAACTCATTCATAGGAAGTGAGTAGATCAAGGAGCTGAGTGATTACGGTGTTTAAGGGACTCTATGTGTATGGGCAAATCCTCTAGTGTAAGGGCAGGAGTTAAAAAGGAGAGAAAAACTATGATCCAGGTATTGAATTCATTGAAGAAGGAAGGAGACTGACATGGAGGGTGGGGAAGAGCATCTGTGGATGAAAGTTACTAGGATTTTTATTGGGTAGTAGATATAAATAGCACGAATGCTATTTATATGCATGAATCCAGCAGAAGAAAGGTTAGTGATTTATGGAGGTAGGGGAAAACCCGGAAGTGACTATGGGAAGCAAGGACTATTCCAACTCCCTTGCCTCAAATAATGAACTAAGAAGAATATGCTAAGGAGCTGGAAAGAGTGATAAGGGAGGTTAAGTCAATGGGAGAAACTAGATTTCAATAATAGCTAGTATATTGAAGAGGTGGAAGAAGAATAGATTTTAAATGAAGGGTAGTTTATTGCCTATGAAACAGGCATTCCAGATGCACAGTGAAAGGTCTGGGTAGTATTTGGTTAAAACTTTGGAATGGACAGAAAGCATTCCTAGATGAGTTCAAAAAGAACTTTGAAATCCAAGTTAGAGAGGTAGAAGATAAAATCCACACCTCTTATAAAAACAAAATTGTGAAATTAGAAAAAATGTTACAATGAAGAGAACATCTTAAAAAGTAAAATGTGTGAACTAAAAATGAAATCTGAGCATATGGAAAAGAAGCTTCAAAAACTAACTGAGAAGAATAATTAGCTAAAAACTAGAATCAACCAAATTGAAGCTAATGACTCTATGAGGAACCAAGAATCAGTAAAACAAAGCATTAAGACTAAAAAATTGGAAAAAGTGGTAAAATATGTCAATGGAAAAATATCTGACCAGGAAAACAGAATCAGGAGAGACAATCTGAGAATCACTGGTCTGCCAGAAAATCATGATGAAACAATTAGTCTGGACAATCTCTTCCAAGAGCTTGTCAAGGAAAACTGCTCTGAGATCCTAGAACCAGAGGCTAAAATAGAAATTGGGAGAATCCACCAGATACCTCCTGAAAAAGATCCCAAATTGAAAAGTCCATGAAACATTTTGGCCAAACTCCAGAACTATCAGGTAAAGTATAAAATACTACAAGCAGCCAGAAAAAAACAATTCAGATATTGCAGAACCACAGTGAGGATTGCACAGGATCTGGCTGCCTCAACATTGAAAGATTGGAGGAACTGGAATATAATTTTTCACAAGGCAAAAGAGCTTGGGCTACAAACAAGAATCACCTATCCAGTGAGACTGTACATAATCTACCAGGTAAGGAGATGGACATTCAGTGACATAACAGAATTCCAGACCCTCCTGATGGAAAAGCCAGACAGAGCTCAATGGAAAATTCAACCTCCAATTACAAGACCCAGGAAAGACATAGAAAAGTATATAAAGAAAACACACACACACACACACACACAACTTGTTATTTAACAAGAGCAAACTGTTTACATCCCCATATGGGAAGCTGATACCTGTTAATATCATGAATTCTATACCTACAGCAACATCTAAAAGGGATATAGATAAATAGAGGGTGTAGGTATAAATTATGCAAAACAATGATAAAAATCCTTATTAAAGGGCTGCAATGGAAGAAGAGGAAAGAATGAAGCAGAAAAGGGTAAATTATGCTACACAAAGAAGCATAAAAACAATATAGTAGAGGGAAAGAAGGGAGGGAGTGACCATTATATGAGCTACTGCCTCACTGGTTCTGGTGCAAGGAGGGAATAACACAACTAGTTGAATATCAGACTCTATTGATAAGAGACATAAAACTTATCATAATAGGAGGAAAGAGTGGAGGGAGAGGAGTGCTTCATGAGTTCTATTCTCATCAATCTTGGTTCAAGGAAGAAATAACATATAACATTGAGTATAAAAATCAATCATGTCCTACAGATAGTAGGAGGGGAAAATGCTAAGAAAGAGGGGGGTTTAGAAGGGAGAGAAGTAGTAAGGGAGAAGGGTAGGAAAAGGGAGGGGGACAAATAAGAAGGGAATACTGAGGAAGGCAGCAGCCAAAAGGAAAACTCTTAAGAAGGGGAAGGGAGAAGGGGAAAAACAAAAGCATGAACAGGGGGAGGGAACAGGATGGAGGAAAAGATACAGATAGTAATCATAACTGTGAATGTGAATGGGATGAACTCTTCCATAAAATGGAGGCAGATAGCAGAATGGATTAAAAACCATAATCCTACAGTATGCTGTTTACAAGAAACACATCGGAAACAGGGAGATACACACAGGGTAAAGGTAAAAGGCTGGAGTAAAATATATCATGCATCAGTTAAAGTAAAAAAAAAAGCAGGGGTAGCAATCCTTATCTCAGACAAAGCAAAAGCAAATATAGATCTAATTAAAAGAGATAAGGGAGGAAACTATATCCTGCTAAAAAGCACCATTTAAAATGAGGCAATATCATTACTAAACATTTATGCACCAACTGTTACAGCATCTACATTCCTAAAGGAGAAATTAAGGCAAAAATATTTATTGCAGCTCTCCTTGTGGTGGCAAAAAAGTGGAAATTAAGGGGATGCCCATCAATTGGGGAATGGCTAAACAAGTTGTGATATATGAATGTAATGGAATACTATTGTGCTATAAGAAATGGGGAGACGGACTTCATATTCACCTGGAGAGGCTTATACAAACTGATTCTAAGTGAGAAGAGCAGAACCAGGAAAAATTTGTACACAATCACAGACATGTCATGTGTGTGACAACCAACGTTGATAAACTGGACTCTTCTCAGCAACGCACAACTATAAGACAATTCTACAAGTCTCAGGATGGAAGGAGATATTTACATTCAGAGAAAGATCTAGAAAGAACAGAGTTTAAATGGAGACTGAAGCAATCTACATGCTATCATTCTTTTCCATGTTTGGTTTTGTTTCCTTTTTTCCTTTGTTCACTCCATTGGTTACAACCCTTCTATACAACCAGACTAATGTCCAGTGTGAAAGTATTTGCAGATCCTATACTTGACTGTATGCCACCATGGTGGGAAGAGGGGGGGGAGAAAATTTGAAACTCAAGGGATTCTGTAACTGAATCATGTAAACTAAAAGCAAATCAAGAAAAAAGAAAAAGAAAAAAGAGAACAGCAAATCAAGATCCAGAAGGGGAGGAATATCTTGTCTAAGGGCAAAATGGTTCTAAGTTGGGCTTCATTTTGAAATCCCGTGTACCTGCAACTCACTTCCTTATCATGTTATAAATAAATATCAAGATTTAGAGGGAAAATAACCAAACGTGGTGTTCCACACTAATGTACTATGGAGAAGAACAATTACGGCTTTAAAAAGTGGGTTTCTTTTTTTTAACAAATTAATAAAATCATGAAAAAAACTTTGGAATGGGAGGGTTGAGGGGGATAAGAATAATAATTTGTATGGTGGGCAGTTTGGAATGAAGTTTAGCTAACGATCTACAGGAATTGGATCATTGGGATGGGAAGCATATGACCAGGTGTAGAAAGGTCCATCATCATTGAGTAGAGGTTACTATTTCTCTTCCCAGCAAAGAGTTAGGGATTAAACTGGAGACAATTGCTGTAGGAGAAGGAAGTCATAAGATCAGATGGTCAAACAAAAGAGCCCACTTTACAACTCCTCTTCTTCCCAAAAGCTGGAGATTAGTCTTGAAAAAGGCATAGGTGAAGATGAATATTGAACATACATAACAGGAAGAAGAAATCCTGTTCCCTACAACTTTTCTCTTCCTCTTCCCTCAGAGAACAGGCACAAAAGGAGATTGAAGGCCTAACATCAAGGTTTAGGTTGCTCCTCTTTCACCAGAGGTGGCATGTGGAAGTTTCCCTATGCTGGCATAGATAGAAGTCTTTGCTTTGGGGCAGACCCCCTTACAGATTTCCTTTGGAGAATATGATACACCCAGTAGAAGATGAAAGGTATGAGGCACTCACTCTCCCTCTCCTTAGGGATCATTATATATTGTTCTCATATGAAGAGGCTGTTCATCAGCCAACAGCAAGAATTGTTAGTTTGCCTGTACAGGGGGAAGTCCTTTGGGACAGGTGGAATAAACCCAACCTGACCTCTTGCAGCCTTCTCTCAGGTGACATGCTAAACCCAGAAGAAAATAGAAGGCACAAGATGTGTGTGCTTACTTCCTTTCTGTAGCTTAATATTTTAATCAATATTAATTTGTACTTGCTCCCTTAAGTTATTTACTGGGAAGACTATCATTCCATAATTCATACACTATGAATAAAGAACACATTAATGGCACCATTGTTTTTACAGCACACCATCACATTGTTTATCCAATTATTTGGTAAGAGAATTCCAGCATCTCTTACTGGTTCTCTGGGTTCTTGGTTTAATTGTTTGCCTCCTGAATTGCATGCTACATATCTGGATTCCTGGGTGCTAAAACTCTAAGGGATGATCAAATATAGCTCTCAGTGCTACATTAATTGTTATTTGCTTCCTAATCAGAGTGTTGGCTCATAGTTATTTGAAATAGTATAACAACAGGGTGCTTGGTTAATTATAAATAAGTACAGATTCTCAGTCAACTCACTAATAAATATTCAAATCATACTGCAAATGTAAAGACGTAGATTATTCCTTTCTTTCTTTCTACTACTATTCTTACCTTCTTTGGTATACCTCTTTATAGAAGTTTATTAAATAATGATGGACCAGATAGCAGAAGACGCTCATATGCAAACAGGGAAACTGTTGATAGACTGGCAACTCTTTCTGGTATAACCAGAGAGATCAAGAGCACTTCTGCTTTATGTGAAATTCCCAATCAGTTTGAAAGGATTATAGAATATGGACCTTTGTCAGAAAGGTTAAGTCATTACTGAGAGATATGGAACTTAGTGCCTTGCTGGAAACTGGTGATGGATCCCCAGTAACTGGTGGCTTCATCCAAAATGATTGGTGAGGCAGTGTCATTTTAGAAGGATTCTTCTTGGAGAATATCCTGCCACCAACTCCCAAATTTTAAGAATTATCTTTTGATCTCTTGTGGAGGAGGCTTTCATTTTGGAACTCTTCAATCTCCTCTCTTATTCACTTCTAACAAGGGGAAAAGGAAAGAGGGACTCACCACTCTCATAGACTACAAAATTAGAAGTGAGGTTTCTACAAAAAGAGATTTTTCCCTCTTTTTCTCAGTCACTATTTATCTTTGACACTGCTCTTTGCCACTAAGGGCTAATCAGGAGATCACTGTGCAAGCCCAGCAAAGTACTGTCTCTCAATAAAGACTAGCGCATATATCCATTTCCATGGGAGTTAATGCTTTACAGGTCCATGTCCTGTAATTGCATTAGCTTATTTAGGGAACTCAAATTGAGCAATGGTTTTCCTAATCACTAGATCCTATAATCAGTGGCATACATAAATTTTTATATTGACTTGTTTGACCAATTCCAGTAAATTTAAACTTAAGTCTCATTTCAATGTCTCACTTTGATCTGCACATAGACTCCATAGTTCTTCCTTTGAATGTAGATACCATTTTTCATAAACAATCTTTTGGTCACAGTTGCATTTTAGAGGAAATATGTTGACTTTTATTATAAGGGTCATTTTAAGTAATCCCATCTCAGAAAAAAATAATAGAACCAGTTGTAATGGAACTACAAAAGAAAAAAATGTCCAGATCCCAAAAGATTCATAGGAGAATTTTATCAAACTTTTAAGGAACAATCAGTGCTAAAACTACACAATTATCAATATTTTATAAAGAAAGTACCCTTTTATGAGACCTACCTAAACCTAGGAATACTAAAACATAGAAGGAGAATTATGGGCCAAAGTAATTAATGAATATAAATTCAAAATATTGAAATAAAATCCTATTCAGCAGACAACAATAATTCATCCAAGAAATCACTCATTATGACCAAGTTGGATTGATACAAAGGATACAAGGGTGGCTCAGTATAAGGGAAACAATCAACCTGATTCATCTACTAAAATGAAAATATCCAAAGTCATAAAATTATCTCAATGGATACAGAAAGCTCCTTTGACAAAGTAGAACATTAATGTATGAAAAAAAGCCTTACAAAGTATAGGAACAGAGGTATTTTTATATCATAAAAAATTTATCTAAAACTGAAAGTAAGCATGACATGAAATGCATATACACTAGAAGCTTTCTCGATAAATGCAGGAGTAAAGCAAAGAAGTCACTCTTTCCACTAATTTTTATTTAATTGTGAAAATGCTAGCAAAAGGTATAATACAAAAGAAAGAAATTAAAGGCATAAAAATATATGAAGATGAGATACAATTATCCCTATCTGTTGATGAAATGATGTTTTACTTAGAAAATTCTAAGGAATCAGCAAAGATACTAATTGAGAAAATAACTTCAACAAAGTTGCAGAGTACAAACTAAATCCTCAAAAAATCAATAGCATTTCTACATAATATTTTTTAAATCTAAGAGATAATACCTGAAATTCCATTCCAAGTAACTATAAAATGCACAAAATGTTTGTTGCTAAATGTATCAAAACATATAAAATATTTGCATAGATTTAACTGAAAAGTTTTCCTTAAGGATAGGAGGAAACATAATTACCAATCATCACAATGGATCCAATTATGCAAGGTGCTGAAGATACAGAAAGTCTGAAATCTGGGTTTAATAAACCAATCAATATCCATTTATTAAGCACCAACTATCTCAAGCACTGTACTTACAACATTAGGTATGTAAATATAAAAGTAAGATAGCCACTAACTTCATGTCATGAAGCTTACTTCTATTAGAGAGACACAATTTGTTCCTAGGTAAGTAAATGCAGTACATTTTGATGGAGATAATACTTGACCTGAGCCTTGAAGGGACATAGGGGTTCTCATACGAAGAGGTGAAGAGGGATTATACTCTAGCCATGGAAGAGAGCTTGTTTAAAGGTAAAATGGTGGGAGATGGAATGCCACATATGGATAACAGCTAGTGAGCCAGTTTGTATGGATTATTGAATGTGTGGAAGGAATAAGGCTGAAAAAGTAGGCTTTAGACAGATTTTGGAATTCTTTAAATTCCAAACAGAAGAGTGTATATTTATTTAGGCAGCTAGGTGAATCAGTAAATAGAGCCATGGGCCTGGAGTCAGGAAGGCTTAAGTTCAAATTTGGCTTCAGATACTTACTAGCTGTGCAAACCTTGGCAAGTCACTTACCTAGTGCCCACCTCAGTTTCTTCAACTGCGAAAAGAAGAGAACAATAACACCCTCACAGAGTTGTTGTGAGGTTAACATTACTTCTAATTGTAAAACTCTTAACATAGTTCCTGGCACTCAGTGGGTAGAAAAATGCTTGTTCCCTTTCTTTCTTCCCCTCAAGGCTATAGGGATCCAATGAAGGTTCTAGAGCAGAGAAATGACATAGTCAGATTTGCACTGTAGGAACATCAATATCACAGAGAGAACAAATTAGGAGACTATCACAATAGTTTAGGCAAGACGTAATGAGAGACCGCGTTGAGTGATTATGGTGTAAGTAGAGTGAATGGAATATATGTGGAAGATATTGAGGAAGTAGACCCAATAAAAATCGGTAACTAGCTAGATGTAGAGAGATTATTGTCTTCTATCTGAAAACCATCAAGCTAAAGTTAGAAGGAATTTCAAGGCCATCTAGGACATCTAAGACATATGTTTTATAGATGAGGAAGCTGAGACTCTGATAAGTTAAATGACTTGAAAAAGGTCATCCTGGTAGCAAGTGACCAAACCAGAATTAGAACTCAGATCCTATCACCTCAAGTTAGTGACATTCTGAGGCAATCAGAAATTGCCTCCTATGCATCAGTAAATGTGTCACAAGCCTGGCAAGGTAGGTTAGAGCCAGATTGTATAAGACTCTACTGTACGATGGCAGACAAAGTTATTTCTTCTACACAATGCTGTGGAAAATACAGAATGTGATAATATCGGTGTTACTATTAATAAGAGTGATAACATTTGCCACTGCTACAATTATGGATTTCTTGGATTGTTTAAGCAAATTGGCTTGTAATCACCATGGGAGCACTTCATACCTCTCTTCTCAAACTTTCAGTTGTATCAGCTCATTCTGGGAACCTGCAAAAAAGAAGATGAGGAAGAGTCAAGAAAGAAAGAGGAAATTCCTATAGTGACCTTCCTCCCTAAATACACCAAATAGCCTGTCATTGTTTTATCTTGGGCACATCTTTAGGATTTGATTTCTTGAGTTTTTGTTCATCCCTCAACATTTGCATTATTGTTATTGGTGAGGAGGTTACAATCACAGCAACAGGATATTTGCATCCTCTCCCCCAACTCTATTATTTGGCCAAGACAATAGGGGCCCACTGAAGAAGGATAAAGGCAGGGATGGAAAGGGAGAGGGAATTCAGAACTAATGAGGAATTAAAGTCAGGCGGTAATTTTCATGCCAAATTTTCACCCAAATGTATAGGAAAACCCCTCTTGGAATGCTATCTTAAATGAAATCAGAACAGCATTTGGAGTTTCCCACTGCCAGTTGTAATTTGGCTGCTGATATTTTATTATGACTTACTTTAGCAACTGAAATTCCAAGTTTCTGGAGCAGTGAGATAAGCAAGGGATGAAGTCTGGGTGACTCAGGCTTATCTTTGGTATCGCACAGTCATTTTACAGAAGACTGAACTCCTCAAGAAGAAATATTTCTCTTATTAGCAAACATGAAAGTTTTCCTTCCTGGCATTATCAGTTCAGATGGTATGAGAGGAAGTTAGCAACATATTCTAGCTAGAAATTTCCTTGCTTCTCATCCGCTGAGGTCACATCTGCAGAGAGTTTTTAATTCTGTTCTTAGGAGCTTTCCCCAGTATTAGGCTATATATGCACCCTGTTTAAATGAATCAAATTATTGGGTAAGACAAGCAGGATGCATAGCCAGATGGATGGCGTATGGCCATATTGAATGGAAGCCAGAATGATTTTTATCAGGGTGTCAGTTTATGGAGGCCTATCTTGTTTTGCTTGGGTTTGGTTTGCTTTGAGGGAGGGCAAGATTAATGTATATTTCTCGAAGAACTTTGTATTCTCTAGATAATACCTCAGTTTTATAATTTTTAATATTTCATTATTTCCTTTTATAGAAAAATTAACAGCATAACCTTTATTCTGACTGTTAATAATACTAAAATTCTTAGGTTATTCAAAGGAAAAAGTCATGTAATTTGGTATCAGATTTACAACTTAATAATTGTGATATAGTCCAAAGTCATATATGGAAAAGGTCATTTCATCAAAAGAAAATTTGAAAGTCTATATCCTTGATTAATTTGCAGAAAAGGAAATATATTTTTCCCCTGAATTGCTTAGATAATTGTCTAAATTTTCCATTTCATATTGGTTACAAGGGCCTTGGCCTAACAATACGAGTAAATTAACGATTTCATTGATTGACTGTTCTATTGCTTAACTATGACTAGAAGATAAGTACTTTTGGAGGTAGTAGTTTTTGTATGGCATCTTTGTGACAGATATTTCCATAATATACATGGGAAAATGTCTCTGAAGAAATGATAAATATTAATAAGATTATGTTTGTGGAATTTTCTATTTAAAATACCCAATTTAAAGTATAGTAGTATAAATGTTCTATTTAAAATACTTAGAGTCTTTATAGGACCGAAATGTTTAAATATATGTATAAACACATATATGAATATATCTACATATATGTGTATACATATATGCACATGTACACACAAATATACACGTGTATGTATATAATGTACATACATATGTGTATATGAACATAAATCTCCAGTCTAAATCTTTCTCTCTTCTAAGCTCAAAACTAATTTCTCTAAAAACTTACTTTTTCCTTTTCCTAAATCCCAAATTTCTATTCATGTTAATACTATTTTCTGTCTTAAGAAACACCCCCAATCTCAGAATTATCTTTAACGTCCCCCTCTCCTCTAACTTAGCATCATTTGACAAGTCTTCCTCCATTACTTCCTCTTGCATTCATTCCCTTCTTTCCATTCTCACTACCACCACCTCGTTTCAAGTCTCATCTGGACAAGTGCACCCCACTGGGAGGGAGTCTGGCTGGAGGGTTATTGCAATTGAC
>CM053594.1:122076142-122141577 GCA_028646575.1 Pseudocheirus occidentalis | reverse complement strand
AGTAAGAGAGCAGATCAGGGGAGGGGCTTTACAGTGGGATTGCTGCTTTAGGGTTGGGGTAAGGGAATGATGGGGAGAAAATTTGTAATTCAAAAATCTCATGAAAATGAGTGATGTAAACAAGAAAACAAATAAAAAACATTTCTTTAAAAAACTGATGGGAAGTGTGGGGGATAGGAAATGTAGCATTTGGGAGAGAAGACCACAGGGCAGTGGTGTCTCCAGGGTGAGGAGGTTGCTAGCAAGGAGGTGAAATAAATCCAAAGAATGAGAAATGGAGCCAGGAGTGCAGTGAGCATGACCCGAGTGGGGACCAGGGACTGATGAACCAGAAGACTGCATAGGGTACCAGGGGTTCCCCATAACATACTTCGAACTTGTCAGTTTCTTCCTTATCTAGTTATCACTGAAAATTCAGATGCTCCCTCATGATCTTACCACTTACCTGGCTATTCTGTGCCTTTGATTCTTCTTTTAGCTCTTGAAAGCAGCAGGGCCCAGTGATAGGTAGGACTGATACAGTGCTTAGCACAATGCTTGGCACATAGTAGGTACTTTATAGATGTTTCTTGACTCACCAACTGACTTTTTCATCTCCCTGCCACAATCTTCTCCTTCTGGAGATGCCTCTGCCCCGTGGCCTTCTCTTCTGGTTGGTACATTTTCTACCTCCCAGCCCCCACAAGTTTTAAAGAACGCTTTTATGTGCTGCATTTCCCTGTTAGAATGTAATCTCTGAAGAAGTTTGGGGTGGAGTGGGAAGGGAGAAGGATAGTGCTGAAAGATCAAAGCAAAGGGGAGGAACCTGAGAAACATTGGTCTGGGGCATCTAATCTGTACAGCGAAGACTGGGGTTGCATGACCTCATTTTCTTTTTCCCTAGGAGAGCATAGTTTTCTGAAGTAGGAAACTCAAAGTGGTTGTGAAACTTGGAATCTGAGAGAAGGGCAGAGGACTAAAACTACGTCTATATTGTTAGGTGGATATTGATTTCTTTTTAAATTAAAAAAAATCACTAATTTTATTTTTAATTCGTGGAATACAACAACATTTACATAACAGTATAATTTTCAAAAAAAGATGATCACACATGAAACTTCAAGTCTATTATGTACAATTTACTATTCCTTTTAATATAGAATAAAGTTATCTTATAAATTTCTTCTTTCCCCTTTTTTTCTTCTTTCCCTCTCTCCTCTGCCCTAGAGATGGCTACCATTAGACACAGATACATACATAAATACATTTGTGTGTACATATGTGAAATCATTCTATACATAATTCTGTTTATCAGTTCTTTCTCTGGATGCATATAGCATCTTTCTTCATTGCCCTTTGTGGTTAATTTGAGCATTTACCATAGTCAAGATGACTTATTAGTTCAAAGTTGTTGTTTAAACAATATTACTGTTACTGTAAACAGTATTTTCTTGGTTCTGCTCATTTCACTCTTCATTATTTTGTGTAAATCTATCCATGTTTTTCTCACGATATGCTTGAAATTGCTTTCTTTGTGTATTTTTTCCCTCTAGCTAGGGGAAAACTTTGGGGCGGAGTTGAGGAGCAGAAGAAAAGGCAAAAAGGCCATCTTTGATAATCTAATGTTATATAGAGATACCACCCAGAGGCTGTGCTGGGGACCGTGCCATTCTCTGCCCACAAAAACACAGTCAGCAGACCCTTTAAGACCTTGGAGAAGAGATGTTTATGTAGGGTCATGGGTTTGTAAAACAATGAACCTTCAGCACTGTGCTGAATCAGAGATCCACATGCTGCCCCTCTATCCTGTGGACCAATCTTGATTTTAATAAGCACGTGAGTGAAGGCTCAGCTCAACAGGCAGCAAGTGGTAAAGACATAAATTTTGTTTTGTTTGTTTTGTTTTGTTCAGCCTGATTGCTGAATGGAGGGTTTGTATCCCAGCATGGCTGACTCAGGCCTTCTTCTGTTGCTCATATTAGGTGACTGAGAACTGAGTCAAAGAGAACTTTTATATGAGACGCTTGAGTTTAAGAGGAACTTTCAGTCATTCCTAATTCCATGTTGGGAATATCATTATTCACATTATCCTCCCTCTTCTCAGTCACTAATAAAAACATGGATAGATTTACACAAAATAATGAAGAGTGAAATGAGCAGTCTGCTTGGGTTCATTTGTCATTCCTTTGGAAAAGAGGAAGGCAGAAGAGGGAGGCTAATTGTTTTCCTTCTTAAATGTTTTTAAGTTTTCCCCTGTACTTGATGAACTTTCATTCCTGTTAGCAGCTACCTATTGTTTGGAAGCAAAGGCTGTGGACATAAATGTATCATATACACATAGACATAGACATATATAATATATATATAAAATGCATATATATGCATATATCTTTCTGTATTATATAGAGATGATGGAGGGGCAGGCAGTGTAAGATGCTGAATAGAGAGACATTCTCAAAGTCTGAAAGACCTGGATTCAGTTCCTAGCTTGGACATATGCTGGCTTTGTAACACTTGACAAATTAATTTTCTTCTAAGTATCCTAGCTTCGTAAGACTCTAAGTTGTAGAGGATGTGTGATTGTATACTGGTAAAATGGGTTGGGATGCTTTATATTGGTAGAATCATGGGTTTGAGTAAATTCGTACACACACACACACACACACACACACACACACATATCACTTTCCTGTCTCTGAAGCAAACACCTGGTCCTTGTTGCATTTCTGGAAGTACACTCACTGTTTCATGAAAGGAAATCAGACTTGATGAAATGTTCCCTTCTATTTTTCTCTTCTATTTTTTAAATTGAATAATTGTTAGAGTTTATATAGTGCTTTAAGGTTTGAAATTCTTGTAATAACCCTGGGGGATAGGGACTATTATTATTCTCATTTTATAGATAAAGAAACTGAGGAAGACAAAGGATTAAGTGACTTGCATAGGGTCACAAAACTAGTAGTAACTGTCTGAGACTTGATTTGAACTCAGGGACTTCCTGACTCCAGATCTAGGGTCACTTCTCTGCCTATTTAGGCTCTATGGGGGAGAGACAAAGGTCACATAGCTATAAATTATGAGTCTTCCTGTACATGAAGACCAAAATAAGCTCAAGGTCAAAGTTCAAAGAAAACATAGATTCACATTCACAAGACCTGGAGACAAACACTAGAGTAGGGAAGAGGACAAGGACTATTAGGCAGGATTGGAACTGAGGACTCAGTAAATAAAATACCCAACAACTTCAGAGCCTAGGAGAGAACCTATTTCAAAGCCACTGCAGACTCTTCTTTGAACTAGAGCTGATGCAATGGAACATGAACATCTTGGGAATCAATTCTTTTGATATCCTAGTTTAGACTCTGCCACTAGCTTGCTCCTGTGACCTTGGACTTAACATTTAACCTCTGTGGTTCTTATTTTATTTATCTGGAAAATGAGGACAACAGTTCTTACTTACTAGCATGCCAGTAAGAATTAATCCAGGTCTATACACAGTCAGTTGAGAGTGCCAACCCCAAGGTATGAATATATTACATATATCTTTACTTTTTAAATTTTGCTCTCTTTGGAATATGATTTTATAGTAATTTAATTCTCAATCTGTTTTAAATGCCATTTCCTCTGACAACTTTTATATCTTTTTTGAATTTTTAAAGAAACTAGGCCTTTTGAAGCCAAGTTTGTTTTATCCCCAATTCTCTGGTCATATATAACTCCTCTTATTTCTCTTTCCTTTCTTCTTCACTTAATTAGGGAAAATATCTTTGTCTCCTGCCTAATGCTACCCTCTCCCCAACATTCCTCCCCCAGATCACTAACCATACCAGGCAGATTGATTGGGGGTTGTTTTTCCCCAGTTCAAAGAGATCCATTTAAAGAGCTGTTTCAGCCTAGCTCTTCCTTCAAAAACCAAGACAGAATCACAGCCAGAGTGCTTTATCCTCAACTAAATGGGTTTCTGATGGTGAAAGAACTATAATGATGTTCACTGAAGTCTTTGTTATTTCTTATTCTCTGTGAGTTTGATTTTTTTTTTACCCTCCTGGAATTCATGTTTTGGTTCCTCTGTTAGTCAGTCATCAAAAGTCCTACCAAAATAATATTTTGATGAAGCCGGGTGGCAGTGAATCAGAGACAGCAAAATAAATTTCCTTTGATAGACAGATGGCTTTCAACATTAAATGGAAAAGTGAGTGGTCAAAACAAATGGGGAAAATGGCCTGAGACAACCCTCTAAGGTGAAATTTCCAGTGAACCCACTAATATAGAAGGACATTCAATTCATCTTAGCAAATATTTATTTATCTCCTATTGTGTGCAAGGTACTTTACTGGGCACTAAGGATAAAAAGAGAAAAAGGAAACACAACAAAATAGCCCCAGCCTTCAAGTATCTCCAGTTCTCCGGGGGAAGGAAGTAAGGGCGGAGGGTGAGCCGGGTGCTTGACAAGTGCCCACGTACCACATATAACAGGAAGAGAGCTCAGAAAAGGTGCCACGTAGGAGGCAGCATCTGAGTTGGACTTTGGAGGTAAGTTAGGTATTCTAAGAGGCTGTGATGAAGACTGAAGTGAATTCCAGAGATGGATTAGACTCTACAAAGACACAGAGGCAGGAAATGGAATGCTAAATTTAGGGAAAAGCAAAAAGATCAATTAGCCTGGAAAAGACAGCAGGGAGGGGAGTAATGGGAAATAAATGTGCAAGATGGGTTAAAACCAGAATGTGGAAAGTTTCAATGCCAGACCGAGTCATTTAGAGGCAGTAGGAGGTCATATGAACAAACCTGAACAATATTATAATCTTCATTCCATGTATGTGTGTATGTATATTCATATGTATATATATGTATATATATATATATATATATTTTGGAGGGGGTATATTGGTATATTTGGTATATTTGTATATTCATATATATATATATATTTTTTTGGAGGGGGTAAGTCAGGGCAGTTGGGGTTAAGTGACTTGCCCAAGGTCACACAGCTAGTAAGTGTTAAGTGTCTGAGGCTAAATTTGAACTCAGGTCCTCCTGACTCTGGGGCTGGTGCTCTGTTTACTTCACCACCTAGCCTGTCCCAGTGCTAGCTATTTTACATAATACTTTAAGATTTTCAAAGTGGCATAGTTTCCTTTTGTGTATATTTGTTTGCATGTTGTCTCCCCCATTGTATTGTGAGTCCCTTGAGGGCTGAAACTCAGAAATCTCTTGCCTCTTTTTATATCCCTAGTGCCCAGCATATAGTAGGTACTTAATAAATGATTGATTGATTGATCTCATCTAATTTTATAATCCCAGGAATGTAACACCATGGAATAGTTACTCTTGAAAGCCTCATTTGACAGATGAAGAAACTGCAGCTGACAAAAGTTAAGTGAGTTAAGTGACTTGTACAGGGTCACACAGCTGGTAAATGTCTGAGACCAGATTGAACCCAAGACTTCCTGACTGACTCAGTTGCACACATGCACACACACATACACACACACACACACACACACACTTAAGTATTACCCAAAGCATTTATGAAAATAATCAGCAACTTTAGGGCAGCTAGGTGGCACAATGAATAAAGCACCAGCCCTGGAGTCAGGAAAACCTGAGTTCAAATCCAGCCCCAGACCCTTAACACTAGCCGTGTGACCTTAAGCAAGTCACTTAATTCCAATTGTCCTGCCTTCCCCCTCCAAAAAAGCAAAAAAATAAATAAATAACAACTTATATATCCATGCTTTTCTGAGGATTTCACAGTGCTTTTTTTTTACAACAATCCTTTGATATTGGGAATATAATGATAATCTCCAGTATAATAATAACTAATCTATGTTATGAAAATACAACATAAATAAAATCTTTCCAGTTATCAGATAATTCCACTTGACCCACTGGCACCATTTCCTTGGCCTCTCTACCTTCTTCTCTTCTCTTCTAGAATGCCAACATGGGTGTGTGCTTTCTGTCCACAAAAATCAAGTTGATTTTCTCATCAGGTTATTCCCCCATGTGAAAATATATATATATATATGTATATTATATTATATCATATATATCATATATATGTATTCATATATATAATTTTTTTATAAACTGCTGAAACCAGGAATTTGCAAAAGGAAAAGCTGACAGCCTGGAATGTTACAGTACCAGTAGACATCAATATAATAGGAAGGCACACCTTACCAGAGAGTTTTCTTTTTGGCAAACGTGTACCTATCTGAAAAGAAAAATAATATGTGACCTACTGCAAAGGGGTTGAAATAACTGAAATAATGATGGACTTTCAGCTCTTATTTCTCAGGAACCTATCATGTCCTAATCTGTAGTGCTCTTAAACATAAATGGTCCTGGGAGAGCTTTGTAATAGCTTCTTTTCTGACAGAACTGCTCCTACTTAAAGAGCTAGCTAGATTGATGGTTGACTCCATTTCATGGACAGATATGGTGAAGTGGTTTCTATTAGGCCTATGTAATTAAAAGTTTCAAAATGTAACCCAGGCGTAGACGAGCTGGGGGACAAGGGAATCTATCTGTCTGAGGGGGAAAAGAGAACCAAAATTTCAAATTTCAATCATTTCTGGTAATTGAGGACAGGGAAGACAGAGATAATATAAATCCATTGAAAATGGCAAAGCATCAGGTCAGCTGGTATGTTTTACCTTCTCCACAACTAAATTATGAATTTGATGAACACAGAGAAACCAGAAAATTTGAATCTCTCTTCTCCTGACTTTCTTTGCTGGTCAGCTTCTGCTAGAGCTAGTAACAAGTAGTAAGATACCCCAAAGGTCAGGCAGGCAGCCAAAGGAAGCAAGGGCAGAATCTGAGGACATAGACCACAAACTGAAGCAATGACCCCGAGTCATGAGAAGTTAGAAAAAGGGCTAACTTAATTCTTTCCCAAACAAAGGAAAGCATAAAGGCTTGTACCATATTTTGTTTGGGGGGTAATGAGAAAATCCAAATTCAGATTTCTCTTTGGAACAATTTCCTTGGAAAAAGGGGGCTTGAGGAGGATTCAAAACCAGATGTCCTTGACTTCATGGTCCACAGTCTGTTCCAAGCACAAAAGGCAATAAAGAAAACTTGCAGGGAATCCACATGGGTCATACATGAAACACATGTCTGAGCCAGTAGAACATGGACTCTGAGTAACCTTATCTTTCATTCATTCATTCATTCATTCCTGCATGTATTTAATAATCATTTGTTAACTTTGCACCACATATATAGAACAAACTTCAATAAAAATGGCAGAAGGTATTGGTGCTCATCTTATGGGTGTTTGTGGTCTAATTGGAGAGACAAGGAATACATGCAAAAATTAACCAGAGAATAGCCACATGGCAAGATAAAAATTAAAACTGCATGATGATGTCGAACAGAGATTATATGTAATTACTACTTGACTACAAAGTGTGTAAAGGAGCATTCAGTTTGGCATAATTAAGGCAGGTTTTTTGGAAGAGTATAATGCAACCTGACATGCATTCATCAAGTGCCTACCACATTTAAGTTAGAAGCAACATGGCAGAGTGGACAGAAGGTTGAATTTGTACCCAGGAAGATCTGGGTTCAGGTCCTGCTTCTGGCACATGCTGGCTTTATAACCTCTGACAACTTCATGTAATTTCTCAGTGCCCTAGGCAATTAAGATTATAAGTTGCAATGAAGGTGACAACCTACATTAGTAGGAGTTTCTTCCTTGGCGGTTAATTATATGAATGAAATCACAGTTTTGTTTCCCATCTCTCTCTCTACCATATACAAAACAGAATGGATACAAAATGAAAAGCACCCCCTGCCCTCAAGAAACTTACATTCATTCTGCTGAAACCTTGATATCTTGTGGTCTCTGTTGACTGTAATAGTTAAGTTGGTTCACATGTTGTTTGAGACAGCAATTGCTAAGTAAATGCTTAATAATTACTGATTGATTAGGAATATGACCTTTTTTCAACATTAGATGCTTAGTAACAGTTTTATGATGGTTAGATTTTACCTCATACATAATATCAAGAAAAGATTTTAAGTCTGATGTTATATATCTAAGTTTTATTTTTCCAGGTTGGACAGCTGTAACTGTGAATAGCTTATCAGATATGCTTAACTGATAACTTCATGATACTACAAAGTCCCTGATTTTATGAATATCAAATTCACTCAAAAGTTTGAAATGAAATCTTATTTTCCATATTCCTCTTGTCAAAAAGCTACTGTTATTGTGATTATGTAATAAGCTGATTTGGTCAAATGTTCCTGTATTTTGACTTAGGCCAATAATTAGAGTTCCTTGTTTTATGACTAGAATAAATGCATCTTTAGACTCTGAGCCTTTGGATGATTCATACATTTAGAATTTAAGACACTGATGCTGTAGGAATGAATGTCTGCTCGATTATGTCTACAGAGAGACTAAAGTTACCATATCATATTCTTAGCAATGTAGGCATTTCAATAATTAATGATTTGTAATATGCAAATAGATAATCAACTGAAAATTGAGGACTTCAGTACTGAAGATTGTAATTTTCTTAGAGAGATGACATTTAAGACATAAAGAAGCCTGATTTAAAAGGGAATGAAAAGAATACTATCTGAAATATAAAAACAATAATCTGCAGGAGGGATGGGAAGGTCATGGATGACTCATGTATTCAATGGGCCTATGCAATTATCACAGCATCACATGGAATCCAGTCCTGTTGCTTGAGATCCTATATGGACAAGAATGAGAAGATGGTATGAATGGAATTTTATTCAATCAGAATACATTCTCATGACAGATATCTTTCTGTAAATGATATTAATTTCCCAAGATATTCAGTGCTAGCTACTTTGACAAATCACATGTGATTGTTTGGGAAATAATTACAAAGGCACTCTTGGGCTCCAATCTGATGCCCTAGGGTAGATAGTTGGCAAAATGCCCAAACTAGAAAGTCCTTACAGTTTTGACAAGTGAACTAGGCACTGTCTAGAGGGAAAAAATCCACCTTATTAATCTGAAACTTTTGCTTTTACATTTTGGTGGGTGAATTAATTTTTAGGTCACTGAGGGTCTACCCATCATCCTCCACTTTTTCCTCTTCCTCTTCTAATGATACAAATTTATTGAGGAAATACAAATTTATTTTTGGATATGCAAGACACTGTGCTGGGTTAAGAAGTTTAAGATAAAGTTCTTGTCTTTAAGGACTTTGTTGTTATTGTTCACTCATTTTCATTCAGGTCTGAACCTATCTGGGGTTTTCTTGGCAAAGATCCTAAAGTGGTTTGACATTTTCTTCTCCAGTTTATTTTGCAGATGAAAAAATGAGGCAGAAAAGGTCACATAGCTAGTTAGTGTCTGAGGCTGTATTTGAACTCGGGTCTTCCTGACTGTTGTAGGACCAATGTTCTATCCACTGTACCAACTGACTGCCCTATGAGGAGTTTATAGATCACGAACTGGGGAGGTAGAAACTATAGGCATAAAAGAGATAACCAGAATAGCTTCAAGAGTCTAATTTCATCTATATAGATACTCCCTTTACCAGTGCAAATTGCAACCCATTTGTACCTTCATAGATGATCTTTTCAGAGATTCTGTGACCAAAAATTCTATCACTTTATGGCCAACCTGGTGATAAGCCTCTCTGAATTCATCTAGACTGGCCTTCAGACAGCAGGCATGTAGATAGTTCCCTGGACCTGTGCTCAAAGCATTTTTAATTTAGTAAGACCTACCAGGTTCTATATTCTGCTGACATCCTATTCAAACCCACAATCAGTTCTACAGAAGAGGGAAACATGGAGTTTACAACACAAGATCATGTATGATAAATGAAGGAGGCCTCCAAAAAGGAGAACAGTGGTCTAGAGGAGGGGGAAACATTTTCACTGGGATGGTTAGCTGAGCAAAACTTGTTTCATGACAAGAGGTAGGATTTCTGTCAGAGTGGAATGTGAGTAGTATAAAAAATGAGAAACATTTAAGGAATTTCTCTTGATCTCTTTTTATATGAACCATTCATCGATAGCCTATCTGTGCATACTAAGTACTGTGCAAGGCAAATCAAATATAATCCCTGTACTCCAGAAATTTTAATCTGAGGGATGGCAGTATTAAAAGAAATGGAGGTAACTATAAGAGGTGATGTTGAACAGAGGCAGATACTAAATAATTGATTGGTCAATTAACTTAATGTGAAAATAAAAAGGATTCCAAAAGGAAAATCTATATTGTAAAGTGCTAAAGAAGTGTCCTTTAGATAAAATTTTTAAATCCTTCACTACGTTAGTGACTTTCCATATGTTCTTGCTTATCACACTTGGACATAGAGTTTGGGTACCATGTTTGGAGAAAATAGACTAGCAATAAACTCAATTTCTCTTATGCTTTGATAAAAATAGAAATGGGGGCATCTATAGAAATGTGAAAGGGATTATCTTCCATTAATAGGATAAAGTACTCTGCATAACCCAAAACAAACAAGAAAGCATGGTCATACTCCTCAAAATGTGAGGTCTAGAATGGAATACAGTACTCAATGTAGTGTGAAACAGGACTATTACCTTCATTGATTTACTTCTTTTAATGAAAACTAGACTTGCATTAGCTTTTTTTTGGAGACCACTTTTTTGGTATTTGTCCTTGTTTAGATGCTCTTTTCTCTACTTTTTAAAAATTCCTTTCAAATCTGAGCTTAGCAAAGGCTTCATTAAAAATAAATTTACCCCTTTTCTTCCTCTGGGATTGTTTTGTCAGGATTTTACTGTTTAGATTTAGAACCTCCCATCCTTTTTAAGTCATCTCCCTTTTTAGAATTTCTAGGTATGTGATTATGCTTATCTTATATCTAAAATCTACTTTCTTAAAATAGAGGATACATTTCTAAATAGGTTCTGTACATTCTCCCTTGGCTCTAATATGAATTTTAAGATTATGTATTTACTTTTCCCCAAAGAGCTGTATTACCTCCACTTTATTAACTAGGTCTTCCTTAATGGCCTATATTAATTTCAGAGAATCACTTCCTCCCATTGCTTCTACTACTACTTGAGATGAAGTTATTATCAAACCAAGTGAGTGGTAAATCAGATTCTTCACCTTTAGAAAAAAGAAAATTCCAGATGCTCAAGCATTTGAGACCCTATCACTACTTTATTTTGCTTCTGTGAAGATTTTAAAATTGGTTTTAGAGGAGCATCATTTATATGCTCCACCTGTCTGGGTGATACATAGTATATTAGCATAACAATATCATTTATATCTTTATCACTCATCCTTACTCGTATGTTATTAATGGAGCTCTATGTAAGTATACACTCTCTTCCCTAATCCCTTTTATTAGACCTATTTTATTTGAACAAGATGTATCTTTTCATTGCCATATTTAAGTCATTAATTCCATTCCATCAGTATTTATTAAAGTCAATAAGATTATATTCATTTTCTGTTGATAAAATTTCTTTTGTTGTTTATTACCAATATTAATAGTGTCATATAGATTACACATACCACAAAAGTGTTTCTGCCTCTTTTTTCTTATTATTCTGAGGAATTCTCTATTCTGAGGAATAGAGAAGGAATTCCCAACTTTTTTCAGATCTCATGTCTCCTGGTTTTCAGTCAATCTTTCCAGACCTCCTATTCAATGTGAAAGGAAATAAATTCTAATATTCATTGTACATATGTGTACAAGAAATATTCCCTGCACCTTCCTAACAAGTTTCTCCTCCTTAATCTGACACATATCTCAGGTCGAAAACTCCTGCTGTAGGAGAAAGAATGCTTTCATATGTTACCTTCTGTCATCCATCTTCTCTGTCTAAGTCTTCTTGAATTGGTGGAAAAGTGAATCTTTTTTTTCTTTTCCTTTTCTTTGTGTCATACTTCCTCTAGCAACTCCACTTCTCTGAAATTCAGATCTGGGTAATGTTGGCAGGAGTCCCTTAGCTGATCTCAGTGTAATAGTAGTGCACAGAGTAAAACAATCTCTAATTTTATTAGACCATAACTGAAAACTTTTTTTTTAGCAAAAGGAACTATTTTAAAAGCCAGGTGGTATAGAAAAATAAATTGTTATGATGAGTTTGTGAGCAAGAAAAGACATGAAACCTCCCCTTGGGGTCTTAAATGCTTATTTTCTAGAAAACAAATCATCTGGTCTCACCTAAACACATTTGCAATCTGTGTAATTTTGTTCATACAATATAATGTATAAGTATACGACATAGTGTGTTTCTTTCACAAGAACTTCTCCACCTGGATGTTTAACTCCAACATACATTTCCAGATTCGGTCATCATTAAACTTCTTCACAAACTCTACTTTCCAGCAAAATTTGTCCACTCGAGGTTCTCCAAATTTGGCATTTCCTTTCTTGCCTTTAGGAAGGCTATCTCACCATGCCTGGAATGCCTCCCTTCCTCATTTGCAAATCTTAGAATAGTCTGAGAATTTGTGAAATAGTTGTTGTTAATGGGTAAAGAAAAAGTATATGTTAATATAAGTGATTTCAGCAAAAGACTGCCAACATTCATGTCGTGTAACAATATTGCTCACAGGACCTGGTCGCTGTAATCTGAAAAATCCTGTGTTAGGAGTTTGGAAAAACCTTCATCTTTTTATGATTATCTGCTGAGAAAATCTGTTAGGGATATCATTTTATTAATCATAAAATCTACTTACACAGCAAGCTGACTATTTTGAGTGCAGCTGCAACTGACTTTACTCATTGGATATGTGCCAGTTCAGGTTGGTTAGAAATCAAATTTTTTGTCAATTAAAACACAATTGAGATACTTTGGAGATCTAGGCTCAAAGGTACCCTGTGGTGAACTATTTGATAAAATTAAAAAATCCTCTTGTATAATCATTGTCAGCACGGTTTAGAAGGATACAGGTGTATGTCACTAATGAATATAATCATAATTTGCATAATATCCTATAATTTACTGAAGTAATAAAATAACAATAATAATTGTAATAGTGGTTAACAAATCAAAACTTTTAAAAATCAGCTTTGAAAGTTTGGGCTTTGTATTTTTTTAACAGTAAGACAACACCTATCTACTAAAAGCTTCTGAGTTTAAGTTTTTGTACCTTAATTCTAGCTAAAGCACATTGTTTTGACCATATAACTGTAAAGCCCAGGAAATTTAACTGGTTGTTACCTTAATTTTCCTGTCACAAAGTAAAATATTCAAATGCTCACTTTTTATGAGTGTTAAAGCTTAATGGTATTGACCAAACAATTTGTTAATGGTGTGACCATGGGCAACTAACTCATTTAATCTTTCTGGGACTCAGTTTCCTCATAGGCAAAATGAAGAGGTTGGACTAGATTTTTTCGCTTGTGACTGTGTCCTGTGACCTTCAGTGGTTGTTAGGCTGATAAGCATCTTGGTGATTTCATGATAAAACATGCCTACATATTACAATTATACAAAAAAATGGAAACTGTGAGTAAATGACCATTTTCTGGCCATTTCCAAACTGTGCAGCTTGCTGTGTGTGGTTGTGGTTTGTCCTTTGTTCCTGAAAAGGACCATGACATCTGGAAGATGATATGACTTGCAATTGACTTCGATTTGAGGGAGGAAGGCTGCTTATGCATTAGCCATCCTCCATCTCTTCTCACCAGAACTCAGTTTCTTTCCCTAGAACTCAGACTCTATCCCTAGAATCCTATCTCTAATAGGTAACATTTCACCTTATCTTACCAGGAAACAGGTCACCATGTCACTTTCTGGGCATTTCCAAACCACACCACTACATGCATACCTTCCTATCCCTTTCAATCTCTAATTACCTTTTATGTGGGGTCTTTCCCTATTGGAATGTATGCTCCTTAAGAGCATATGCTGCCTTTATTATTACTTGTATTCCTGACAGCACAGTTCCTGACACATAGTGCTTGATAATTTTTTTTTCATTCATCATTTGTTATTGATCTTAGCTTTATACTTTTTTCAGAGGGGGGGGAAGGTAAAGCAATTAGAGTTAAGTGACTCACCCAAAGTCACAAGGCTATTAAGTGTCTTAAGTGTCTTAAGTCAGATTTGAACTCAGATCCTCCTGACTCCAGGGCCAGTGCTCTATTTATTGTGCCACCAACCTGCCCCCTTAACTTTATACTCTTAGAATAAAGAGGCATAACTAGAAAACAATTTATGTGAAAAAGATCTGGGAGTTTTAAAAGTTTGCAAACTTAATGTAAGTCAACATTGTGATATGACATCCAAGAAAGAAAACTGAATTGTTAAGCATTATGAGAAGCATAATGTCATGACATATCTGGAATATTGAGTTTAATTACAAATACCAAATTGCAGTAAGCATATTAATAAGTTGGAAATTCACGTTAATACCACATAGGGAATCAGTTGCAGGAAATGAGGATAGCCCAGAGAAGGAAGACTTAGATTTAGTCAGACAATAAAGACCTATTAAGCACCTACTATGGACTAGGCACTGTGCTAAGATAGGAATATGAAAATGAAAAACATTTTCTATCCTCAAGGAGTTCACAATCTACTGGGGGGAAGATAAATCAAATAGAAGGAATAAGGAAGTAAAAAAGCAGAGGAGTTGAGGGAGGAAGATAACCTGTGTGGGGTGTGAGAGAGAAGGCTAAAAGGTGAGTTGTTGCCAATAATGCTATGACTTCACAAAGCCTTTTTTTTCTAAAGGCCTCAGAGTGCTCTTCAATAAATTGGATCATGTTTGTTCCACTTCTGTACAAATGAGCAAAACATTCTTTTCATTGACCTTTCTTAGGACTTAATGAGTTAACTGCCTAGCTTCAGAATAAAAACAACTTTATCTGCCCTACATCAGCTTATTCATGGCTGAAGGTATACATATTAATTTCAGTGTGCCAAAATGTATTAGATTCAATGTGTTTCCTATTGAAATATAATAGAATAATGACCAAAAGACTTTCTCAATTTCATTGGATGA
The DNA here is from genome assembly GCA_028646575.1 of Pseudocheirus occidentalis. Classification (NCBI taxonomy): domain Eukaryota; kingdom Metazoa; phylum Chordata; class Mammalia; order Diprotodontia; family Pseudocheiridae; genus Pseudocheirus; species Pseudocheirus occidentalis. The sequence continues at coordinate 122,126,645 of CM053594.1, read as the reverse complement.
TAAGATTTGGATCAAAAAAGCTCTCAGAATTTTTGAATGGTAGATTAAAACTAATTATGTGCAACTTAACTGGGATAAACATAAAGTCCTGCATCTGAGTTTAAAAAAATCATTCGTATAAATATAGTACCCGGAAGGTAATGGGGCAAGTTCAGTATGAGTCAGTATTGATATGGATACAAAAAAAATGTTAAGGCAATCTTAGGCTATTTTTTATACATTTTTACACTCCAGACAAGTTGGGCTACTAGGTGTACCCCAAGCTTGATATGTTGTTTTCTGCTATATTTTATTTATACAAGCTATTTTTGATGGCTGTAATTTACCATTCCTCTTCATTTCTGTCTGTCAGAGGCAGCTCATGTTTTACCTGCTCCATAAAATTTTCCTTGATTATCCTTCTGTCTCCCATGATTGCTATACTGTCCCTGATTTAAAAACAATCCTTAATCCCTTTGTCTGAATTCCTCCTTTTGCCTTTTCACTCTCCAAATTGTATTAAAATTATATGTGTTAATGTTGTATTCCATCAATAATATGTAATTCCCTGAGGGCAGAGACTTTCTTATTTTTGTCTTTATCTCACTTACAGATGACATTTTGTGCTAAAGTCTGTGTTGGTCAGTTCTCATCTATAATACTGTATCCAATTCTGGACGGTACATTTTAGATGTCATATTGATCAGGCTGGTCATATTGACCGGTACACAGAGACATCATGTCAAAGAAACTGTGCTCTTTATCCTAGATGAGAGAAGGCTGAAGGGGGGGGTAATGATTGTTGTCTTTAAATATTTATAGAGTTCTCAAGTAAAAATGGAATTATTTTTCTTGGTAGAATTAAGACTCATGGTAGAAATTAAAGGATGGATGATTTCAGCTAGACATAAAAAGAATTTTCTCACAATTAGAGCTGTACAAAGTGGAATTAACTGTTTTAGGAGGTAGGTAGCAAGTTCCCTGTTACCATATGGCTTGAAAAAGAAGATAAAATAGATGTTGTGGACATAATTCACAATTTGGATAGAGGTTAGACTAGATGACCTGTGATACTCTTTCATACTCTAAGGCTATAATCTCACAGATACAGATCCTCAATGATAAATATTTAGCTGATTACAAATATACATAATTATGAACAGGAAATTCTAAGAAATGATTGTTTGGTGTGTATATATGTGCATGTTATATATATGCCTATCATACACATATGTGAATATAGGTTTATATGTATATACGCATATTAATATATACACATCAAATTAGGTATCATAAAGAATGGCTACAATGAAGGAAGAAGAATAGCAATTGAGATACTTAAAAGTTCACATAAAACAAAATCTAAGAAAAGACCCAGTATTAAAAACTCATGGTCTCAAACGTCCATAGGCAAATGTCCAAATTTTAGGCAACAAGTAAGAGAAACTAGAGGTCATAATGAAAGAAGGCAAATATAACATTGTAACATCAATGCACCTTAGCTGAATAGAATCCATGACTGGAATGTGATTGTGTATGGGATGGAATGAAGGAAATAAGCAATTATCAAGCTTTTATGTGCCACGCACTGTGCTCAGTTCTGGGAATATAAATGCAAGTAAAAAAGAAAGCCTTGCCTTCAGGAAGTTTACATTCTAACAGGAGAAGAAAATACATAAAAAGGAGCTGAAAATCAGGGTGGATGGAACAGGGGAGAGATGAAGGTACTCCATTCAGATCATGATTTTGAAATTCAGAAAGTCTCGTTTCTGGTGGGAAATGAAGGCAGACCAGCAGGCCAGCCTAAGCGTCTTTTAAAGCAGAGGCTTCAGGAGGAACTCACCAATGAGACAAAGGGCTGGACTCTATGAAGGGATGTTGCATGGTGAGCTAGCTCCCAGGATGGTGGGATATTCTAGGGTGAGGAGACATCAGGTACTGAGAGAAATTCCAGGATGAGACAATGGGAAAGACATGATTTTGAAGTCTAGGAGGTCAGGAACAGGACTGGGAAGGGAGGATTTTCTTTTGAATGTAATCAGGGCTATTCCATGGAACATATTTAGGATTGTTCATCTTGGTTTCAGTCACTCAGGAGATAATAAACTACCTAGCTACATCTGACAGTGTCATAGTTATTGTTGGAGGACATGGGTTATTTGAAATGATAAAGAAAGGATTGACTTCTTTTTGGCTGAGCTAGCAGAATGAAGCCCAATGACTTCTTATACTTTCAGGAGGAAGAAAGTTTCCAGGTTTAATTCTTGGTTTGGCTCTTCTGTACAGGAAGTAGTACTCTCAGTTCTCATGAGGTGAGTGAGATGAGATTGCCTTTGTTCTTTACCCTTACCCTATCACCTCTTCTGCATAGAGCATGGACTCAGCTAGGACATCTTGTATCTGTGCTTCTCCTAGCATTTTTTGCTTTGCATTTCCTCTCCTGAATAGATTATTGGTTGAAACAGGGTATATTGGGTGTTCAGGAGGACTAGCACCTCTGGTGTGAGAGTTTTCTGAGCCTTTTTCAGGGATGGTCATTGACCTTTGGTGTTCATCTGATTTACCCAACTCTTACCTGTGGCTCTAAGAAGTTGTAGTACGTGCAGCAGCCATGTCCTACCTAGTAAACCATTTCAGCAGACAGGCTAACCCAGGTTCAGAGCAACCAACAAGTCTCAAACTGGTTGGTGAGTTAGGGGGATGTGTACCCAAGGCATGTGAAGGCTTTCCCTGGCAAAATGGGTGGATGAGAATAATATTTTCCAACGGCCATAAAGACTGCTGAAGCAGATGCTGTGGAGAACTTAGAGCTTGTTCAGGCATTGAAGACACCAAAGTCATCCACTATATCCAAGGCATTGTCAGGTGTCTTGACTTTTGTCCTGTCACTGGACTCTGATGACTCTAGAAGACAGCGAGACTGATGACTTTTGTGTAACTCTACCTCATTTAAATCCAATCCACATGCAAATCAAGATATCGCTCCATAATGTCATTGGTCATTTTTTAAAATGGAAGGCAAACAATTCACAGTCACATCATCCATCTAGCCCAAGACAGGATCAAAATTTGTTTCACTTTTCTTTTTGTAACTCCAAATCCTTTTGTAACTTAGCTCCTGCCTGGAACACAGTAGGGGCTTGATAAATGCTTCTTAATTGATTTTAAGCTTTGTATTTTAACAAGGCAAAAATCATCTGAGGATATCAAGTTGCTGGAAAGGAGAAGTATGACAAGATTAACAGAGGGAGGAACAGTGACTTATTTAATCAGAGTATCCTATACTCTTAATATTTATACTACAGATTACCTGGACAGAAAGAGGAAAGAGATGAGTAATTTGGGAAAGCCTGATATCATACAAAGGTATAAAAATAGTAACAAGAGATTTCAATTACTGAGACTAGAGGCTGGACAACCATGGCCCATGAGCTTCATGTGATATAATTGACCCTGTTCTGCCTCCCCCTTTGCTATTCTCCCAGCATTATCTTTTAAAAAAATTTTTCTTAATTATTTTTCTCATTACATCAAAGTAAATTTATATTCACAGCTCTGTCTAAGTACACCCCTTCTAAATGCCATAATAAAGACACAGTTCCCATGAGTTACAACTATCATCTTCCCATGTAGGGATGTAAAAAGTTTAACCTTACTGAGTACCATGGTTTTTTTCCTATTTACTTTTTTATGCTTCCCTTGAGTCTTGTATTTAAAGATCAAAATTTCTATTCAGCCATGGTCTTCTTATTGGGAATGATTAAAATCTCCTATTTCACTGAACGTCTATCTCTTTCCTTGGAAGATTATGCTCAGTTTACTGGGTAGTTAATTCTTGGTTGTAATCCAAGTTCCTTTGCCTTATAGAATATCATATTCCAAGACCTCCAGTCCTTTAATGCAGAAGCTACTAAGTCCTGCATAATCCTGACTGTAATTCCATAATATTTAAATTGTTTCTTTCTGGTTGCTTGCAGTATTTTCTCTTTGACCTCATAATTCTGGAATTTGACTACAATCTTCCTTGGAGTTTTTATTTTGGAATCTCTTTCAGGAAGTGATCAGTAGATTCTTTCAATGACTATTTTGCCCTCCAATTCTAAGATATCAGGGCAGTTTTCCTTGATAATTTATTGAAAGATGCTGTCCGGGCCCTTTTCTGATCATAGCTTTCAGGTAGTCCAATAATTCTTAAGGTAGCTCTACTGCATCTATTTTTCAGGTCAATTGTTTTTCCAATGAGGTATTTTACATTTTCTTCCATTTTTTTCATTCTTTCGACTTTGTTTGACTGATTCTTGATATCTTTTTTAAAAATAATTTTAATTTATTTTCTTGGTTACATCATTCATTTCCACAAAGTTTTGAGTTACAAATTTTCTCCCCTTCTTTCTCCTACCCCCCAGCCCAAAACATTGATCCCACCATAAAGCCCCTCCCACAATCTGTTCCCTTTTATGTCCTCCTCCAACACCCCTCTAGCTTTCTAGTAGGGCAGGGAGGGTCTCCCTGACCCCATCCCTGTATATATTATTTCCCAGTTGCATTTGATTGTATAGCTTTAAATACTAGATTCTTGCAATTCCTCCCCTGTCACACACTCCCACTGGAAGAAGCAGCAATTCAATACAGGCTGTACATGTGCTGATTCTTGATATCTCATAGTCATTAGCTTCCACTTGCCCAATTCTAATTTTTAATGAGTTATTCACTTCAGCTAACTTTTGTCTATTCTTTTCCATTTGATCATTTCTATTTTATAAGGAGGTTTTCCCCACTTTCAGTCAATTTTTGTTCTTTCTTTTCTAAGTTGTTGACTCTATCTTGCACTCATCTCATTTATTTTCCCATTTTTTTCTTCTATTTCTCTTATTTGACTTTTAAAATCCTTCTTGAGCTCTTCTAAGAAGGTTTTTGGAGCTTGAGACCAATTCATATTCCACTTGACAATGTTGTCCTCTTCTGAGTCTGTGTTTTGATATTCCCTATTACCATAGAAGCTCTCCATGATTAATGTTCATTTTTGCTTCTTGCTCATCTTGTTTGCCTATTTTCTGGCTTTTAAAATCGAGTTATCCTGCTGGAGCACAGAGAGCACTGTCTCAAGTTTCTTGCACTGGGGGTCAGGGGCCTGGTTACTGGCTTTATGTACTGGGGCCTCGGATGCTGGCAGCTGGAGGTTGTAGGGGTTTGGCAACTTACCTGGTACTGAGCTGGGGTCCTAGTAGTGATGTCTGGCATGTGTGGGGTTTTTCTGAATTTCTCTGGAGCTATACTGAGGGATAGATAGGTCTAGGAGCTGTAGGATGCCCATCTGCCCTGGGTTGTGCTGAAGTGTGTGGAGTGAGGGATGTCTCCCTGACCAGAGCTGCACTGAAGCACATGGTGATTCTCTGAGCTGGAGTCCCTGGCTGTGCTAAGTGATGTACAGGGTTCTAGTGTTGGCAGTTGCCTGTTCCACCACCCTGGTGCTACAGGTCTCCCACTGGTTTACTGAGGTGGAGCTTGCTGCTGGTTTGCTGTGATGCTTCCTGTTTAGAATGTGCTCCTCTTTTACCCAAGTGAGATGGACCATTTTTGCTATTCTTTCAGGTCTCCCAGACTAAAAATCTGATCCACCCCATCCTTCTTGTGGCTCTGCTATTCTGGGGTGCTATTTTATGGTTGTTTCAAGGTAAATATGGGAGAGGAAAAGCAATTTACTGTTTACTCCACTCTCTTGGCTCCCAGAAGTTGAAGGTTATTTATTCTTGACAACTTTCCAGTCAAATTGTACAGACTTCATTTGTCTATTTTATCAATCTAATAATTATGTTTTTAAAAAGCAGGAAATAATGTTAGATTGGCATGATTTATTAATCATAGGATTTGGAACTTTTAGGGAACTTAGAGATCAACCCTCCCATTGTCCAGATGAGGAAAATGAAGCTCAGAGAAGTTCCATCAATTACTCAATATCCTACGCATATAAAGTCACAGAATGGGAATTCAAACCTGAATTTCCCAAATTACAAATTCAGTATTCTTCCAATTACACTGATCATTTCTCCCAACTTACACCTCTCTGATTATTTTACTTCTTCTGGATGAAGAAGCTGTTTTGTTGGGATCATCTCTTCCTTTTCTAAATATTCACACATCTCTTTAATGATATATTCTAGAATTTTGACTGGAATTTTGTGAAACTCATGGACCCGAAGGAGAGATTTCCTAGCACTGAAAAATCAGTCAACAGGATATTTTTAACACACTGCTTTGCCCGTACTTACAACTGCTGGCCCTAGTTTTCCTAAAATTGTTTCCACAATACTTGGTCTTCAGCCACATTGCTTTTGTGGTCACACAAAATATGGAGACATTCAATGATCTGAAACTGTTCAAAAGTGTTATACTGTCTGGGCTTTGCTTTCCACATGCTCATGTTTTTCAATGTTTCAATCCCTTCCTTCTGTTAGACAGTTGTCAGAATGATTACAAAATGTTCTATGCAATATGACTGGTGGTACCATTTAAAGATGACTTTTGGTGGATCTTATTTGTGGCTGCCTCCTACCTTTTTTGGCATCTTCTCACCCCAAGCCACGTTCAGTTGCAAAAGGAAATGGAAAACATATTTGTTTAGTCAAGTAACGGGTATGAGTTGTTTGTGCTTGCTTTTTAGGGGGTGATTTCGTATTTATATTGGTTCTCTGATTGCTAGTGCACTTTTGATTCCTTGTTAATGGTGTTTGGAGGGCTGTGAAGAGAACTATAACAGCACAGAGTTATTTTCATAGGCTTCTTTCAAAGTAGCATAATTACCACAAATATTGCCTTAGCCACCCACTGAGACAATCAAAACTTAATTTCAGAAGAGGCAGAACCATAAGTAAGAGGAGGGAAGGGTAAAGCTGCATAATACTCTTGTCACTGGAAATGGGCCCTTCTTATTTTTAAGGAGATCCTCAATAGCTTTAGGTGATGGTCTCCATTATCTTGCTTCTAATTACAATTTAGATAAATTGAATGCAGACTTCTTTCTTTGCATAAAATGTTCCCTCTACTACCTACCTACACCCTTCACCTACACAGCCCCCAATTAGAATTTATAATAACAGTCACAGAAGTGGGACACCTTTTCCATTTATAGCTGTCCTGTATGCGTATAAAGAGATTTGGAATCATTCATTATATTCAGCCATTGCTTATAAACCTCCCCAGGCTTTCTTGCACCGTACTAAGGTGGGCCTCATATATCTTTTCTTTCCCCCTCTATCATGCCCCATCGCCTTGACAATCTGTAGAAGGAATTCTTCTCAGACAGGATATGTCTCATTGGTTCAAAGCACTGTTTCTGATCACCTTCTTTGTCATGTTCTTACAATGACCAGTTATATAATTTAGCATGATAAAAAATAATACCACTAAGCATGATTGATTTAATTTTCTAGAAGATTCTTATTTTGTAGAACAGTATTCATTTTTCTGTAATAACAACAAAAACATCTAAGGAACTATTATATGTGGAACATTGTACTAAGTACTAGGGGGAATATAGTTTATTTAATACACAGTCCTTGAGCTAGTGGGATTTGGAATCTAGTAAAGAGATGACAGCTATTACGTATAGTTATAATGCATATTACATGATGATTAGAGAATTATAAAACCAAGTAGAAGGAGAGAGGTCATTATCAGTGTAAAGGCAGAGTCAAAATCACCTCACCCGATTTTAGTCTGATGCCTTAAAGTAAGAACGCATCTCAAACAGTCAATCAGTCAAAAGACTTTTGACTAGATGCAAAAAGATCTTAGTAAACCATTTGATCAAGTTAAATAATGCCTGACAAATGGTCTGTTCCAATTGGCAGTGGAATTTCATTCTGCCCTCTGGTTCCTGACTTTGGACATTTACCTTTCTTTGTATTCCCAGCACTTAGCACAATCCCTGTTACAGACTAGTTGCTTAATAAATGTTTATTGCCTGACTGATTGGGTCCTGTATGTAAGCATGCATTTAGCTGGAATGAGTAGCTTTTCTAGAAATTGAGAACAAATGCAATTCACCACTGCATAGGAATTGCTGGGGTAGGGGGTACATGTGCGGGTGGGAAAGGCATTTACTTTGTCAGGTTTCCTTCCCTTTAGCCCTCTAAATGGAAGAAGGACCTTTAAGATTCAAAGGGTACAAAAATATTTATAAACAGCTCTTTTTGTGGTGAATAAGAGTTGGAATTTGAGGGGATGCCCATCAATTGGGGAATGGCTGAGCAAGTTGTGGTATATAAATGTAATGGAATATTATTGTGCTATAAGAAATAATGAGCAGGCAGATTTCAGAAAAACCTGGGAAGATTTACATGAACTGATGCTGAGTGAAGTGAGCAGAATCAGATAACATTGTGCACAATAACAGCAACATTGTATAATGATCAACTATGATAGACTTAGCTCTTCTTAGCAATAAAATGATCCAAGACAATTCAAAAAGGCTCATTATAGATAATGCAAACAACATTCCAAGAAAGAACTATGGAGTCTGAATGCATATTGAAGCACATAATTTTCACTATTTTTTTCTTTCTCATGATTTTTCGCCTTTGTTCTGAGTCATCTTTCACAACATGACTATTCTAGAAATATGTTTAACATGAGTATACATGTATAATCAATATCAGATTGCTTGCTGTCTTGGAGAGGGGAGAGGGAAGGGAGAGAGAAAAATTTGGAACTCGGAATCATACAAAAGTGAATGTTGAAAACTATCTTTACGTATAATTGAAAAAATAAAAAAATTATTAAATGTTTAAAAAAAGACTCAAAGGGTACAGAGGATGTTCAATTTCCTATTGCCCCAAAGGTCTCCTAAATGGTGTCCCAGATAGGCTTGCATCAAGGAGTTAAGAAGAAAGATGGAAGTAGATTCATCATGCTTAAGGAAAACTTAACCCCACAAATGGGGCAAAAAGACTTCCAGCAATTAGGAGCTCTGTCTTATCCTTTGGATGTATAGAATCTTAGTCTAAGCTTGAACCTGCTTTCCCTCGGGTCTTTTATGTACTTGGAAGATAATGTATCACAAATATTTGGAGGAATATTGTATTCCAGTTACTCTTTATTGTACTGCTTTGGTGAATGCCCCTTTCTAACAGTTACATAAGATTGGATGATCAAACTGATTCTCAGCTGATAACTCTGAGGGAAAGTATATAAATAGGGACTCATCCAAGACCTCTCATGGGTACTCCTGGAATGATGAGGGTGACATTACTTTTCACTTGCGCTGTGTATATGTGTGTACGATATTTGCATGTTTTCTCCTTTATTGAATTTGAGGTCCTTAAGGGCAGAGACCATATTTTTACCTCTTTCTTTTTTATATGCCCAGTACTTGGCACAATGTCTAGAATATAGTATTACACGCTTAATAAATTTTTGCTGACTGACTCACTAACTGGATCCTAATAAAATATGGTAGGATCATAGATAAAATGCTGGTAAAGATCTCTGAGACTAATATAATCTCCTTAATCTACAGATTGAGAAACTGAGGCCTAGGAGGGTACAAGTGATCTGATTAAAGTCATACAGGTAGAAATATCAGGTGCAGTCTTGTATCCAGATGATCTTATATTCTCTGACTCCAGAACCAGGGTGCTTTCTATTGTGTTATGCTGCTTCTAAATTTAAAAAAGGTGGAGGTGAGGGCTCCAACAACTTTTCCCTTTTTTCATTCCTATTAAATTTTGTAATTATTCATGGGTTCTTTTTGGATCAATCATATTTTTTTTCAGACCATGGACTTTTGGACTGCAGACAGTTTTTGTGACTGGATTGAAAAGAAAGATATGTTGAAAGGATATGAATGAACATTTGTAAAAGGAACTTGAGAAAACAAGACACTGTTTCTAATGAAAGCTTTGTTCAAAATGCATTTTTGCAGAAGCTTCTTGCTGCATGATTCCTTATGCCATTGGCATTATGCTATGCCATAAAGTTAGCCTTCTAGAACTCCCAGTTCTCATATGAATCATTTTTATGGAAAGTTAGGATTTGCAGAGTTTTTGCCATTGTGTATCTAGTTGTGACTGATACCCTGGAAATCATATTGCCCAAATTTTTGGAAAGGGATGAAAACTCAGTTTGTCAGAGGGCAAAAGTTCTCTGGACAAACATTGCAATATTAAAACTCTCCCAAAAAAAGTCTAGCAAAGGTATGGTCCATGTATGAGAATGAACTTGAGCTCTGGATTCTGATTTTTCTTCTGACACCATTGTGAAATCCTTTTGAGTAATCAGACTTTTGGTCTTATAATGCTATGCCATTTTGGAAAATGATCTTATTTCCTATTATTTTTATGGTTTTAAAGATACCAATTCATTAAACTAAAACTAGTTTCTCAACCAGATTATTCCAGTAAAAAAGACCTTTGAAAAAATCATCTTTGAGTTCTATAAACATAAACTTGACTTTAAGCTTCTTGAGGGTATGGAACATGTTTTGTTATTTCTTTTGTGTTCCATACAGTGTCTGATGTGCTAGACACACAATAAGCCCTTTAATTAATCACTTTCCCTTAATAGCTGCCCCCATCAGATCTTACAAATTCAGCATTTCCTTTTGGCATAGAAATAGTATTAGAGACGTCTTGTCAAGATACAATGTTGATCAATAACAGCAATAAGTCCATTTAAATTGCACATGACAATATATTTTTCTCTTTCTCTTTTGCCAAGTAAAAGTCTTTATCATGGGGGCTCACGTGATTTAGTTTCAAAGAAGGACTAAACATGCCTGAATCCTTGCCACATCCCAATTAGCAAAAGGAAATGCTGTTTTGTAGTGTATTCCATTGTATATAATTTGTGTGCCAATTCAAGTTAGTGAAACACTTGGGAATTTGCTATCAGAACTGTAAGATGTAATTAATAGGACAAGGGGCCTGCACGTTCCAATGGGAAGGTAGTAATTGCTCATTTTAGGGAGGTTCTATCATTGCTTTTTGGCTAAAAGGGTCTCATTTATTTCTTTGTAACTGCACACTAAATGGCAACCTGGAGCTCTCAGTGAGGCTTTGTCAGTATTCCCTGCTGACTAATGCTTTCATCTTAAGTTTTGTTTTCTTTTTTAAACAACCAAAATTCAGCCAAAAGGTAGTCACTCTATTCACATTTAAACATGGCACAATTAAAGTGGTGCAATTAAATATTCCTAAAGTGGAATTTTTCCCCCAACCTATTTTAGACAACATAATATTTGGCAATAAATAATTAGAATGTAACCTTCATTCCAAAATGTGTAATTCTAGATCTGGCTTACACACTCAATTTTAACATGTTTTATGAGGAGCAACCCCTGTCCTTAAGGAGGTCATGTTTTATGACAATTAGGTTCATTGTTTTTAGATTATTGAATTTGATCACCTACCAGATTTTCATGGCTTCATGTGTTTGTACCTTGCTTTTAGCACCCTCCCCCCCATAACCTTTGTACTGGTACTAATCACACTTGTCTTGAACATAGTAAGTACTTTAATAAATGTTTGTTGATTTGAATTGTTCCTACGAAGTTGTTTTTAAATCTATTTAACATTTAATTATATTTAAATTCATTAAGCCAATTGAAAGGCAATTGATATTTAGAATACCTGGGATCAATTCCTGTTTCTGACACATACCACCTGTGTGACCAAGGACAAGTCAGTTAATCTCAACAGTTCTCTTTCCTCATCTACTTAATGAGGGGAATTGGAGCAGAAATTCTTCCAGCTTCCTTTCCTCTCTAGAGCTATATGATCCAATGACCCTAATGTGGTAGCCAGGACAGTTTGGCTCACTGTTCCACAGATAGGCCAGATCAATCTTCCTCTAAGGGTTCTGGAGTACCCTGAGGGATTGGAGTTTCTCTCTTTGTGCCCACTGGGTGTATTCCTCCCCCCCCCCCCCGTTCCTAGGTGCTAGTGAAGTCCCATTTAGCCATTATTTAGAAGACATAGGAAAAAACATATATAAAAACATTTCCTCCCAAAAGTTTAGGGACACACTCTTAGTTCAGTTCCTCCATAACGCTGGTCTCAGTTATCCTCCTCTAGGTCTTGATGGCCATTCTCAAGGTCATTCCTTGGTCTTTGGAGCATGTAGACTACACCTGTGGCAGAACTTGGCTTGGACCAAGACTCCCAGATTCCTATGACTTACTCTCATGACTTCCAGATTGATTTCCTTCCTCAAAAATGCGGGAGAAAAAAAATCACAGTGGCCATGTAAGGGAATAAACATTTATTGAGTACATACTATCTGCTAGGCACTTTTACAAATATCTTATTTAATTCTCATAATAACCCTGAAGTGTAGGTGCTGTTATTATTCCTATTTTAGAGTTGAGGAATCTGAAGCAAACAGGTTAAATGACTTGTTAAATGTCACAGGTAGTTAAGGATTTGAACTGAGGTCTTTATTACTCCAGGACTAGCACTCTCTCCACTAGGCTACCAGTTGCCATGGACTGGAGTCTTTTCATGGGGCCACAAGACCTTATATAGGGGAGGGCTCCAAGGCCTCCCTCCTTATAGCATTGTCTGTCCTTGGATCCCATGAGCAAATATTTCAAGTGTATAACTGAACATAAATCTAGACTAAACTGAAGGACTCCACACCTAACGAAAAATTTCCTCTTAATCATGTGGTTAGTCAATCAGAACTAGTTATAGGACATTCAACATGCTCCTCAGTTTCTCCAAAGCACTTCCATCCAATGTCACTATGAGTCTTTTAGAAACAGGTTCTCCAACCATCTTGTGAATGAACACCGTGCAGATCGCCATTGTACTAAGACTGGGATCAGGTTCTTCCTTTGATACACACCAATGTGGTTTGACTTCAGACATGTCAGTTAAACCTCCTCAACCTCAGTTTTCTCTGAGGAAATTTACCCAAGACTGAGTTTCTATTTCAGTAAAAAAGCTTTCTAAACTAGCATTCCTTATACTGAGGAAACCACAGATTCCATTGCTTCTCTTTTGCAATACTATGGAACCCCCAGTGAGGAAACTCCTTTTATTCATGCAGAAGAACAACTGTTCAACAAGTTAGTCTTATAGATTGACCTGATAACATTGAGAGATTAAATGATCTGTTCAAGATCACCTGGCAATCATGTACCAGAGGTAAGCCTTGAACTTTGATCTTCCTGACTGAGTTCAGCTCTCTATCTACAGGTCACATTGGCTCTCTGTTCCAAATTTACAGGTGAGGAAATTGATGCATAGAATCCTCTACGTGGCTTATTTAAGGTCACAGAGTTAATAAATGTCAGATTCGAGTTATATTGAGGTCATCTGACTCTAAATCTAATACTTTCCACTGTACCATGCTTTCTTGTCCAAGACTTCAGCAACTGATAAGATCTTCTTGGAATGTAGAATATATATATATCACTTCTAGTCTGGGGCAAACTACAAGATTAGGGAGTTAATGCATTTAACATATGATTCTGGAAATTTGGTTATATGTTCTTATCAACTAGAAATGTAACAGTAAAAGATCAGCTATTTGATTAGATATTATTACCAGAATGTTTTTCTAATCAAGAACTTTGCATGTTATTAACTAACTAAAAATTGAGGAAATATGTCAATTTAAATAGAACTAGCTCATGAATGAAAGATTAAAATTAGGTTATGGGACATGGGAAACATTTAGTAACTCTAATCTAGGTTCAAGTGATGTCTTCATTTTCTTGTAAGTGATGACCTCTGGATTCCATGCATAAATCATTAAGTCTGATCCCTTAGATTCAGTCCATGAATTTTAATTCTTTCCAGCAACAGACCCAGTGATTAGTAGCCCAGAGCTGGAGGCAAACAGGAGCAGCTGTTCCTAAGCAAGTTATTTCCACCTGACCCATGTTTTGGGAAGGTTTCTGAGAAAAGTCTGACTCATTTCTAAGATATATTTGATTCATGTTTAGTTATAGTATGCTGGAGTCATAAGAAACGATTTTTAAATTTTCATTGTGAGCATTAATATCTTGGAAATCACTAACTGCTACAAGTCAGGGCCTGATTTATTGTTTTGTGGATTGTGTCTGGACTTTAAAAGTGATAGAAAATATTAATTATATATATATTAAACTTAAAAGTGTGTTCTGCTTTTCTTTTGGAGAGCTGGTTGTTAACTGTTTACTAATACATCCCTGTGTTTAGCACTTCTGTATGTATCATACAGGTTTTAACTTTACTCAATATTACGGGAAATCAAAAAATCCTTTGTGAAACTGGCATATACATAGGGCTAGATGGATGGATAGCAGTTCAGTTATTCAATATTTATCCTTTGTTTCCAATTCATATTCCATAGCAATGTGTCTGTCTTTATAGACTTGGATTCTTGACTATCTCAACTATCTTTAGGAATATGACAAAAATTTAAGATTTCTAGGACAGCCTGAAAAGAACAGAAGTGGCGAAATAAAAGAAACTGGAATAATCTTTAGCCATCTTTACACTACACAACTTTGGAAAAGTGGAAAAGGGGAATAGGATAATGGAAAGAGAGATGAGAAGTTGGAAGGGTGCTCAAGGGACATTTGTTCCTATATAGGAGATGGAGAGAAGCAAGGTGGTACAATCTATAGAGAGTTGGCCTTGGGATCAGGAAGACGTGGTTCAATTTCTCCTTCTGATCCATGCCGTCTGTGAAAACCTGGCTGGGCAAGTCACTGAAAACACTCGGTGCTCTAGGTGACTTTCGAAGATTGTAGAAATTGCAAAGGAAGTGTTTGCCTATTGTGGTAGAGATACTTCCTTCATCTGAGAGATCCCTTTACCAATTAAATAATAGGTCCACTGTCCATTCCCTATCCTTAAGAAAAGGAAAGAGAAATTTTAGTGCCCAAAGGAAAACTGGATCACTTCTCTTCACCGAGTATTCCCTTCGAAGAAATGCCTTGATCTACCGTAGCTGGAAATATGATTGTCAGCATCTGAATTTTAAATACTCTGACCTACTGTAGTCCAGATTTCTGTATTTTTCCCAGATGCGATCCCTTTTCCCAATTCATGTGGGTTTGGAGAGAGGAGATGAGCTGTTTATCATTTCTCACTTCTCTGTGGGGAAATAATTAAGACTAAACCCAAGACTATATGGAATGTAATGAAAGTTTATTCAGTGCTGGCTGATCCCTTGGGTCATGTTCATGTCTTATCTGCCTGTTGTACTAAAGTAGGAAGTCCATGTATAAATTATTATTTGGGGGTATCTGAAGTGATTATAGAATCACCAAGTTGCTTCATGTTCCTTTATGTTACATAAATAAATCAAGGTCTCTTGACATTCATAAAGACACGAAGATATGGAAAGAAACCCCTTTGTTCCTAATTATTTGAGCAAGGATGGCAAAGGGCCTTGAGCTCATGCCACAGGAGATTTGACTAAAGGGATGGGTGATGGTTAGCCTGGACAAGAGATGATTTGAGGAGTTAAGGTAGCTGTCTTCAAGTATTTGAAGTGTTCTCATCTGGAATAAGGGCTAGTCTTGTCCCACTTGGCCCCAATGGGCAGAATTAGGAAACACATTTAAACTTGATGTCTAGAAAAAGTTTTTAAAATGTCGAGCTGCTTTCTGTCGTTTAAGAAAGAAAACAAATCTTAAGGCAAGTGAATGTACCCACAAATGACCTGTTCAAACTCCTGATGCTGTCTTGAGTGCTTGATGCCCCAAATATAGGTAACTGTGACTGAAGGGATCTTTCAGAGTAATACTCCTCTTCCTCCTCCTGTGGGAAACACTAGAGCAGTAGATGAAGTAGCCTCTTCCCCTGACCTTTCAGTCACAGTTACCTATACTTTCATATATATTACTTGAGAAGCACGAAAAGAGTATGGCTGAAATACCCTGCTTTAAATCACATATTAGAATGACTACTGGGTTTGGAGTTAGATGACCTGAGTTCAAATCTCACTTCACAGATGCTACTTGAATGATCTTGGGTAAATGGAAGCTCTATTTCTTCATCTGTAAATGATCTTTAAAATCCTTTCTACTTCTACAACCTATGAAACTTTTAGGTTAATTATAGAAATGAGTCCATGTTCCTGAAACAGGAAAACCACGGAGACCTTTCTTCACATGAAGATGTTGAGTCAAATTCCTTTTCAATTGGGGTTCATGAGGAAGGATAGGGGAGGAGGATAAACATTTATGTAATGCCTATTATATGTCAGTCACTGCACTAAGTGCTTTTGCAATTATCTCATTTGCAAATATCTCAAATAATATCACAGGCAACCTGGAGGTAGATGGTATTATTAGCTCCATTTTACAGTTGAGGAAACTGAGGCAAACAGAAATTTAAATGACTTTACCAGTGTCACACAATTAGGAATTATCTGAGGCTGGATATGAATTCAAGGCCTCCTGACTCTAGGTCTAGTGACTCATTCATCAAACCATCAGCTGCCTCAAGCTTAAAGAAATCTAGAGCAGTGGTTCTCAACCTTCCTAATGCCACGACCCTTTAATACAGTTCCTCATGTTGTGGCGACCCCCAACCATAAAATTATTTTTGTTGCTACTTCATAACTGTAATTATGCTACTGTTATTAATCTATCTGATATGCAGGATGTATTTTCATTGTTAAAAACTGAATATAACCCACAGGTTGAGAACCACTGATCTAGAGGAAGGCATTCATTAAAATGAAAGATCTAGAGGCTAAGCCCTATCAAGATGAAGTGTTGTGGGTGTTTATACTGGGGAGGAGAAAACTTAGAGAAAATAATATTTAATAATTATTTAATAGTAAAACTAATAATTAATAAGAATAATCAGTTTTTTGTTTAATTGTAAAATAACAAACAAGGAATAATTGGTTGAAGCTGAAAAGAAACAGATTAAGACTTGATGTAAGGACAATAATAACTGAGCAGTCCAGAAGTGAAATGGGATTTCTCAGGCCATGGTGAATTCCTCAGTGCAGGAGGTCCAAGCAGAGGTGGATGACCACATCTTGGGAAGGTCCAAGAGGTACGCATTTGACCAGATCATCTCTTGAGTTCTATTTATTGCTATGATTCTCTGGGACTTGGTTGATCCAGACGTGGGTTTTATATACTAGAAATACATATATGTTGCTATTCATTAGAAGCAAACACCTTGTATTTCAAGGAAATAAGATAATAAGAGTTGACATTTATATAGCTCCTTAATTTTTTTTTAGTTTATGGAATAAAACAAGCATTTCTGCAACATAGTATAAAAAATATTGCACATGAAACTGCAACTCTATTATGTACAACTTTGAACATATAATAGCTATTATGTAAATTTATTTTTTTCCTTTTTTTCTTCCTTATCCCCACCCTAGAGATGGCTACCATTAGACACAAGTGTGTGTGCGTGTGTCTGTGTGTCTGTGTGTATGTAACACCATTCTCTGCTTTCTCTGGATGCAGATAGCATACATCCTTTGTAGTTAATTCAGGTATTTATAATAATCAAAATGTTTTCTAAATTAATGTTTTCCAAACACCTTACAAATATTATCTCATTTGACTCTTACACTAAGCCTGTGAAGCAGGCAACCCAGGTGTCATCTTCCTTTCACAAATGAGAAAACTAAGATTCAGATATCCAAAGCTGGTGAATAGTCTCACACTTAATAAATATCTGCGATGGCATTTGAAGTCAGGTTTATCCTCAATCTAGGTTCAACCTCTCTATGAATAAATTCACTGGAACTTTCCTTGGATTCCAGTGAAGCACTTTAAAGGTAGGACTATCTTATACTGTGCTACTAGTGTCAGAATGCCATTAGGAAAGTGGCTCAGGTCAGTATATATGCATTAATCTACATGCTAGAATCAACTGGAGGAAGACATTACCAGAAGTCCACACACACTTATTCCAGCTGGAGAAATTGCCTCCCAAGTTTTATCTTGTTTCAGTTTAAGGACTTAAATTGTAATGATTCTCCTTCTCCTTCATGATTCTCCTTCTCCTTCCTCCTGATTTTGTATCAACAACATTGCTCTGACCTCCTGTCTTCTCTTATCTATGGACACTGCTTCCTTCCAGATGTTAATAGCCATGCTTCTGACTTTTACCTATTAATTCAATCTCAATTGTTCCTCTTGCTGTATGGTTTGAATTTGATGTTGACACTAACCTATGCTCCATATTAATTAATAACCCCAAAGAAGAGCCTGACATTCAGTCACTAAATGTCCTAGAGCCTGAGTAATATTTGGTGTCATTACTGAATAGATATTTGCTTCCATTCCTGATAATATCCTGCTTTTACACTCTTACCTGAATAGCAACTACTTTCTTAGGTATTTAGGTGGTCCATTTGGTCCAACAAAGTTACTCTATTAGAATGAATGAGATCTGGGTATTCTCACCTCCACTATTCAATGATGTGTCATTATCATTGAATATATCTCAAAAAATACTTTAAGACTGAATCCCACTCTGAGTTGGAGTGGAGCTACTCAATTAAACAATCAATCAAACAAGTATTTATTAAGACCCTACTATGAAAGGTAAAAACTGAGAGGGGACAAGATAGCTATATGACAGGTACTATACTAGAAATAGTAAAAGTAATAAACTATTACTAACAGTAAAAATACTAAACTAAAAATACTAAAAATAATAAATACTTCCTGCCCTTAAGAAGTACACATTCTACTGGGGGAGTTGGCTTATAGATATACAAGCAAAATTGATACATTAACAAAATATGATTGGGGGGAGGGTTCCCATAGCAGCTAGGGCAATATGAAAGGCCTGATGCAGATAACAGAATTTGAACTGAGCTTTTGAAGGAGACAGATTCTAAGACGACAACGTGAGAAGGGAATGTATGTCTTCACATCCATCAAAAAGTCATAGATGTCAGGAAAGTAGCATTGGTACAACTTACTTACTTGGTAACCTCACATAAGTTGTCTCCTGTAGAGCTGACCTCAATTTTGGCCCTCTCATCTGGCCTCGCTCTTTCCGCTGCCACTTCAAACCTGCCTCCTACATGAGTGGTCTATTCAAGTCCCTGACCTTGATTCTACTTCATACTGCAATAGTTTATCTAAGACTTCCTGTTCTTCATATTCATCCACAGCATGAATTCCATTATATTAATATACTAAATCCTCAGATACAAGAAGAACTTGTATCAAAACCAAAAGAACATTTTTAATAAAAAAGTAGAAAATTTAAGTTTTTATTTTGTTTTCTGACAGTGGAGTACATGATAGACAATACTTATATCAACATATTCCATATTAAAATTATATGTCATTGAAAACAATTTCTATATTTTCTTCTAATGATGGATCATTGTGAGGGCAAACTTTCCTTTTACTTCCTGTAGAAGACACAATTTTATTTTTTAACTTTTAAGTATTTTATTTTTTCTAATTAGATAAAAACACATTTTAAAAATTTGTTTATTTTAATTTTGAGTTTCAAATTCTCTCCCTTCCTCTCCTTTTACTTCATTTAGAAGGCAAGCAATTTGATATAGGTAATACACGTGCGGCTATACAAAACATTTCCATATTAGTCACACTGTGAAAGAAAACACAGACCAAAAAAACCCCAAGAAAAATAAAGTTAAAAAATAGTATGCTTTAATCTGAATTTAGAATCTACCAGTTCTTTTTCTGAGGAAGGATAGCATTTTTCATCATAAGTCTTTTGGAATCGTCTTAGGTCATTATATTTCTGAGAATAACTAAGTCATTCACAGTTCTTCATTATACAGTATTGCTGTTACTGTGTACGCTGTTCTCCTGGTTCTGCTCACTTCACTTTGAATCCATTCATGTAAGTCTTGCCAGGTTTTTCTGAAAGCATTTTGCTAGCTAATTCTTATACCATATTGGTATTTCATCACAATCATATACCACAACTTGTTTAGATATTCTCCAATTAATGTACATCCCCTCAGTTTCCAATACTTTTCTATCACAAAAAAGAACTGCTAAAAATAATTTTGTCTATATTGATCCTTTCATTTAAAAAAAACTCTTTGGGAGTGGCTAGATGGCACAGTGAATAGAGCATTGGCCCTGGAGTCAGGAGGATCTGAGTTCAAATCTGACCGTAGACATTTAACACTTACTAGCCATGTGACCTTGAGTAAGTCACTTAACCCCAATTGTCCTACCTTCCCCCCTCTAAAAATAAGAAAAAGACTATATATTTAGGGGTGGCTAAGTGGTGGGTGCAGTGAATAAAGCACTGGCCCTGGAGTCAGGAGAAAATGAGTTCAAATCTGACCTCAGACACTTAACACTTACTAGCCATGTGACCTTGGGCAAGTCACTTAACCCCAATTGCCCCTCCAAAAAAAAGCAAAAAAACCCCAAAAAACTATTTGGGAAATAGATCAAGTAGTGGTATTGCTGGGTCAAAGATTTTATATTCTTCTGGGCCTGGTTCCAAATTGCTCTTTAGGATGGTTTGATCAATTCCACCAATGGTGCTTTAGTATGCCCCCTTTTCCCATATTCTCTCCAATTTTTGTTGTTGTCCTTTTCCATTATATTAGCCAATTTGATAGGTGTGAAGTGGTACCTCAGAGTTCTTTTAATTTGCATTTCTATAATAGTGATTTAGAGCATTTTTCATATGACTATAAATAGCTTTAATTTCTTCATCTGAAAACTGTTCATATACTTTGACCATTTATCAATAGGTGAATGACTTATATTCTTATAAATTTGATTCAATTCTCTCTCTCTCTCTCTCTCTCTCTCTCTCTCTCTCTCTCTCTCTCTCTTTTACTCTCTCCATATTTATGAGAAATGAGACCTTTGCCAGAGAAATTTACTGTAGTTTTTTAGTTTCCTGCCATCCTATTTTCCTCCTGTTTATTTATATATCTCTCTCCTTTCACCCTGTCCCTCCTCAAAAGTGTTTTGCTTCTAACTACTGCCTCCTCCAATCTGCTGTCCCTTCTATCAATACCCTCCTTTTCCTTTGACCTAATTCTGATGAAAGTAAAGTTCAAGCATTGTCTGCCATTCCACTGTCTTCTCCACTTTAAAAGCTCTTTTGGACCTCTTTTATGTGAAATAATTTACTCCATTCTACCTCTGCCTCCCTCCTTCTCCCAGTGTATTCCTCTTTCTCTTCCCATATTTTTATTTCTTTTTAAATATCATCTCATCACAGTCAACTCACACCTATGCCCTCTGTCTATGTATACTTCTTCTAAGTGCTGTAATAATAAGGAAGTTCTTAGGAGTTACAAGTATCATCTTCCCATGTAGGAGTATAAACAATTTAAATTTATTGAATCCCTTATGATTTCTCTTTATTTTCCACTGTGTCACTTACTTGTTCCTCTGGCTTTCCTTCTTAATGGGAATAACCTGTCTCACCTATGTACTTTTGCTGTCATCTCATTTCCCAAGGTGCACTCTGCTTGGAGACAAAGACACAAGTACAAAGAATGAAACAATCCCCACTCACAATGTGCTTATTTTCTAATGGGTGGCCCTTGTATTCCCTACCTGAAAAATGAAGGGTTGGACTGGATGATATCTAAGATCTCTCTTAGCTCTAAATCTGTGACCCGATCATTATCCCTCATCCACAGTTACCATAATACCCTCAAAAATAACCCTGCATGACTCAAAATTTTTGATTCAAACTAACTCCTTTCCCGCAAAACAAATAATATTTTAACTTCCTCAAGTATATCATATCGCCTTTATAATAATAACATTATTAATAATGATACTTAGTGTATCCACAGTTTCCCTGATGTGAGATACAATATTTTCAAGTCAGCTGGTACCTATTCTCTAAATCTGGTTGTTAAATTTTCAGTGTGAGCATTTACAACTTAGAAATTGGCAAACACTGCATATCAGGAATGACAGCTAGGTGGTGTAGTGGATAGAATGCTGGATCTGCAGTAAGAAAGACTCATCGTTATGAGTTCAAAGCTGGCCTCCGATGCTTTTACTAGCAGTGTGGGCATGTCACTTAACACTGCTTGCCTCAGTTTCCTCATCTGTAAAATCAGCTGGAGAAGGGAATGATAAAGTACTCCAGTATCTCTGCCAAGAAAACCCCAAATGGGGTCACAGAGAGTCAGATATGACTGAAAAATGACCAAGCATATCAGAATTTGATTTATTGTTATGATTGTCTAGACATAAGAAAATGAGACAGTTTAAATGTTTAAAAGTGCGTCATCATTTTTTTCTAAAGAGCCAGTTGTTAAATATTTAGAAGCATATCCAAGACACACCTGTCCACCACTGCAGATCTCAACCCTTCTATTAATTGAAATTCTTTGCAAAATCCTAGGTCCCTCCCCCCCACCCCCACCCCAGAAAAATTAAACACTTATGACCAGCCTGATCCATGGGCCTCTCAGAACTTAACTGAGTTTCTTCTTGGATGATAGCTGAAGCTTTAGCTGATAGCTTTACCAAAGCCCAGTCAGAGCTAGTGTTCCATTGATCCAGTCTTTGAGAACCCAAGGCTACCTTCCTGCTACAATGAGATATTGGAGGACTCTAATGCAGGAATGCTGAGAATATTAAAACATCCCTCACCCCAGCATAATCTTTTCAATGTGTCTCCAACACATAGAATTCCTCTTAAAGTAAAGTGACTTAGAGATGATAAAACACAGACTCAGTAAGGTTGAGAATTGTCCAAGTTCATGTGGTTAGCTGACAACAGAGTTGGGACCAGAATGTACTTTTTGAGAGTGAACACCCAAGACCCCACACTGGAGCTATCCCTGTAATACTTCCATTAACAAAGAAGCTTCAGCCTAACCCTAATGGGGAGCAGGGTGGCTCAGTAGATAGAGAGCCAGGTCTGAAAGCAGGAAAACCTAATTTTAATTCTGACCTCAGACACTTACTAGCTGTGTGACCTGGAGGAAGTCACAACCCAGTTTCCTCATCTGTAAAATGAGCTGGAGAAGGAAATGGCAAATCATTCCAGTATCCAGTCGAGAAAAAAGCAGACTCCTTTCTATTCTGATTCAGTTTCTGCCAAAGGTCTATCATGTGTAATTTTTATAATATTCCATTCATCTCCTTGACATCTTTCTTATTTATTTTATATTTAGATTTATCTAGCTTTGAGAGGGGAATGTTGAGTTTCCCCTAGACTCCAGTGTATTTTTATTTTCTATTTCCTTTCATTGATTTTTTCTTTAAGAATTTGCAACTCGGTGCGTATATGTTTAGTATTGAAATTCATTTTTCTAGTTACTTTAATTAGGTCCATTTTTGCTTTTGCTTTGTCTGAGATCATAATTACTACCCCTGTATTTTTACTTCAACTGAAGCATAATAGATTTTGCTCTACCCTTATTTTAACTCTGTGTTTTCCTGTTTCAAGTGTATAATATTATAAACAATGGATTGTTAGATTCTAGATCCTTATCCATTCTGTTAATTTGCTTCCATTATGTGGGTGGGTTCATCATATTCAGATTTATAATTATGATTATTAACTTTGCATTTCCCTCTATCTTATTTTCTTCTATCTTTGTCTCTCTTTTTATCCTGTCCCTTTTCTCAAGTCTGTTTTGCTTATAATGACTGCTTTTAAAAAATGTCTTCCTTTTTACAGCCTCCCTATTTCTTGTCTCTTTGCCCTCCTACTTCCTGTTTCTTGAACTTTCCTGTCACCACTGCAGTTTTTCACAATCAGGTTCTTTTTTATTGTTTGCTGGTTTTTCCACTAAGTTTCTTGATTTGAACCTTTATACTAATGTTGGGCTCAGTTGCTAACATGGAAGGAGGGAGCTTCAGGCTTTTTGCACTGCTATTTTTTTAGTTAGTTCTGGAGTTTTAAAAGTTTTGGGAGCTTCCAAAGTAGTGTGATCTGGGGAGAGGTGTTGACATTGCTTTCCTAGTCTGATCTCTGTTACTTACCTAGGAAGGGAACCTTGATCCCTTGGGATTGAACTTCTTATAAATTTGACTCAGTTCTCACTATATTTTAGAAATGATGCCTTTATCAGAGACACCAGTTGTAAAAATCCTTTCCCAGTTTTCTGCTTCCTTTCTAATCTTTGTTGCATTAGCTTTGTTGATGCAAAAGCTTTTCAATTTAATGTAATCAAAATTATTCATTTTGCATTTTATAACATTCTCTATCTCTTGTTTGTTCTTGAATTTCTTCATTCTCCAAAAATCTGACAGATAAACTTCCTTGTTTCTCTAATTTGCTTATAGTATGAGTCTTTATATCTAAATTGTGTGTCCATTTGGTAGTATTGAAATTAATAATAGGTCTCTTGCAATTTTGATCATTTAGAGATTATGATGTCCCATGATTCCTAGCTACATTGTGTCACTAGAAAATAGTTGCTGTTACAAAGATGGGGGTTTAGTTCTTTGCTGTAACAAAAAATAGTGCTTGTTTCTGCCTGTAATTTTTTTCTCTTTTTTCTTTTTTTTCTATTTTTCATATATTTGGGTTTACCATACAATTGATAATGATATTGGTTGTGAAAAGAGATACCCAGGTTAATGAATAATTGGGTGTTCCCAAATATCCAAAGTTCCCAATTGCTTTCCAGAAATTGGCCAGACCAATTCACTGCTCCACCAATAGTACATCACTGTGTGCCTATTTTCTCACATTACTTATCTTCTTTTTTTGCTCAGTTTTGACAATTTTATGTGTTAGGGGGAATTTCAGAACTACCATGATGATCATTTCTCTACTTACTCATCTTCTGAAGCTCTTTCCATATTTTTTGTTAGTATAGATTTTCTTCCTTAAGAGCTGACTATTCATGATGTTTAATCATTTAGCTGTTGGAGAATGACTCTTTGTTCTTACAAATCTGAATCAGTTCCTTATATATGTTGGAAAAGAGATCTTTATTGGAAAACTTACAGTAAAGATTTTTTTTCTTTGCTTAACTGTTTCCCTTCCAACTTGATCTGCATTGATTTTGTATAGGCAAATCCTTTTAAGTTTTACATAGTAAAAATTGTCCATTTCACATTCTCTGAATGTCTCCACCCCATTTTTGGTTATAAATGGTTCTGTTACTCACAGGTCCTAAGGTAATTTCTATATTGCTTCTGTAATTTGTTTATGATATTACCCTTTATGTCTAAGTCATGTATCCTTTTGGAACGTATCATGGTATATAGTGTGAAATAGTGGTCTAAGCCTAATTGCTGTCAAACTTCTTTCCTGTTTTCCAGCACTTTTTGTTGAATGGTGAGTTTTCCCAGTAGTTTTGTTGAATAGTGAATACTTCCTTCTGTAACTACAGTTATCTCTTCTACATCATGGAGACTGAGGATGCAGTGCCCCTGTACTCTGGAAAATCTGCATAGAGTTTTCTGGTCCTCCTTTCATATCAGAGAAGAAGTTTGATTTTTTTTCTTTTTCTTTTGCAGAATGTCTGCAGTGTCTCATTGTAAAATTTGGGCTGATATTATACAATGCCATACATATATTTTATACATTTCTGAATTTCTAAACTTTTTCTGTGTCATCTGTTGGCCTTTGCCTGTCATCTGTGTCTTCCATAAAACTCCCCCAAATTCCAATATAATTTTTTGTTTCAACATGTGATATATTGAAACTATTTAGGGGGAAAGTCACGCTGTGCAAGAGATGAATGTAGTCTTTGGGTTTTAAATACAGGTAATGTGATAAATTGTTTCTGTATGTTGTGCATACATTCTGTGGTACTGATCTATATATCTTATTTGTAAACAGCTAATGTAGAAAAACAACAATTTTAAAAGACCTAAAAAGGCCTTAAGGATATTGAATGGATTCTTTATGGAGAATATCAAGGAAGGAATGGACAAGCACCAAGCATAAGAAGCTGGAATGGGTGTGTTATGAGCTATACTGTTGGAGGAAGACTCTACATTCATGGGAACACAGACCCACAGAAATACTTAGCATGACACTTGTACCACCTACTCGCTGTTCTGTGGTGAGAAAAGCTATTTGTAAGCTTTTAAAGCATCATTAAACTCACTTTTTGCACATTTAGAATTTCTTAATCACAGATAAAATTAACTTAAGCCAACAAGCATTTATTAAGTGTGTTAGGATGTGCCAAGCACTTTGCTAAGTGCCAGAGATACAAAGAAAGATAAAGGGACAAGCAAGTAGTTCCTGACCTCAAAGAGCTAGGAATCTAATTTAGGAGACCACGTGCAAACAACTACTTACAAACAAGCTACATACAGAATAAAATGGAGATGATCAACAGAGAGATAACATTAACTTTAAGAGAAATGCAAAGATTTTCTTCTAGAAAACAAGAGGATTAGTTGGAACTTGAAGAAGTCAGGAACTTTTTTTTTTTTGCTTTTTTGGAGGGCAGTTGGGGTTAAGCGACTTGCCCAAGGTCACACAGCTAGTCAGGAACTTTTAAAAGTAAAACAAATTTCTGAAAATATAGGGGGCACAGAATAAATGAGAGAAAAGTTTAATCGAATGCTATCCAAAATTAAAATTAAATTTTAAAAAGTTCCCCTTTTAAACAAGAAAAACACTCAAAAAGGAAGTGAAGCCTTAAAATGCAGTTACAAAGCAAAGTGTTATGGCTATTCAGAAATGGTGTAAATTAAAATCCTTACACATATGTGAGTAAAAATCCTTTGTGTGGGAAACACGTGGCTATTATAGCTCTGTGGGTCTACTTTCTAAGACACACTCAGGAACTATACGAACACAATTATAAAACACTTTTCACACAAATAAAGATAAATCTAAAAAATGGAGAAATAGTTATTGCTCTTGGTCAGCTGAGCCAATATAATAAAACAACACTTCTACCTAAATTGATTTATTTATTCAGTTCCATAAGACTCACGTTAACAAAGAATTATTTTGTAAAGTTAGAAAAAAATAACAGAATTCATCTGGAAGAACAAAAAGTCAAGAATATCAAAGGAATCAATGAAAAAAACCTGAAGGATGACAGCTTAAAGTATCAGATTTCACACTAAAATATAAAGTGGCAGTTATAAAAACAGTCTGGTTCTGGCTAAGAATTAAAATAATGGATTACTGGAATAGATACACCATATATAATAGTAAATGACCACGTTAATCTGGTGTGTGATAAAATCTAAAAATCCAAACTTTGGGGGCAAGAACTCAATTATTTGACAAAAATTGTTAGAAAAACTGGAAAGTTATCTATCAGAAACTAGGCATAAACCAAAATCTCATGCCATATATCAAGATGAGGTCAAAATGGTGGAGCTGCCAACTCTGAAAAACAATTTGGAACTATGACCAAAGGGCTAAAAAGCTGTGCATACCCTTTGGTCTAGTAATACCACTACTAGGTCTGTATCCCAAAGAGATCAAAGAAAAAAGAAAAGGACCCATATGTACAAAAATATTTATAGCAGTTCTTTTTCCAGTATTAAAAATTGAAATTTAAAAGAATATCATTTAACTAGTTGTGATGGGATACGATTTTGGCGGAATACAATTGTATTATAAGAAATGATGAAATGATGTGGTTCCCAAAAAACCTGAGAAGGCATATATGAACTGATGCAAAGTTAAGTGAGAAGAACCAGTTGAATAGTGTACACTGTAAAAGCAACACTGTAATGATGATCAACTGTGATAGACTTGGCTACTCTGATCAATATGATGATTCAAGACAAAATTCTAAAAATTTAAAAAGACCCATGATGAAAAATGCTATATATCTCCAGAGAGAGAGAGAGAGAGAGAGAGAGAGAGAGAGAGAGAGAGAGAGAGAAGAAATAAACCAAGTGCAGATTTGAGTATACTTTTTTCACTAACTTTATTTTTCTTGCTTAATTTTTTTTTTGCATTGTGGTTAATATAGAAATATGCTTTGCATCCCTTCACACCTATGATGGGTATAATATTGCTTGCCTTCTCAGTTGGTGGAGGAGTGAGTGGAAATTAAAATTTAAAGAATCAGTGGTAAACAAACACTCATGGTCCATTCTCTCAAGACCCTACCTAAAGGGTTTTTTGTCTCTCCAATGTTGTTCTTGTATAGTTATCATCATTGTACTTCACTCTGCATCAGTTGATACAAGTCTTCTTAATTTTTCTTAAACTGTCCCTTTCATCATTTATTATAGGGCAATAGTATAACACCACATTCAGAAGCCATAATATGCTCATCCATTCTCCAACTGATGCATACCCCTTTAGTTTTGAGTTCTTTGCCACTATAAAAAGAGTAGCTACACACATTTTTATACATATGGAGACTTTTCATCTATGAATCTCTGAAATCACTCTCAGTAACCTATTTTGGTAAATAATAACTGCTGAAAATCCTCTTTAACTAGCCTAAATTACTCATGTTGCATTTTTACCTCATTTATTTCTGCTCTGTATTTAGTGATTTGGTGGCAGGATGGCATAGTTCAGAAAGAGCTTAGAGTCAAGATGACCTGGCTTGAAAGGGTTCGAGTTTAGTGACATTGCACAAGTTATTTAGCCTGCCCTAGTCTTTCATTACCTCATCAGTAAAATATAGATGAATATTATTTGTACTACCTACTTTACAGTTATTGGAAGGATCAAATAAGACAACATATGTTAAAGTGCTTAGTTACCACTAAATTGATATTTTATGGGTACATTGGTCATGGGCTCTCCCTCAATGTTTTTATCATCCTGATTGATTTCTGCCTCTGATACATCTTGGCTATGTGATCTTGAGAGAGTCATTTAACCTTCTGATGCCCTAGACAAGCCTCTAAGACAATAAATTGCAGAGAAACTACCAACTTAAATTGAGGGAGGAGTTCCATATGTCAATGAAATTACAGGTCTTGTCCCTATGGTCACTATCTGCATATGCATAAATATAATTCCTGAATTGGCCTTCAGAGATCGTTTTCCCAGACTGAATAATTCCACCTCATTTGTCTTTCTCTCATATGGCTTTTTTTCATCCCTTTGACCATTTGTAATTCTTCCAGAATACGTAGTCTTGTTAATAGGGGGGAAAAGCACTGAATTTGAAGCCAGAAGATCTAAATTTTGAAAATATGAAAATTTATATTACCTCTGGTTTCTTTTGTATTGATTTCTATTATGTTGATTTGACAGTGTAACTGATTTTAACTTTTCCCTATGAGTTAATTTGAAGTTACAAGTTAACTTGGCAATATCCTAAAAAATATATGTCATCTATCCTTACCTGTCCTTGTGCATATAAGGAAATTTTTATCTCCTCCAAAGACGCAGCAAGATAATTTAGGTCCCCAACAAAACTACAAGTTGCAGATAGATGTCATAAAATAATTAACTTTCCTTAATTGTTGGAAAGGGGTGGTGTAAAGCCAAACACTAGCAGATTTTCAGAAGAATGCCACTGTGAACAGCTTTTAAGATTCTGATTACACAGTATAGTAAGCACTCTATTTATTCCATAACAAATCAAAGCAAAATATTCACAGAAATCAAGGTACCGCATTCGCAATATTGCAACTTATGACAGACAATCAAAATACAGCATTCACAACAACTTATCACAGAAAATGGCCACCTGGTCTCCACCACAGTGGTCACAGAGTTTTGAACAAAGAACAACCATTTAGTAACTTGAGTTACTAAATGTTACTAAACTAAACTAAATGTAAACTAAATGTAACTAAAGTTACATTCACAAAATCCTTAATTCAATAACAAAGTACAATAGTCAAAATTTTCCACTCATGGGGCATACTAGGTTACAAATCAATTACTTATTCAATCATCAATTACTAAGTACAATAATTTAGTCAACCAATCATCCTTCATTATTCACTATTCAGTCATCAGAAAATTCACAGATCCTCCACCCTAGGTCACTAGTAAATTATAATCTTTTGAGTCAGTACATGGTATCCAAGTAAAGTCTTCCTTCAGCTTAACTTGGGTGGTTTCTTGGATTCCCTGGATCCCCTTCCCTGGTCCCAGATCCTACCTGGGTTCACCAAACTGTCACCTGGGTTCAAAGGCAGATAGCTCCCAAGTCCTTGTCCAGTTCTCCAGGCAGTTCCCATTCCATATTGAAGTCCACAGTGTCCAGTCCATCTCAAATCCCTCACAGTCTCTGCTCCCAGGAAGTCAAAGCCCAACAAAGCCACAACAGATAAAGTCTCAGCATCACAGTCATACTTCCTCAGTCTCTTAGCTGCTCCGGCTGGCCCTTGAACCCAGAAGAAGTCTCAGCTGGCACCCAGAATCAAAATCACTCCATTTAGGTTTTCAAAATCAAAACCATTCTCCAGCCCTGGGGTGGGGGAGGCTTTCCTCTTCGGCCTCCTGAGCTCCTCTTCAGTCTTCATGGAACCTGCTCCAAGAAGATCTCCCTCAGTTCTCAATTCTCAATTCTTTCCAGCAGCTGCTCTGCCTCCAGATGCTGGTCCCAAGAAATTCTGACTGTCACTCTCTGGGACTTTTCCTTATATACACACAGCATCAGCTGCTTCCTGTTTCGGCCAGCCTCCTCCTATTATGTCAGCAACAGGAGACAGGAGTTCATACCTTCTATTTCCCCAACAGAGGCTGATCAGTTACTAAGTGCTAAGTTCCTGCTATTTTGCCAACACAAAGGGACCTTCAAAGTCTAATTACATTACCATTACAGATGGTTACTAGCCCATCATGAGTGATAGCCCACTTTCCTTTAGGTAACCAGTCATGTTGTATCCATCCCAATGATGCTGTCTCCCTGTAACCAATTGCACTGTCTTTCTCACTCTGTACTCCCCAAAACACATGAAGACTAGTGAGCCCTACCTTGAGGTTCCTGATTATTAAAAGGCCACAGATCCAATTTATCAGTTACCGTTGGCCTAATTAATAAATTAATCATACTCTGACCTTTACCTCTCAGTTTACCTTAATTTTCAAATGTAACATGAGTGTGAGCACTAGCTCTACCACTAACTGCCCCAGGGACATTGCACAAGTTATGTAGCCTGCCTTAGCCTCCCACTGCCTCATCAGTAAAATAGATAATAAATAATTTTACTTTTACTACCTACTTCACACAGCTATTGGGAGGATCAAATAAGACAACATATATGAAAGTGCTTAGTTACCACTAACCTGATATTATTATGGGTACATTGGTCATGGATTCTCCCTCAGTGTTTTTTCATCCTGGCTTATTTCTAGTTCATCTTTCACTCCACTAAATCCTCCCAATGAAGATATTGAATACTTTTCTTTATTTGTTTTATATGTAAATCAAAATTCTAGGATGAATTGAGGCTTGTAATTAATTCAGGTTTTTTTTTACATCATATCTCAAGATGGCAAGAAGGAGCATAGGATGGGTAAGATCACTACTTTGGAGGACTGGGGAGGGGTAGGATAAGATGATGATTTAAAAAATGGGCAGAAAGTAGAAGTACTCAACTTCTATTTTATTTCTGTTTAATTTACCATGAGAGGCAGTATGATGGAGTAAAAAGAGAGATAGAATTGAAATCAGGAACACCAGTGTTCAAGTACTCCCCTGATCCATATTAGGTGTGGCTCTAGGCAAGTCACTCAATTTTTCAGTGCTCTAGGCAACTCTTTTAACTGTAAATTGCAGAGAAAATTCCAAACTGCATTGCTAGGGGGAGTATCCTTACCCAGGAGCTCCTTGTAACAATGAAATCACAAGTTCAGATCCTTTTTCTCCCTGTTCATCTACCAAAGAGATTTTCCTTCAAACTGGGGATTGGGGTTAGAACAAAATGGCTAACATGAATCATGTTCAAGAGATGGTTTGTGAGAATTTAGAAAAGGTAACGGTGATTGCCATGAAACCACATGGGTTCTCTAACAAGTTATATCAAGCTAACTTTATCTGATTTTATGATAGGATTACTTAGAATGGCAAATGAAGAAAATGCCAGTAGGAAATGCCATATATTCATGTCCCTATTTCAGTTGTTAGCACAGTCAGGCAGGCATTGAAGTTGAGTTATGATGCCAACATAGAGCTTTGATAATTACATCAGGCTCCCCTCCATTGGGTGTCCCTACAGATGATAAAAACAGGAAGATAAAAATGAAATTGCTTCTGTGCCACAGGTTGGTGCACTACACTGTAGCTGCAAAATGAATTGTCCTAAAAGGAGGGAGGAAGAGAAGAAGAAAGAAAGAGTATGCTGTGTGAGACCTCTGTTTGTCATAGAGTATGCCACTTCAAGGACCAGTCGTTCCTCTCCAGCTTCCTCTGCACGTCTCTAAATTCCCTTTCCATCTGTCTCTAGGACAATCTTGTACGTTGAATCATCGTGTAAGCTGCTTGAGGTCTTGGGCACAGAGAACATGGAGGAAGTGCTTTGTGTTGATGAATTTGTGTACGTGCTCTATGATGGCTCCATCTTCAATGACACTGGACACATATCCTATTCTCTCAGGCATACCTGTATCAGAAGGTGTATAATGCTTGCATCAGCTAAGGCATTTGACAAATACCTCTCACAATATCCTTTTAAATATGAACAGGGACTATGCTAATGAGGAATAATCGAGGATTATACAAGAAAAGGGGAGTAAAGAATATCATCCCAAAGATGTAGGAGAGCTGGTAGTATACTGGTTATGTAGTAAAAGTGAAAGATAGCAAATGAATAGCCTTTGAGTTCTCTATTTCTTATGCCTCATTCACCCAGCTGCTTCTAAAATATAGCTCTGACCATGTGCCTCTCCTGTTTAGAAACCTTTAGTGTCTTCATATTATTTATAAGGTAAAATGCATTCTTCTTAGTCCAGCACTTAAAGCTCAGAACAATCTAGCTGCAATCTTCTTTGTACCCTTCTTTCACATACTAGAGTATAGTATAGTATAGCCACGCTATCGTACTAGAAGTTCCCCAAGTCTGGTCCTGCGTTGTCCAACCTCTGTGCCTTTGTGCAGGCTGTATCCCACACTAAGAATGAATTCTCTTTAATACTATTCCTCTTGAGAGGCAAAAAAAAATGACTGGGAAAAAACCACTGGGATAGGGTTATGAAAGTGCTTGGTTTAAATCTTGCTTCAGCACTCACAAATTGCATGACTAAGGGTAAGTCATTTACCTTCTCTAGATTTGTCTCCCTGACTAAGAAATGGGGATAAAAATGCCTATAATAAACAAACAAATAAAAAGTGAATGTGTATAGAGCACTTAACTTTGTGCCAAGCACTGTACTAAAACACTTTACAATTATTCTCTCATTAGATCTTTGCGGCAATACTGTGAGGTAGATGCTATTATTGTCCTCTTCTTATAGATGAAGAAACTGAGCAAAGCATAGATAAAATGAGTTTGTGGTTTGCCCAGCATCAGTTTAAGTAAGTGTCTGAGGCTGGATTTGAACTCAGGTTTTGTGTGGATTAAATGAGATAAATATACCTTTGTAAACTCTAAAACACTATGTGAATGTCAGATATTATTAAAATCCTCTTCATTGAAAGTCCCATTCATCCTTGAATGTTAGTCCATGAAGACTTCTCTACTCCCCATAGCTGAAAGTGATGCCTGGACTACCCTCCTTAAATTTCCTTTATCTTTTTAATTTGTAAAGTGAATTTTTGAGAAATGTTATTTATTTAGCAAGATGATAAACAACCCACAAAACACACTTCCATAAAACCAGAAAAATAATGCAAGAGAGTTTTATGCCCGATAGGAGTATATGCAGCCCTACACTTCTATGAGTTCTCTTTTAATAAAA
Source organism: Pseudocheirus occidentalis (assembly GCA_028646575.1). Taxonomy (NCBI): domain Eukaryota; kingdom Metazoa; phylum Chordata; class Mammalia; order Diprotodontia; family Pseudocheiridae; genus Pseudocheirus; species Pseudocheirus occidentalis. The sequence continues at coordinate 122,092,995 of CM053594.1, read as the reverse complement.
GAGAAATGTGCCATTGACTTAGACCTTAACAAGGTAGTACCAGTGACAGCTGCGGTTTAGAATTTGATTTTTCTCATAGCATCCTATTGTCCTCATTTACGTAGTTGTAGTCAATGTATATATATTGTTCTTTGGCACCTCCTTTCTTCATTCTATCTACTTTAAGCTGATCTTTCCGTATTTATTTGAATCTTCATATTTCTCATAACAATAATCCATTACAAGGATTAACTCAGGTTAATTTAATAGAAACCACTTAACAGAAACCTTTCCCAGTTTCCTTAGTTCCTAGTCTTATCTCCCTGCTCAGATGATCTTATGTTTTATTATTATACATGAAAATCTTGTGTCCTTTTAGGAAAAGGTGAACTCTGTAGTATCAAGGACTAGGTTTTGTTCTTACTGTTGTTGTTGCTATGGTTTTGTCTTTACAGCTTTAAGACTTTCCTTGTTGAATTTTATATATATATCAAAATTCATTGTTTGTTTTCATTTTTTCTTGCCATTACAAATAGCATTGTTGTGAATAGTTTTGAGCAGACAGGTCTCTTTTTCCATTTATAATATTTTTTGAGGAATAAACTCAGTAGTGGAACTAATGCATCAAAGAATATGAACCATATTGTATCTTACTAATAAATTATGCATTGATTTTCAAAATGGTCACATCAAATTACAGAATCACCAACCATGCATCATTTGCCACAGCTCTTTGAATACTGATTTTTTTAACCTTTTACCACCTTCAATAGTTGAATACCTTAGAGTGGTCTTAATTTTTTGTTTTTCTGTTTATTGGTGGTGTTGAACACTTTTTCAAACAGTCCTCTTCATATAACACTTTATCTAGGCCTCATCATAGTTATGTATCCCACTTAATCAGGTAGGTGAATGTCAGAACTTTCCTAATAGAATGCAAGCTCTTTGAGGGCAGAAGCTGTCTTGTTTTTCACTTTTCCATCCTTAATACCTGACGCTGTTGTTGTTCAGTCATTAAGTCACATCTGACTCTGTATGACCCCGTGGACTATTGTCCAAGGGATTTTCTTGGCAATTTCTTTTTCTAGCGCACCCCAATTTTAGATATGAGGAACTGAGGCAAATAGGAGTTAATTGATTTGTCCCAGATTACACAGCTAGTTCAGTGTGTGAGGTTGGATTTGAACTTATATTTTCCTTACTCCAAACCTGGAGCTCTATTCATTGTACCACCAGCTCCTCCATAATACCTGGTATAGTGCCTTCCAAATAGCAAGCATTTATTAAATTATGTAATTGAATTGCAAAAATTAGGCAAACCTTGTTAGTATAATAATATTTGATGCTTAGCATAATTCTTGGTGCCAAGTATGTGCTTAAATTTTTATTGTATTGAATTGAATATCCCTTTTCACATAACTTTTATTTATTTCAAAACAGAATTTATGGCTTGATTTTAAGTTCATCTAAAATCTTTGACTTATTACTGACTTTGATTCTGTACTTGATATCTGTCATCTCATTTTACCTCATCTGCATGATATTACTTAGTGAGATTGATATAATCACTACTTCTCTTGTAAAGGATAAAAAAAAGCAGGGATCACAAATATTTTGGTTAGCTAATTCTTTTCTGTACCTAACACTGTTGAAGAAGAATGACAAGTGTCCACTACCACTCTGTTGATGTCAGTCTCCCAAAGTAGTTAAGTGGCTACAAAAATGCTTTTCATTAGAAGCTTGAACTTTACGATAGTGAATGAGAGTTTAAGGGGCCATTTTTAAGCAATGGGGCACTCTCATAGGCTGTGTCATAATTGAGGGACTCAAATATCGAACATTCCTGGGGATTTGTTTTTGTTCCCTGTGCCAGTGTGGAAGAGGTAGGTGTAGCCAAGAACTTAAGACTTCACAAGGCTTTGGAGAGTGTTGTTAAGCCAAATCGAGTCCTTTCCTGAGAGGATTCTCAAAGTCGAGGTGCCCATTTATTGTAAAAAAAATCTTTGTGGGTGATAGTAAGGAAAACACAGAGGAGCACCACTTAGGGGACTACTTTGAACAGTATGGAAAGACTGAAGTGTTTGAAATCATGACTGAAACAGCAGGAAGAAGAGAAGCTACACTTTTGCAATTTTCTTTTTTTGAGGCAACTGAGATTGTGACTTGCCCAGGTTCACATAGCTAGTAAGTATATGAGGTAAGATTTGAACTCAAATCCCCCTGACTCCAGGACAGGTGTTCTATCCATTACATCACCTAGCTCTTCTGCTTTCATGATATTCTATGACCTTGACCATGTGGATATGCTTGTCATTCAAAAATACTGTACTGCGAATGACCACAAATGTGAAGTAAGGAAAATCTTGAAATGGCTAATGGTTCTTCTAATCAAAGAATATGAAATGATTCTAGGAACACTGTGGTGGTAACTGTGGAGGAGACTTTGTTGGAAATGATAACCTTGGTTGACCCTGGTGGAAAAGTTAGTAGTCACAATGATTTTAGTTGCAAACATACTGGTGGAAGATAGGGTAGAAATGCAAGATAGCTACAATAAATTTAGCAATGATGGAAACATCCTTGGAGGTGGTAGAGGCTAAAATGACTTTGGTAACTATTACTACCACTACCACTAGCACTACCACCACCACCACCACTACTACTGCTGCTGCTGCTGCTGCTGCTGTTAAGCTGCTGCTGCTACTACTTCTACTACTACCTATCAGTGCTGCTACTCCTAGCCAGTTAGCATTTATGTAGCATGTTCAAGTTTGCAAAGCTCTTAACAAATGATACCTTATTTTGTCTTTAAAACAATCCTGGGAGGAGGTAGCTGTTATTATTGTTATCTCCATTTTACAAAGACAAAGACTGAGGCAGATAGAAATTAAATGACTTGCCCAGAATCACACAGTTAGCCCCTGATGCCAAATTTGAACTCAAGCCTTCCTGCCTCCAGGTCTCCATTCACTGAACTATCACACTTAAGCGTCACAGTCACTCTTCAGACTTTGGTACTGTGAAGAAGAGAACCTGCAGGCAAGAACTCTGGTCCTTTTGATGGGAGCCAATATTTTGCCAAACTACAGAATCAAGGTGACCATGGTAGATCTAGTAAAAACAATAGTTATAGCACAGGTCAAAGATGGTACTATTAGGAAACAAAGTTTAGTAGGAAAGGAGAGCAAGAAAGGGAAAGCAAGAAAGGGAAAAACTATAAGTTACCATGGATTTGTGAAACCAATCAAACATAGCAGACAAGTTCTAGATGCCACGAGGAGACTACATGTAGACAATACTTTCTGTGTGTGCGTGCGTGCGCGCACATGTGTATGGGTAAAAATTCCCCACTAGGACTCTATTTTGACTAATTGTGTAACAGATTATTTTAATTTCTGTTCTTTGGAAAATGTAAAAGACTCCAACAAATGGTTTTAACATATATTTTTTTGTGCTCATGTTAGTGATTGTTATCATCATGATGCTGAATAAATTTTTTTTAAGAGAAATTGAAGCAGAGAGTTGGTTAAGTGTTTTGCCTAAGATGCCACACCAGGGCTGGAAATACATATTAAGTGTGGAAAGTACAGACAGTCCTTGCTTTCAAGGAGCTAACGATCTAACAGGGGAGACAACATGCAAATAATTCTATACAAACAAGATATAGATTTGAAAGAGTCAACAGAGGGAAGGTACTAGAATTGAGAGGAATTGAGAGAATGTGTGTGTGCTTGCTTTTTTTTGCATCTAGACCATGCCATAACTCTTCCCTTTTAGGTAACACTAACATTAGATATTAATATGTGGCAAAAACAGTTATGGGATAGAATTATCCATTAATTAGGCAGCATCCATGCCCTTAAAAATAACGTGTCTACCTAAACTTAACAAGAATTCACAATACAACTGGGCAAATGGTAGCAAATTATTTTCAGTTTTTGAATCATCCTTTTATATGGTGTTCCTGTAATGTGGTCCTTAAATGTTAACAGAGTTTACAGTAACAGAAACATTGTGTGATCAACTATGAATGACTTTGCTCTTCTCAGAAATACAAGGATCCAAGACAATTACAAAGGACTCATGAGGGAAAATGCTATCCCCATCCAGAGAAAGAACTGATGGACTCTGAATGCAAATTGAAGAATATGATTTTCACCTTTTCTTCATGTTTTTTTTTTCCTTTTGGTCCATTTCATCTTTACAACTGTGACTAATATGGAAATATGGTTTACATGACTGCATGTATATAGCCTATAGAAAATTGCTTGCTGTTTTAGGAAGAGGAGAGGGGAGGGAGGGAGAAAAAAATTGGAACTCAAAATTTGGTAAAAACGAACATTAAGAGTTATATTCATATATAATTGGAAAAATCAAATACTATTAAAAATAATAAAAACTTTAGGTTGAAGTTATTTATGAGTACTACAAGGCATAAAGTATTTACATTGTGCTCACACGATGACATAATTTAGAGGAATAAATGGATGCTAAGGTATCTTTCTGGAATACAAAATAATAGTTTTGACTTTAATATGTAACTCACTAAATGGACTCCTCTAAGAATTTTTCCTTGTAAAAAAAATTCAGAAATCACAATGCTTACAATTTGATTTTGACTGAATTTGGAGTTAGAAAGACTTGGAGGCTTATTGTAAGGAATAATCTAAAGGATTTTGATACAGAATGTCTCCTCTGGAAGACTGAATTCATAAGATCATAGCTGGAAGGGACCTTACAGGTTATCTAATGTAACCCCTTCATTTTCTATTAAGTTCCTTTCCTCAAGACTGGGGATTTGATGAGTAGCTAACAATAGAAACAATATTAGCAGTTCCTATCTATATAATGCTTTAGTTTAAAAATTAGCTTCCTCAAAACAACCTTCTGAGAGAAATAATGGAAATATTATTACCTTTTTACAACTAAGAAAATTGAACCTCAGAGATGTTGTGACTTCCAAACTAATCACTTAAACAAAATAAGTTAGCTTATTAGATGGGATTTAGACTAAATCTTTCTAAACTTTTGTGTTGATACATTTTATTTTGGCCCAATAGACACTTCCTAACAAAGACCCAAGTGCTCTCCTACAGAGATCCTTACAAGAAAACAGCCATTTCAAGCTTTAGACATACTACTTTCATAATTTACCAACTGTTAAGAAAAAGGAAGGACTATTTATACTTTCACAATATGGTAACATCACCATCCATAGTATTTAAGCTAAATTTTGTTCCTTCTTAGTGTTTTCTTTACTTACATAGTTGTAGCCATTGGGTTTGCATTTCTGTCTCTGTTTTCTTTACTTAGTATCACTTCAGACAAGCCTTTCCATGATATGCTTAATTATTCATATATTTCATTCCTTATGGTATGATATCATTCCATTGCACTCATGGATTTAATGATCACCAAATTTCTGTCAACATTGGTTTCTAGGTCTTGCTTATCCAGTTTATTCCACTGATTTCCTCTTCTATTTTTAATCCAATACAATATAGTTTTGAGAATTATTGCTTTGTATGTAGTTTGAGACCAAATATATCACTTGACATTCTTGGCCTATTAGTAATACAAATGAATTTGGTTATTTTAGTTTTGGTTTTGGGCTGGATCTATGATTTCCATGGAGGGAAATTTCAAGGAGGAAACTACTTCTACCAAAGCAGATTGACACCTGTTCTTAAATTTCTAGTCTTATAGTGTTACCTGGGGCATTAAGAGGTTAAGTGTCTTGCCCAGGGTCAAACATACAGTATGTATGAGAGACAGATCTTGAACCAAAGTCTTCTTGACTTCACATACAGTTTTAAATTGACTATGCACCCTTACCTCTCTCTTATGCAGTATAATTTAATAAAATATGGTTTTGATAATTTATTGGCATAGTGATAAATTTATAATATATTTACATGACATTTACAATTTTCATAGATTTTAATATTTTAATTAATTTAAGACAAAAAACAACAATGTGATGTAGGTAAATTATAAAACGTAGGTAACATTGCCATCTCTTTTACAGATGAAGGAACTGAGACTCAAAAAGGTTAACTTACTAGGCTCACACAGCTAAAAGTCAAATCAAATCGACAAGCATTTATTCGGTACTTTTGTTATTCAATATTTTCAGTTGTAGCTAACTCCTCATGACCCCTTTTAGAGGTTTTCTTGGCAAAATTACTGGAGTGGTTTGCCATTCCCTTTTCTAGCTCATTTTACAAATGAGGAAGCTGAAGCCAACAGGGTTAAGTAACTTGCTCAGGGTCACAAAGTTAGTAGGTGTCTGAGGTCAGATTTGAACTTGGTTCTTTTCGACGCCAGGCCTGGCACTCTATTCCTTGTACTGCCTAGCTTACTGTATACTGGGGTACTGTCATGAGAACTGAGGATACTAAGAAACAAGGGTGGGGGAACAGTCCCTGTCCTCAAAGACCTCCAGTTCTAATAGGTGAGAGCCAATAATGTATAAACAAGATCTATACAGAGTAAATTACAGAGAATCCACACAGGGAAGAAACTATCCTTGAGGAGAATCGGGAAAGGCTTCCTGAAGACAGACTTCAGCTGAAATTCAGGAGGAACTAGGAGGTAGAAGTGAGTTCAAATCTGGCCTCAAACATTTACTAGCTGTGTGACTCTGGACAAGTCACTTAACCCTGTTCACTTTAGTTTTCTTATCTGTAAAATGAGCTGGAGGAAAAAATGGCAAACTACTCCTTTTTCTTTGCCAAGAAAACCCCAAGGGGGATCAAAAAGAACTGGACACAACTGAAAAACAGCTGAACAGCAACAAATGTGCTCAAAGACATATTGAAGAAGATGGCAGGTTGACCACCTGGGATAGCTCAAAGGGAAGTGTTGAGCTAATCTCAAAAGGGCCATTTAGTCCTGTTTAAACTACCAGCACATATTGAGAACATTTATAAAGCAAAGTCTATTTCAAATGGAACTATGTCCATGAAACAAATATAAGCTGAAGTTGATTATAAAAGAAACAGGTCATTTGAACTAGGTTTCTACTAGCTCAAGATCTACATTAGGAAGACGTACCAAAGAATAAGGTGATTTTGAGGAAGTGAGGCACTGGTTTCTCAGCATTTCAAAATCATCAAAAGGTGACTATGTATTTTAGTTTAAGGTTGTGGCTCCCAGCTTTTGGTGGACTAGATTTTGATGAGATGTTTTGTATCTATTTTGTATTTGTGGCTCTGTCTTCCATGAGGGACTATTCTTTTATTTCCAAAACGAAGTGTTTGGATTGTGTCTTTAAGATTTCTTCAAATTCTAAATTTTATGATCCTATTAGAGATGAATTGAAGTGGCTGCCTTGATAAAGGTAAGATCCAGGACTTGAAAAAATTGGTGAGGTTAAGTTGGTACAATTTAGTTAAGGATATTTGAGAAGATGACAGAAATGTGAAGTGAGGGGTGAATGATTAAAAATGGAGAAAGACAGAGAACTAAGCTCAGGGTAGAGCCAGAGTAAAGATAAGAATGGAATGAAGACAAGGGTGGAAATTACTTACTGGAAAAGGGTAATAAGCCAAGTGGGAAGCAAACTGTAATTTATTCAGATACATGATTTTAATAGGCTGGCAAATAGACACTGAGGGCTCCAATAAAACAGAATTTGCATTGAAGAAGAAAGTTGGAGAAAATAATCTGGAGAGCAAAAGTAATCAAGAAGCAAGAATAAACAACATGTATTAAAATACCAGGAGAAATGTGAGTGATAGTTGCAATTAGTGCTGTCTTTATTTGTTTTAACAGCAAGATGAATCATGAGGAGCTTTCATACAAAAGAACAATGCGTGTGTACACAACATGCTACAGTTTAGACAGTATTCAGTGCTATAAAGTGAAAAGAATCTTGGCCTCAGTCTAGCAAAATAGTATTCCATTACATTCATATACCTCAACTTGTTTAACCATTCCCCAATTGATGGGCATCCCCTTAATTTCCAGTTTTTTGCCACCACAAAGAGAGCTGCAATAAATATTTTTGTACGTAAGGGTCTTCTTCCCAATTCCATGATCTCTTTGGGATACAACCCCACAAGTGGTATTACTGGGTCAAAAGGTATGCAATTATTCATAGTCCTTTTGGAATAGTTCCAGATTGCTCTCCAGAATGGTTGAATCAGTTCACAGCTCCACCAACAATGCATTAAAGTTCCAATTTTTCCACATCCTCCCCAGCATTTGCCATTTTCCTGTTTTGTCATCTTAGCCAATCTGACTGGTGAGATGTGGTACCTCAAAGTTGTTTTGATTTGCATTTCTCAAATCAATAGGCATTTAAAGCATTTTTTCATATGCTTATAGATATCTTTAATTTCTACCTCTGAAAATTGCCTGTTCATATCCTTTGACCATTTATCAATTGGGGAATGACTTGCCTTCTTATAGATTTTACTTAATTCCCTGTATTTTTTAGAAATGAGGTCTTTATCAGAGACAGTGGTTATAAAAATTCTTTCCCAGTTTCCCACTTCCCTCTTAATCTTGGTTATATTGGCTTTGTTTGTACAGAAACTTTTCAATTTAATGTAATCAAGATTATCCATTTTGCATTTTATAATGCTAACTCTTTTTTGGTCATAAAGTTTTCCCTACTCCATAAATCTGACAGGTAAACTAGTCCTTGCTTCCCCAGATCACTTACAGTATCAGCCTTTATACCTAGATCATGCACCCATTTAGACTTGATTTTGGTATATGGTGTTAGGTGATGGTCTATGCCTAGTTTCTGCCATACTATATTCTAGTTTTCCCAGCAGTTCTTGTCAAATAGTGAATTCTTATCCCAAAAACTGGGTCTTTGGGCTTATCAAACAGTATATTACAATAATCATTGACTACTGAGTCTTTTGTACCCAATCTATTCCATTGATCCACTACTTTATTCCTCAGCCAGTACCAAGTAGTCTTGATGACTGCTGCTTTATAATAAAGATTAAAATCTGGTATGGCTAGGCCACCTTCCCTAGCATTTCTTTTAATTGATTGCCTTGATATTCTGGACCTTTTGTTCTTCCAAATGAATTTTGTCACCATTTTTTCTAGCTCTATAAAGTATTTTTTGGTAGAATGTTTGGTCTGGCACCATATATGTAATTTAATTTAGGTAAAATTGTTATTTTTATTATATTAGCTCAATCCAGCCACCAGAAATTGATGTTTTTCCCAGTTAGTTAGATATGATTTTATTTGTGACTTTTCACTCTTTTAAAAGGGTAATAAGCAAGTGGAAAACAAAGCTGGAAACACGAGAAAGAGATAGATACTTGAGTTTTTAAAAATCACATTGGAATTGGATAAACTGAGGGTGGCAAGATAAGGTCAAGGTCAAAAATAATAACTGCGCAATTTTTTTTCAGGAGGGCAAGTATTGCCTTTGGTGGTCACCATGATACATTTTGCCTTTTGTTTGGGTAGAAAGAATTAGGCCATTCCAAATATCCCAACTCTAGGATGGAGTTCTCTGTTCTTGACCTAAAATGGCCCAGACCCCCGAGAGAAATAAGATCCATAAGGGCTATATCTTCTTCTCCAATTGTCCAAGAAATATTCTCATGTAGGTATCAGAGGCAGGTCTATGTCCTCTGGTAATAGGGAACACTCTTCAGACCAGAAATGATACAATTTTCACAGAAAATTTGAGACCCTCAGGGTTTTATTCATCTAAGGTTCAGACAAAGGGAGAGGAATGAGGCATTGAGCAAGAGATCTGGCTACAATTATACTTTTATTTCAATAATTCAAGTGTTTGTGATTTCATGTGTGATTATTCCTTCCCCTGATGCAGATCACATTCCTCTATGCTTTAGTCTTTCATAGTTACTGTAGCTGAAAAATTCATCCACCTGTGACCAACTTGGTAATAAGCCTCTCTAAAGAGTTATTAGGGCTGTTCCTTGGGTCACTGACATATAAGCTATTGCCAGGACATTTCAGCTTTCCCAGCTAATAAGGCATGTTACAGTTTTTGCTATATTATTGCAAGAACCCAGGATTGTCCCCTCGCTAATTTGAAATAGTGCTCTAGAGGGGGAATTTTGGCTTTAAATAAAAAAAATACTGCTAAGGATACAAATATATACATATTAGGAGGACAAATCATTTACTCTTTGAAAAACTTATGAGTACTTTGGTATTGGGTTTATTGAATGGCTTAAACAATTTTGGAGGTATTTGTAAGAAAGCCCTATAAAGTTCTATCATGGTGATTACTGAAAATTGAAATAAAACATGCAAAGGGAGATTGATCAAAGGCACTGCTGATCAATTCCCCATTGCACATACAAACCAGAAAAAAATGATGCAGAAAATTACACAGGTAAAAAAACCTCATGATGGGAAGGTAACTAACAAAAATGTCACTGTTCTACAGATTATCCTATCATTACAAATGCGTATTTAAGGCACAGCTGTCAGTGTCTTGAGAGAAATGAATCAGTACGTTTTCAGGCAATAAAACCCTCCAAATTATAATAACATATGCACATTGATACCTGGTTAGTTCATTGCCAAAGTGAGATAATTTGAGGATAGGGAGAAATATATGGGAAAGCATGGTTCAGAAAGGAAGAAGAGAGACCAACCATTTGCAAATTCTCTGGAAGCTCCACATTTTTGTATTATAAATAGATATTTTTGAGAAAAAAATTGGCAAATTCTATACATAGCAAGCACCAAATAATATTTTAAGAAATGAAATAGATTACATTTTAAGTTAAATTAAAAGAGATTTGTTATTGATGTTAGAGTTATTGTTGCAGAAGCTATATGTGCAGGAAGATTTTCTGCTTATAGAGAAAGATCAAAATTAGTAAAAAGTAAGAAGAAGAGAAAAGGATAAGGTATATAAGTGAGACAACTGAATCCTGAACTACCTCAACAAGTAATTGACAATTTAAAGTAAAAAAGAGGATAGAAATGACATTAATATTGATTATAACAATTTTATACAGGGCCTTAACTAATATATATTAAGTACAACAAGGAGACCAAAAAACCATAAATTCACATTAGTGAGCAAACATCTGACCTATTTGCCAAATAGAGAAAGATGGCTGGCAAGGCATTGCCAGAACTGAATATCAACTTGTTAGTAAAATCTTATGAAGAAGGATAATAGACAATTATGAACAGTATTATCTCATAATTCAGAAAAAAATATATTTGTCAACTTGCCTTTTTAAAAAGTGATGTTATCTGGTGCTCTAACACCTCTATATATGGTTTTTATTGAATAAAGTATTTATGATGTATAAGCATGAATCTATAATCCTTTGCCTTCTCACATTCCTTTCCCCCAAACCATATTTTTCAACCTTCCCCTCTACATTCTATTTTATATTGAAGTTATTATGTACCCAGGGATATATTCACTTAATTTAGGAAGTCTAATCAGTACCTTCTCATCCTCCACAACTGGTGTTGTGGCAAGGTAAAATTATTGCAAAGTTGGTCTTTTCACAAATATTTAGCATGAACACTGCAATATGAGATGATCAGATAGAAGACTTTGTGTTCTTTGTTTCATGAGTTTGCTGTGGCCAAAGCATTTAACACCAGATGACCAGCCTGCTGATGAGGATGCTTCTGATTCCTAGCTAGGCTCGTTCTCAGAAAGCAAACATCATATACTGTTGAGACTACAAGATTTTTCCAGTATTGTAGAACCTGCCAGACCTTATATTCTAACTAGATGGCCTTCAAGAATCCACAGTTAACTGAATATCATGATAAGGGATTGTTGGAGGTAATTAAAAATTTTATAATACAACCTTAAAACATGGCAGGAAGCATAACTTAGTGGAGTTTCCTCTTTGGAAGTCTTTGTGCAGAAAATGAATGACCAAACATATTAGATATGTTATAATGGGAATTTCTTTAGGGCAGTGATATAGAACTCAAGTAGATATTTAGAATCCTTCACCCTTCACATACTATACAATAAAAGCAATATTATTTTAAGAACAACTTGGAATGACTGTCATTTTGACTACTATAAATACCCAAGTTAACTACAAAGGACATATGAAGGAATATGCCATCAGCATCCAGAAAGAACTGAACAATAGAAGTGTGTATAAAATGATTTTACATCTATATACATATACATATGTATGTATGTATTTGTCTCTAATGGTAGCCATCTCTAAGGAGGTATGACGGGAGGGGAAAACAGGAAATTTATTTAACTTCTTTATATATTTAAAAGGAATAAAAGTTATACATAATAGACTTGTGTTTTCATGTGCAATGAGTTTTTATTATACTATGTTATGGAAATGTTTGTTTTATTCCATAATTAAAAAAAAACAAACCTCAAACAGGAATGGTGGGTGGGGGCATTAAATTGCACATTAGGATCTCAGCAGGCATTATATTTGTTTAGAAAACCACATGTGCTTTATTGCATTTTTATTTATTTTGTTAAATATCTCTCAATTATATTTTAATCTAGTACAGGCTCTATTGTGGAGTGTTGTGGGCTGCACCAGCCCTCAGCATGTTTGGTACCAATGCTTTAAGGGGTGTATTATACTTAGAGAGCCACTGAGGCCCCTTTCAACTCAATTTCTATGGGTTTTAGATTCTGGGTTTGGAGTTGTATCACATGGATTCAAGTCCTAGCTCTGGCACATAACTATCTATGTTAAGTGCCTTGGGTACAAAACTTTAACTGCTTATGCCACTGTTTCCTCACTCGAAAAAATGAGGGGGGTCAGACTAGATGAACTAGATTTCTTTTACCTCTTGATCTGGTAAATCAAATCATTCTGACACAATTATGTGTACTCTTTTCACTTTTTCTTTTTCAGCCACGAAATTTTGCTGACAAATTACTAGGTTCGCTCAATTGTTTAACTTCTTGTTATGTGCTAGTTGACACTCCACTCGGTTCTGGAAATACAAAGACAAAAATGAAACAGTCCCTTCTCTCAAGGAGCTTACATTTCTATCAGGGAGACAATGTGTACAAATAATAATAGCTAACATGTGAATAATTAAGATTTGTGAACATTGTTTTGTTCATTGTTGTTGTTGTTTGTCCTTCGCTTTTGAAGACCAATGACATCATGGATGGTATCTTGAGTGGTGCATGAAATGGATTTAACTGAATTATACAACATTGTCATCCTCACTCTCTCTTCCAAACTCATTGAAGGCTACTGATAGACAAAGTAAAGATGATGGACAATGACCCAGGATCCAGTGGATGACTTTGGCATCTTCCATGTCTGACCAAGTTCTAAGTGCCCTATAGCACTTGCTTCAGTTGCCTTCATGGCCATTGGAACAAATTGTTCTCATTCACTCATTCTACAAGTTTTCATAGGTTTGGGGTAGACATCCCCTCTAACTCATTGATGGGTTTGAGGTCTATCAGCTACCCTCAATCTGGTTATATAGGTACACATGCATGTATATATGTAGATATGTGTATGTATGTGTATATGCGTGTGTGCCCTGAACTTTAGGAAAATTGCTTTAGTGGTTGTATGACTTATAGCAGGGAAATTAGTCAGGAAGTCAATTAAAGAGGCTATTGTAATAATTCAGATGAGATCCTGAACCAGGATAGTGACAGAGATGAGATAAGGAAACATATATAGAACCTGCCACAGACTAAGAAGCAATAAAATTTAGCTACTGCTTAGTATGTGGGATAAAGTGGAATGCTGAATCTAGGATAAGGCAGATTTTAAAACCTGAATGACAAGAAGGATAATGATGTCTTCAAAGAGAAGTTCATAATAAGAGTGTGTTTAGCAGAAAATTTCATGACTCCTATACTGAACATGTTGAATTTGAAATTTTTATGGTACACACTATTTGAAAAATCTAATAGACAATTGGGCTTGAAGCTCAGAAGAAAGACTATGATTGGATATGTGTATCTTGGTATCATAATTATAGAGATTACAATTATACTTATACTTATGGAAGCTAATGAGAGAGAGAGTAGTCTGAAAAGAAGAGAAGGGAGGAAAGAAGAGAAGAGAAGAGAAGAGAAGAGAAGAGAAGAGAAGAGAAGAGAAGAGAAGAGAAGAGAAGAGAAGAGAAGAGAAGAGAAGAGAAGAGAAGAGAAGAGGATCAGGAGGTCAGGGTTCTAGATATATTCACAGGAGAAATATAGATAATTAACCAGCAAAGTAGAATGAAAAGGAGCAGACAGCCAAGATAGATGGTGCCATAAAAAGAAATGAGGGAGTAACCAGGAGAAAAAGGTAGATAGCAAAGTCAAGCGGTGCAGAAATTTCAAGAAGGATGTAAATTAAAGAAAAAAACATCAGATTTTGACATTAAGAAACCATAGATAATTTAGGAGGTAGGAGTTTCAAATGAGTGATGAGATAGTAAGCCATATTGAAGAGAATTGAGAAAAGAATAGGAGAGGAAGTGGATGTAATGAATGTAGTCAACTTCTAGAAACTTGACAGTGAAAGGGATGAGATATATGACAATAGTTTCAGAGAATGGTGAAGTCTAGTAAAGGGTTTTAAGTATTGTGTGGACTTGGGAGTGTTTGTAGGCAGCATGGAAAGAAGCAGAAGATAGATTGAATATTATATAATAGTGGGAGCAATCTCCTGGACAATTAGAGGAGAGAGGGATCAAGAACTTATGTAGCCCTAGTGATAAGGAGCACTTATTCATCAGGGACTAGAGTCAAGAAAGAGAAAATGTGAAATGAAGTCAAGGAATTGTGAAATGTAGAGAAGGGGAGAAAATAAAGTTACAGCTATTGATTTATTCTCTCAGTAAATTATGAATCAGGATGCTCAACAGAGAGAGTGGGTGACCAAAGGAAGTGTGAGACTTTTGAAGACGAGCCAATGTATCACAATGGAAAGAGCATTAGCTCTGGATAGGGTCTAGCTATCTACCTTTATATATCTATCTATTTATCTCTCTGTCTATCTCACTGTCTGTCTATCTATCTATCTATCTATCTATCTATCTATCTATCTATCCATCTATCTCTACCCTATTTATTGCATATTGCATCCAACTCCTCTCTTTCCACACGTTTCTCAGTCTTCTATAATATGATTTCCTACCTTATTGCTCATGTGAAAATTCTCCCTCCAAAGTCTCCAGGGGTCTCTTAATTACAAAATCAGAAGGCCTGGGTTCAACTTCAGCAAATCACTTCACCTCCTTTGGTCTCAGATGCCTCAAATACAAAATCAAATGAGAGGCCTCTGGGGTCCATTCCAGCTCTACCTGTATGATAATAAAAGAAGATTTGGAAGAACTTCTCTGGGAAGAATGATGCATTATTTCTTCAAGGAAATTCTAAGGGGAAATTGAATGGCTTGTATGCTTGGCTTTTGGTGTACGACCAACCCAGCATTAGAGACCAAGAAAAATTAATTTTTCCTATACATTTTCCCCTAATAACTTTGTCCAAATGGGAGAACCTCACTGAGTTCTATTTTTCCTTTTCTTCTTTCTTTTTTTTTTAACAAAACTGACACCTATTAGAGCTTTAATTATCTAGATCAGTCCTATTCTATTTAAGGCCTAGTATTTTCCTTACGTCTTCAGACTGCAGTTCCCTCAGTCTGTGACCAATTACCTGCTCTTGTGAGGGGGTAGGCAGTGAATTGCATTTCCTTCCACTGAAGAAGAAAGGGGATTCTAAATTTATTACAAAGAAAGAGGATGTCTTAAAGTCATCACTTACTGGCACTACAGATTTCTTTCTGATTTGCTGGAGTTCCCACTGAATCCTGGATCCTGAAAAACACTTTTGTTATTTTTAAGTGAGATTTTTTTCAGTATAATATTTTAAAATTCCACTAAAGTTCCACTGATGCCTCATTGTGCTGTGGAAGTGACCCTGGAGCCCTCTCTGCTATACCAGCAAGGTTCATGTCCTGACCAAACTGGAGAAACTTTGAGCAGGAACTTGGTAACAGATTATGCATCTTGGCTTGACTAAACTTATAAAGGTTCCTTGCCAGAAGGCTGGCAAGCAGATAGGGTATTACCTGATGGTAAGCTGCAAAATGTTATTATAACAGATGATATTTAAAACAGATGATACTGACAAAGAAACACTGATAAGAAGATAATCATTAAGTGTATAAAAGTGCCATATTGAGCCATGATGCATTACAAAGTAAATAAATTTGCACAGGTGAATACCTTTTAATGTTGCTTAAAAACAATAATAAAAACAACAAAGTTGTCTTGTCTCCAGACTGAAAAGCAGTTTTAACCAAGATTTTAGAAAATACCTTTCTTGAGTCATTTCACTGAATTGTAGAATCATAGAATTGGAAGGGGCCTTGAAGGTATTCAGAAGAGAAAGGCAGATTTGGGGAGTGAATAGTTAGGGAACTTAGGAAAAGAACCAGAGTTTAGATTCCTGGACCATAGCTTAAAAATACGAGAACCACAGATTCAAAGAGCTTTAAAGGATCTCAGAGGTTTGTTGTTCAGTCATTTTCAGTCATCTGTCACTCCTTGTGACCCCCTTTGGGGTTTTATTGGAAAAGATATTGGAGTACTTTGCTATTTTCCTCTCCAGTTCATTTTACAGATGAGGAAACTGAGGCAAATGTGATAAAAGTGTCTTGTCTAGGGTCACACAGTTATTAAGTGTCTGAAGTCAGTTTTGAACTCAAGATGATGAGCATTCTTGACTCTTGGTGCTCTGTCCACAGAACCATGTAGCTACCCAAGAAGTTACCAACCTGGGGGGTGGAGCCAAGATGGTGGTGTAGAAGCAGCAAAGCACCGCAGCTCCCACACAAACACACTAAAAACTCATAAAATGGGACTCTAAACAGATTTTCAAGCTCCAAAACTCTCCAAAAGACAGAAAGCACATCTGTTCCTAC